>OY755235.1:391986-991986 GCA_963576725.1 Azorinus chamasolen
ACCCTAACCCTAACCCTAACCCTAACCCTAACCCTAACCCTAACCCTAACCCTAACCCTAACCCTAACCCTAACCCTAACCCTAACCCTAACCCTAACCCTAACCCTAACCCTAACCCTAACCCTAACCCTAACCCTAACCCTAACCCTAACCCTAACCCTAACCCTAACCCCTAACCCTAACCCTAACCCTAACCCTAACCCTAACCCTAACCCTAACCCTAACCCTAACCCTAACCCTAACCCTAACCCTAACCCTAACCCTAACCCTAACCCTAACCCTAACCCTAACCCTAACCCTAACCCTAACCCTAACCCTAACCTAACCCTAACCCTAACCCTAACCCTAACCCTAACCCTAACCCTAACCCTAACCCTAACCCTAACCCTAACCCTAACCCTAACCCTAACCCTAACCCTAACCCTAACCCTAACCCTAACCCTAACCCTAACCCTAACCCCCTAACCCTAACCCTAACCCTAACCCTAACCTAACCCTAACCCTAACCCTAACCCTAACCCTAACCCTAACCCTAACCCTAACCCTAACCCTAACCCTAACCCTAACCCTAACCCTAACCCTAACCCTAACCCTAACCCTAACCCTAACCCTAACCCTAACCCTAACCCTAACCCTAACCCTAACCCTAACCCTAACCCTAACCCTAACCCTAACCCTAACCCTAACCCTAACCCTAACCCTAACCCTAACCCTAACCCTAACCCTAACCCTAACCCTAACCCTAACCCTAACCCTAACCCTAACCCTAACCCTAACCCTAACCCTAACCCTAACCCTAACCCTAACCCTAACCCTAACCCTAACCCTAACCCTAACCCTAACCCTAACCCTAACCCTAACCCTAACCCTAACCCTAACCCTAACCCTAACCCTAACCCTAACCCTAACCCTAACCCTAACCCTAACCCTAACCCTAACCCTAACCCTAACCCTAACCCTAACCCTAACCCTAACCCTAACCCTAACCCTAACCCTAACCCTAACCCTAACCCTAACCCTAACCCTAACCCTAACCCTAACCCTAACCCTAACCCTAACCCTAACCCTAACCCTAACCCTAACCCTAACCCTAACCCTAACCCTAACCCTAACCCTAACCCTAACCCTAACCCTAACCCTAACCCTAACCCTAACCCTAACCCTAACCCTAACCCTAACCCTAACCCTAACCCTAACCCTAACCCTAACCCTAACCCTAACCCTAACCCTAACCCTAACCCTAACCCTAACCCTAACCCTAACCCTAACCCTAACCCTAACCCTAACCCTAACCCTAACCCTAACCCTAACCCTAACCCTAACCCTAACCCTAACCCTAACCCTAACCCTAACCCTAACCCTAACCCTAACCCTAACCCTAACCCTAACCCTAACCCTAACCCTAACCCTAACCCTAACCCTAACCCTAACCCTAACCCTAACCCTAACCCTAACCCTAACCCTAACCCTAACCCTAACCCTAACCCTAACCCTAACCCTAACCCTAACCCTAACCCTAACCCTAACCCTAACCCTAACCCTAACCCTAACCCTAACCCTAACCCTAACCCTAACCCTAACCCTAACCCTAACCCTAACCCTAACCCTAACCCTAACCCTAACCCTAACCCTAACCTAACCCTAACCCTAACCCTAACCCTAACCCTAACCCTAACCCTAACCCTAACCCTAACCCTAACCCTAACCCTAACCCTAACCCTAACCCTAACCCTAACCCTAACCCTAACCCTAACCCTAACCCTAACCCTAACCCTAACCCTAACCCTAACCCTAACCCTAACCCTAACCCTAACCCTAACCCTAACCCTAACCCTAACCCTAACCCTAACCCTAACCCTAACCCTAACCCTAACCCTAACCCTAACCCTAACCCTAACCCTAACCCTAACCCTAACCCTAACCCTAACCCTAACCCTAACCCTAACCCTAACCCTAACCCTAACCCTAACCCTAACCCTAACCCTAACCCTAACCCTAACCCTAACCCTAACCCTAACCCTAACCCTAACCCTAACCCTAACCCTAACCCTAACCCTAACCCTAACCCTAACCCTAACCCTAACCCTAACCCTAACCCTAACCCTAACCCTAACCCTAACCCTAACCCTAACCCTAACCCTAACCCTAACCCTAACCCTAACCCTAACCCTAACCCTAACCCTAACCCTAACCCTAACCCTAACCCTAACCCTAACCCTAACCCTAACCCTAACCCTAACCCCTAACCCTAACCCTAACCCTAACCCTAACCCTAACCCTAACCCTAACCCTAACCCTAACCCTAACCCTAACCCTAACCCTAACCTAACCCTAACCCTAACCCTAACCCTAACCCAGAAACCAGTGCAGAAAAATGACATGAATTACTTCCCTTGACTAAACTATAATCAACAGAAAGATGAAATTTTAAGAATTACTCAAATGTAAGTCTACAGACATAATTTTATAGTAGACTAAGAATGCATTCAAAGGCATAAACTATTCAAATAGGTGGGTAATAGATTGTAATGTTTAGGCTTAGTCTATAAGTACAACAGATCTCCGGGTAACCCATTGCATCAAAATACACTCAAATATTGCCTAACTGGATGCCGTAAGTGATCTGGAGCCAAACGGTTTGCTTATACTTACTAAAATAATACATTTCCTACTAGCGTGGACCCTCCCCTATACTATATGTAAATACAAGTAAGACACACCTGCAATTAATTCAGTTACAAAAGGGTCCAGGTAACACAGTGCATCATAATTCAATCAAATATTGCCTAACTGGTGGGTCTACTAGTGGGTCTACTAGTGGGTATACCGGTGGGTTAGTTCTGCGGGTCCCTGGAAATGGTCTGCGGGTCCCTATGTGCCAATCTTATGTAACAAGTGGAGATAGCTCATAACTTTTATTGTCATTTGACAGGGGGAGATAATTAACTATGTCTTGGAGAGTTTCGGCCCTTTATCTCATTAAATTACAATTTGGCACGGGGTTTTCTGGCGCCACTAAAACACCGTGCCAAATGACCAAATATGGTGCTAGAAGGATGATGTAACGATGTTTATGTTGTTTTAAGTGTACACTATTGATATATGTCCAAATATGGGCAAATATGTTAATAGTGCCAAAGTTGGGTAAATTTACCCACGGACACTCAGACCAGTTTTTCTGAACTCGTGAGATGTCTCATGCCCTTATATGAGATGTCTCATGCCTGCAACCATAACCTTAACCCTAACCCTTAACTCTAGCTCTGCCACCTTTACTCCTGGGTTAACCATAACTCTGACAGCATTACTCTGGGGTATGTATGGAAAGAGGTGAGTAAGGCAAACTCAGAACCGTTGACATTTTGAGAATCGGAGCAGATATGAGTGAGTTATGAGAGTATGCGTGATAGGAGTAACCCATTGCGGCGCGGCGCACACAATGTAATTGTTTTGAGAAATCGGATTTCAATGAGTACTTGAGCGCTAATTAGTAGACCCAGTAGGTACAGTAGACCCAGTAGATCCAGTAGGTACAGTAGACCCAGTAGGTACAGTAGACTCAGTAGACCTAGTAGACCCAGTAGGCCCAGTAGATCCAGTAGACCCAGTAGACCCAGTAGGTACAGTAGGCCCAGTAGACCCAGTAGACCCAGTAGACCCAGTAGGTACAGTAGACCCATAAGACCCAGTAGGTACAGTAGGTACAGTAGACACAGTAGGTACAGTAGACCCAGTAGGTACAGTAGACCCAGTAGGTACAGTAGACCCAGTAGACCCAGTAGGTACAGTAGACCCAGTAGGCCCAGTAGGTACAGTAGACCCAGTAGGTAAAGTAGACACAGTAGGTACAGTAGACCCGGTAGACCCAGTAGACCCAGTAGACCCAGTAGGTACAGTAGACCCAGTAGACCCAGTAGGTACAGTAGACCCAGTAGACCCTGTAGGTACAGTAGACCCAGTAGGTACAGTAGACACAGTAGGCCCAGTAGACCCAGTAGGTACAGTAGACCCAGTAGACCCAGTAGGTACAGTAGACCCAGTAGACACAGTATGCCCAGTAGACCCACTAGACCCAGTAGACCCAGTAGACCCAGTAGACCCAGTAGACCCAGTAGACCCAGTAGGTACTGTAGACCCAGTAGGTACAGTATGCCCAGTAGACCCAGTAGGTACAGTAGACCCAGTAGACCCAGTAGGTACAGTAGACCCAGTAGGTACAGTAGACCCAGTAGACCCAGTAGGCCCAGTAGACCCAGTAGACCCAGTAGACCCAGTAGGTACAGTAGGCCCAGTAGACCCAGTAGACCCAGTAGACCCAGTAGGTACAGTAGACCCAGTGGGTTTAGTAGTGGGTCTACTAGTGTGTTTACCGGTGGGTCTACTTGTGGGTTTACTGGTGGGTCTACTAGTGAGTACAGTAAAACTTATTTATAACGAACTCTGATAAAGCGAATTTCCGCTTATAGCGAACTAAATTTCGTTCCCCGGCCGATAGCTTCATTAATTCTATACAGACTATAATGTTTAGTGCGAAGTTGGTTAGAGCGAATTTTCGCTTATGGCGAACTGATTTTCCAGTACCATTATTCACAAAACACTTTAAAATTCCTTCTTTAAAACGAAGTTTCACCTTCATACTACCTTCAATCTCCTGTGTATTTCGCACGATTAACACCATGTCGCATAGGTGTTAAAACACATACTAGTGTTGGGGCGAACTGTGAAGCGATCCGTAAACATTATTCTTCACGGTGGTATGGTATAATTTAAACATCGCTAGCCGCGGGGCATATATGCACTTAAAAGTACGGGTTATAGCTAAACATTGTTAGGATATGATGCTCGTTTTTTATTTTCAAAATATATACTTGAAGTCTTTTGGTTTTGTTATTCCCTCCCCGTTCGCATATTATTTCAGCATTTTCCGCTAAAAATAGAATCTACCGCTGACTCCGATGACGACACAGATCTATAAGGAATATTTGCCCCTGCCCACATACGCGGAGTCTTTGTCCGCTATACCCAATTTGCATCGGACATTGGAGCAACAACCAAATACTCCTGATAGTTATTTTTAAACACTGACATTTATGAAACAGTTATTTAGCAAGTGTCAAGCATCAACGTGTGTTCAAAAGCAAATGACCGATTTCTTCAACAAAGAGTAAGCTGTACGATGAAATGATGTGCATTTTGGGAGTTTGATCGCTACGCATACATGTCTGAATTACGGTTTAATAAATATTGAACAGTCGTGTGTCAAAGTCATAATTTATAGCGAACTTCGTACTATCAATATAGCGAATAATGTTTATAGCGAAGTAAGTCCTTCAGTCCCTTGGAATTCGTTATAACCGAGTTTTACTGTATACCATTTCGGCGGCGCTGCGCAGTTGAAATTTTGAATGAAGCTCTCTTCGGAGAGATCCAGCTCCCGAACTATAAGTAATTGATATTAAATGTAAGAATAGAAAATGCTACATAAAGGGAGCTCTTCCGTCATGGCAAATTTGTGTCCAATCTGATGAGAAATAAAAGAGTTACTATATAAGCCATACTGGCGGATGGTGGGTTAACTGGGAGTAAAGGTTGTTACTAAAAATAGATTCCTTTGTTCGGACAAGCCACAGAAGAGTTATCCCTTGCACCTTATATTACCTTTACTCTGTGACTGGAGACATAACCTGAACAGTGTGTACCTTTACTCTGTGGCACAGTCTTCTATCTATACTCCGGGGATTAACCCCGGGGATAACCCTGCAACCTTAACCATAACCCAGTACCCTAACCGTAACCCTGCAACCATAACCTTAACCCTGTACCCTAACCGTAACCCTGCAACCTTAACATTAACCCTGTACCCTAACCGTAACCCTGCAACCATAACCTTAACCCTAACCCTAGCTCTGCCACCTTTACTCCTGGGTTAACCATAACTCTGACAGCATTACTCTGGGGTATGTATGGAAAGAGGTGAGTAAGGCAAACTCAGAACCGTTGACATTTTGAGAATCGGAGCAGATATGAGTGAGTTATGAGTGTATGCGTGATAGGAGTAACCCATTGCAGCGCGGCGCACACAATGTAATTATTTTGAGAAATCGGATTTCAATGAGTACTTGAGCGCTAATTAGTAGACCCAGTAGGTACAGTAGACCCAGTAGACCCAGTAGGTACAGTAGACCCAGTAGGTACAGTAGACCCAGTAGACCTAGTAGACCCAGTAGGCCCAGTAGATCCAGTAGACCCAGTAGACCCAATAGGTACAGTAGGCCCAGTAGACCCAGTAGGTACAGTAGACCCATTAGACCCAGTAGGTACAGTAGGTACAGTAGACCCAGTAGGTACAGTAGACCCAGTAGACCCAGTAGGCCCAGTAGACCCAGTAGGTACAGTAGACCCAGTAGGTACAGTAGACCCAGTAGACCCAGTAGGCCCAGTAGACCCAGTAGACCCAGTAGGTACAGTAGACCCAGTAGACCCAGTAGGTACAGTAGACCCAGTAGACCCTGTAGGTACAGTATACCCAGTAGACCCAGTAGGTACAGTAGACACAGTAGGCCCAGTAGACCCAGTAGGTACAGTAGACCCAGTAGACCCAGTATGTACAGTAGACCCAGTAGACACAGTATGCCCAGTAGACCCACTAGACCCAGTAGACCCAGTAGGTACTGTAGACCCAGTAGGTACAGTATGCCCAGTAGACCCAGTAGACCCAGTAGGTACAGTAGACCCAGTAGGTACAGTAGACCCAGTTGACCCAGTAGGTACAGTAGACCCAGTAGGTACAGTAGACTCAGTAGACCCAGTAGGCCCAGTAGACCCAGTAGACCCAGTAGGTACAGTAGGCCCAGTAGACCCAGTAGACCCAGTAGGTACAGTAGACCCAGTAGACCCAGTGGGTCTACTTGTGGGTTTACTGGTGGGTCTACTAGTGAGTATACCATTTAGGCGGCGCTGCGCAGTTGAAATTTTGAATGAAGCTCTCTTCGGAGAGATCCAGCTCCCGAACTATAAGTAATTGATATTGAATGTAAGAATAGAAAATGCTACATAAAGGGAGCTCTTCCGTCATGGCAAATTTGTGTCCAATCTGATGAGAAATAAAAGAGTTACTATATAAGCAATACTGGCGGATGGTGGGTTAACTGGGAGTAAAGGTTGTTACTAAAAATAGATTCCTTTGTTCGGACAAGCCGCAGAAGAGTTATCCCTTGCACCTTATATTACCTTTACTCTGTGACTGGAGACATAACCTGAACAGTGTGTACCTTTACTCTGTGGCACAGTCTTCTATCTATACTCCGGGGATTAACCCCGGGGATAACCCTGCAACCTTAACCATAACCCAGTACCATAACCGTAACCCTGCAACCATAACCTTAACCCTGTACCCTAACCGTAACCCTGCAACCTTAACATTAACCCTGTACCCTAACCGTAACCCTGCAACCATAACCTTAACCCTAACCCTTAACTCTAGCTCTGCCACCTTTACTCCTGGGTTAACCATAACTCTGACAGCATTACTCTGGGGTATGTATGGAAAGAGGTGAGTAAGGCAAACTCAGAACCGTTGACATTTTGAGAATCGGAGCAGATATGAGTGAGTTATGAGTGTATGCGTGATAGGAGTAACCCATTGCAGCGCGGCGCACACAATGTAATTATTTTGAGAAATCGGATTTCAATGAGTACTTGAGCGCTAATTAGTAGACCCAGTAGGTACAGTAGACCCAGTAGACCCAGTAGGTACAGTAGACCCAGTAGGTACAGTAGACCCAGCAGACCTAGTAGACCCAGTAGGCCCAGTAGATCCAGTAGACCCAGTAGACCCAATAGGTACAGTAGGCCCAGTAGACCCAGTAGGTACAGTAGACCCATTAGACCCAGTAGGTACAGTAGGTACAGTAGACCCAGTAGGTACAGTAGACCCAGTAGACCCAGTAGGCCCAGTAGACCCAGTAGGTACAGTAGACCCAGTAGGTACAGTAGACCCAGTAGACCCAGTAGGCCCAGTAGACCCAGTAGACCCAGTAGGTACAGTAGACCCAGTAGACCCAGTAGGTACAGTAGACCCAGTAGACCCTGTAGGTACAGTAGACCCAGTAGACCCAGTAGGTACAGTAGACACAGTAGGCCCAGTAGACCCAGTAGGTACAGTAGACCCAGTAGACCCAGTAGGTACAGTAGACCCAGTAGACACAGTATGCCCAGTAGACCCACTAGACCCAGTAGACCCAGTAGGTACTGTAGACCCAGTAGGTACAGTATGCCCAGTAGACCCAGTAGACCCAGTAGGTACAGTAGACCCAGTAGACCCAGTAGGTACAGTAGACCCAGTTGACCCAGTAGGTACAGTAGACCCAGTAGGTACAGTAGACTCAGTAGACCCAGTAGGCCCAGTAGACCCAGTAGACCCAGTAGGTACAGTAGGCCCAGTAGACCCAGTAGACCCAGTAGGTACAGTAGACCCAGTAGACCCAGTGGGTCTACTTGTGGGTTTACTGGTGGGTCTACTAGTGAGTATACCATTTAGGCGGCGCTGCGCAGTTGACATTTTGAATGAAGCTCTCTTCGGAGAGATCCAGCTCCCGAACTATAAGTAATTGATATTGAATGTAAGAATAGAAAATGCTACATAAAGGGAGCTCTTCCGTCATGGCAAATTTGTGTCCAATCTGATGAGAAATAAAAGAGTTACTATATAAGCCATACTGGCGGATGGTGGGTTAACTGGGAGTAAAGGTTGTTACTAAAAATAGATTCCTTTGTTCGGACAAGCCGCAGAAGAGTTATCCCTTGCACCTTATATTACCTTTACTCTGTGACTGGAGACATAACCTGAACAGTGTGTACCTTTACGTCTTCTATCTATACTCCGGGGATTAACCCCGGGGATAACCCTGCAACCTTAACCATAACCCTGTACCCTAACCATAACCCTGCAACCTTAACCTTAACCCTGTACCCTAACCGTAACCCTGCAACCATAACCTTAACCCTAACCCTTAACTCTAGCTCTGCCACCTTTACTCCTGGGTTAACCATAACTCTGACAGCATTACTCTGGGGTATGTATGGAAAGAGGTGAGTAAGGCAAACTCAGAACCGTTGACATTTTGAGAATCGGAGCAGATTTGAGTGAGTTATGAGAGTATGCGTGATAGGAGTAACCCATTGCGGCGCGGCGCACACAATGTAATTGTTTTGAGAAATCGGATTTCATTGAGTACATGAGCGCTAATTAGTAGACCCAGTAGGTACAGTAGACCCAGTAGACCCAGTAGGTACAGTAGACCCAGTAGGTACAGTAGACCCAGTAGACCCAGTAGGTCCAGTAGACCCAGTAGACCCAGTAGGTACGATGTTTATGTTGTTTTAAGTGTACACTATTGATATATGTCCAAATATGGGCAAATATGTTAATAGTGCCAAAGTTGGGTAAATTTACCCAGGGACACTCAGACCAGTTTTTCTGAACTCGTGAGATGTCTCATGCCCTTATATGGAGAAATACCATATTTGGCCATAAAACGTGTCTTGACCCCCTCTACAACATGGTCTTCCTATGTGTTATACTAAACGCCTACATCACCTGCATAAATTTATACAATTCTGTTCAATTCACCCAAACTAGCTCTATCGTGCATTTTGGGGCTAGGGCAGACGCACAGACGGTCAGTCAGACTTCAAAGTGCCTTGGTCTTGTAGACAAACGTTTCTAGTCAATATATATATACTCATAAGTATATTTAACCCTCTTATGGGGTCAATAATTGAGTTACATTAACTCAAAAACCCAAAATATACATATTTCAAGGGAATGTGTTGCTGGTACGGACATACGAACGCCATATTATACCCGAAGATAGACCTGTACATACCCTACAATATATGCAAAATTCAGCGTCCCAGGTTTTATAATAAAGGCTTTGGTCACATTTGTTCTATGTTTTACTCTGTTCATTGTACCCAAAACTAGTATTATCGTCCCTTTTACAGCCCAGACAGACGCACGGACGATCATAGAGATATAAAAGTATGTCTGCCATGTAGCCTTATGGTTCTAATATACATATATGTGTCAATAAGTATCCTTTACCCTCTTACTGGCTCAATCAATAAGATACATGTATTAGAATATAAAATAAAAACAACAACATTGTTTGTGTCCTACGGACGGACAGACGGACATAAGACCACTATATTATATCATAAAATATGTTTTGACCTCCTCTACAACATACCATGTACATCTCCTACAATATTTTCAAAATTCAGCTTCCTAAGTTTAATAATAAAGGCTTAGGTCACGTTTATTCTATGTTATACTCGTTCATTTTACCCAAAACTAGTAATAACCTCTATTTTCGGGACACAGACAGACGCACAGACGATGAGAGAGACGTCAAACCTTTTGGATCTTGTACTCTGAGGTCGAAAGTATGCATGCAAGTAAGAATATGTATCTTAAGACCTACAGTGGGCTCAAGAAACATGACACATGACTGTCAACGGGTTGCAAAAACACGAAATATAGCCTCAGATGAGAGAATTGTCAGGGCGTACGGTCGGGCGAACGCGTTAGTATTGCAGCATCTGGTATTTGTGTAAAGTATATTATAGGGTCTTTGCACTGATGTAAAATTATATTATCTATCTATGAAATTATGCCTTATACGGGCATTTGAAATTGCAATTCTCGGTAATAAAACCAACGGTCGAGTAATAACCCTCTCTTGTACGACCCGGACAGACAGACAGATGAACGAACGGACATTCAAACCTACGCGGACGGTTAGCAAATGTCCTGTTATTTATACCCATGTATATATTATAATTCTATACCACCCTGTTATTGATACATTCTTTGTCTAAAGTCCTGAAACCGACCCGATTTTTGTAGCAAAATATAGATTCCGAGGAGAGAATTCACTGCGCGTACGGTCGGACAAACACGTTAATACTGCAACATATTTTGTTTTGGTGAAGTATATCATAGGGCCTTTGCAATGAATGTAAAAATATATTATCTATCTATGAAATTGTGCCTTATACGGGCATTTGAAATTGTCATTTTCATTAAAGAAAACAACGATCGAGTAATAACCCTATCTTTTACGGCCCGCACAGACGGACAGATGAACGGACGGACATTCAACCCTGCGCGGACGGTTAGCAAATGTCCTGTACTATATACACATGTATATTTTATAATTCTATACCACGCTGTTATGGATACAGCCATTGTCAAAAGTCACGAAAAACTACCCCTTTTTATAACAAAATTTAGATTCAAATTAGAGAATTTACTGCGCGTACGGTCGGACAAACACGTTAATATTGCAACATCTGGTATTTTTGTAAAGTATATGATAGGACCGTTGCACTGAATGTAAAATTATATTATATATCTATAAATTATGCCTTAGACGGGCATTTGAAATTGCATTTTTTACTTTCCGAATATCTGAATTTGGCCATTTTTTAAGCTGTACGGACGGACGAATGTCTCATACTCTATTCAAACTCTGTCATTTTGTTTATATATTTATTACCTACATACATATGTAAAACAAATAATATATTCAAAGATTTTATGTAAAAATAACACTCAAAAGAGACCAAAACGGCCCGATTTTCATAAAATATAGCAATTGGGGCATAGGGAACGGCGCGTACGGACGAACGAACAGCCGTACGCAGTATATTAAAATACCAGCTTGTAGAGACTAACTTGCTTTATACATACACGTAGGTTTTAAATAAAAATAAACGTATTTAGAGACCAGGGTTCTATTAAATAGGGCCCAGAATGTGCATTTTGGACTCTTTAGCGGGTGTCTAGGATCGAACATAGACCCAACTTTATCGATGGTTTTAGGTAAAACATTTAGTACCAATAGAATAAGTATACTTCGATCTACATATTAATTATACATTTAGTGCGCAGACATATCATGGTCTGTTCAGAAATGACGGTCAAAGTTCGTGAAATTCGGAAAAATCGGAAATTTTTGCGATACTTGCGATAACTAATTCAAGATCTCGCACAGACATACACAAGAACGGACAGACCAATATAAATATGCATAAAGTATGCCCAAGAACTGTTCTTCATATTGGTATAGAGATATAAAGAATATATGCAGGGATTATGTAATAATAAGACCCCCAAAACGGCGGAAATCGCTAAAGAACAAAGGACCGATTTGGCGCCAAAATGGTTTTCGCGCTCGGACGGACGAACGCATTCACCGGGGAACATACATTTAGTGCCATTTTAAAGGGCTAGTAAGTAGATCCACCTCGGTGAAAAAATATTCAAAAAATATTGAAAATTGACTGAGATATCAGGTTCCAACCCCTTAAAATGACCCAATCCGGAACCATTTAGGAGTATCTGTGTCAACACTTGCAACCTAATTAAAACTCCGAGTTGACATGTAGTTAGTACTTATTTTTTACAACTTGAATAGTTCTACAAGTACATGAAAAAATATTATGGAAATATTAATTAATAAGCGCGTTATGAACGTTTGATGTAACAGGTGCAATTATGAAAGTGTCTGTTTTTTAACATGTTTTTTGAAGTTTCAATGAGAACCCGTAGAGCTAGAATATCAAACGATATGTCATTTTGAAGGTCTTAACGTGCCCTACATGCCGATGCCTTCATAATGGAAATCGGTCAAGAGATAGGTTTTTCATTGCCCAAATACGGACAGGAACACTTAGACCATCAAATCCTATCAAAATTCAGCCTAAAAATGGGATAACTTCCTTATATGGAAGTTTTCGGTAATGATACTTACAGGATCTAAAGAACTTTTGATGCCGCATCTTTTGACACCAAAACCAAAAACTATTATCTGATGGTGGGTTAGCTAGTGGGTCTACTAGTGGGTATACTAATGGGTTAGGTAATGGATCTACTGGTTATCCCTTGCATCCCGTATGGCTCTAAAACATAGTTGGTTAACCCTGAGTTAACATACGAGGGTTAACCCATGTATATGTACATGTAGTAAAAACCTTCAAAGCCCATAACTCGCTAAAATCTGCTCCGATTTTCGAAATTAAACGGTTCTGTGTTTGACTCACTCAGTTCTTTCCATCTATACCAATAGATCTTAAATTAGCTGACCTACTAGTCGCCAAAGTAAAAAAATTGCATCGGAAATTAATACAAATATTGAATAACTGGAATGTGTAATTGATCTGGAGCCACAATGGTTGCTTTTACGTACTACAAATATACATTTTCTTGTAGCCTGAACCCTTCCATATAAGACACGTTCATATAAGAACAACACATGTTCAATTAGCTGACCTACAAGTCGCCCATGTAACACAGTGCGTCAAAAGTCACTCAAATATTGCCTAAATATATGCGGTACTTGATCTGGAGCTTCATTGTTTGCTTATACCTACTAAAACTATGCATTTTCGTGTAGCTTGGACCCTCCTCTATAGGGTATCTTAATATCAGCACAACAGATCTTAAATTAGCTGTCCTACAAGTTGCCCATGTAACACAATGCATCACCTATTAAAACTAAACAGTTTCTTGTAGCCTGCGCCCTTCCATATACGATATGTTAATATAAATAAACATATCTTCTATTAAGTTACAAGTGGTCCACGTAACACAATGCATTAAAAGTCATTCAAATATACCATAACTGGATGCCTTAAGTGATCTAGAGCTAAACTGTTTGCTTATACTCACTCAAATTATTCAATGCCTAGTAACCTGGACTCTCTCCAATGCTATATGTTAATATAAGTATAATGGATTCTAAATTGTCTGAGTTACACGTTGTCAAGGTAACACAATGCATCAAAATGTATCCATAGGGTAAGAGCACGTTGGCGTGTTGACCGAACCCATAGTTCTATTTATAGATGTCACATTGTATGCACCATGTATTAGTTAGTGTCTATTAAGTGTGGATTTAATGATTTTAAATGCCGAAGCGCAGCGAGCGTTAGCGAGCGAGCAAGGCATTTAAAGTCATTAAATTCGCACTTAATAGACACTGATATAGTGTTTAGCCTAGTTTTTGGACAGGATGTAAAGTGGGCAGAGTGAAGCTGGAATTGGTCTCGTGCGTTACCAGGGACAACAGCATAAACCGTGTGTTGAGAAAGATGTCAGAAAGGTAGCCGACGTTCGACCTTTGAGACCATAGATGTTTTGGATTATGGACGATACATTTCAAGATAGCAGTCTAACACAACTGTTAAATGTGCAGACCCAAACGTTGTTCAAGCCCGAATTAGGTAAGATATTTCATTGAGTCACTCTCGACGTTTCAAGCGCTATGCTCTTAAAAGAAAGCAAAAAAAATTAATGCAATAAAATGCTTTGAACTAAAATTCAGTTAAACGCTAGAATATATGCATCATAAGAAATATTCCTATATCCTAGCTGACGGTAGCTTAAAGCAGTCAGAAATTATTAAAGCAGAATGCTCTTAAAGGAGTATTCTGCTTTAATTTCAGTCTGTTTTAAGCAACCACCTGTCTTCAATACTACAAGCTATGGAGGAAAAGGTTATTAACCTACAGTTAATATTATCATATTTTATAATTTCAGGGCCGGGGCGAGGGACCAGTGTCATCTAATGAGATAAAAGACAAGAATGACCATAGATACTTGTTTAACAGTCAATCGTTGTACAGTAGCCGTTCAACGGCAAAACAATGCAATCTCTATAGACAGGTGGCTGCTTATTACAGACAAAGGTAGTTCGGAAAGCTCCAAATGGAGCATTCTACATTACATTTGTCCAGCATTTAGCATACACTTGTCTGACACGCTAAATTTTTTATATAGGGTCTTCTTTTTGGTGTTTTTAATAATGGTTTTTCTTGTTTTCTAATCTCTGTACATGTCTGCCAGTAAATGTTTGAGTTGCATCAGTTCACCTCATTTCTTAGCCTTGGTATCTACACAGAACATTTACATGTATGTGTAATTGACGCTCGCGCTGTTACATGGTGGGACGAGCTCTACGTCACAGGATGTACTCGCGCATGCGCTGGGGACAGCCGACTTAGTCGCTAAGTCAGCGATTAGTGTCTGACTATAAGAAATTAATCGTGGAGAAATTCAAAATTTCCAGAATTGTGATTGGCCCAAAAAGTAGGTTAAACACTGTGTGATGATAGAATCTATTAATATCGCTATACTGAAGGCGATTGAAGGCGAAAGGTGAAAGAATACCACGTGATGTTTTTGTACCAATTGGATTGGCTGAATTTGAAATAGTCATTGCAACGCAATTGTGAACTTTTACATTAAAGAAAACAGCCATGGTGATTGTTTTGTGTTATAAATTGGATAGGAATATATTCTATTAATACAAGGAGTTTGGAAACAAGGTATGTAAACTTTCAATAATTGCTGTGTTGGGTATTTTTCAAACATAATTTTGGTCTTGTGCAGATGCTTTGCATATATTTAAATAAAGCTTCAAGTAGCTCCAGCTCCCTAAATAGAATGAATTGAACAGAAAGATAAGAATTAAAGTTACTCAGGAATGGTAGCTGTGGAAATGTTTGGTTAATAAATCGGACAATTTTTTTGGCAGTAGACACACCAGTAGACCCACTACTAGACTAACTCTAACCATCTATCAATAGAATGTTGATCGTAGAAGTTTCTTAACACAATGTGTCTACTGGTGTGTCTACGAGTGGGTCTACTAGTGGGTCTACTAGTGGATATACCGGTGGGTCTACTAGTTGGTCAACTAGTGTGTCTACTGGTGTGTCTACTGGTGTGTCTACTGGTATGTCTCCTGGTGGGTCTACTAGTGGGTCTCCCGGTGTTTCTACTGGTGTGTCTACTGGTTGGCCAACTAGTGGGTCTACTAATGGGTCTACTAGTGTGTCTACCGGTGTGTCTACTGGTGTGTCTACTGGTCGGTCTACTAGTGGGTTTACTAGTGGGTTTAACGGTGTGTCTACTGGTGTGTCTACTAGTTTGTCTACCAGTGGATCTACTAATGGGTTTACTGGTAGTGGGTCTACTCGTTGTTCTACTTGTGGGTCTAACCCTAAACTGGGTTCTAAGGAGTAAGGGTTTATGGGTAAGGGTTCATGATAACATAGGTATTCTATATGTGGGTCTACCGGTAAGTCTATTAGTGGGTCTACTAGTGGGTCTACTAGTGGGTCTACCGGTGGGTCTTCTAGTGGGTATACTAGTGAGTCTACTGGTGGTGGGTTAGCTAGTGGGTCTACTAGTGGGTATACTAATGGGTTAGGCAATGGGTCTACTGGTTATCCTTTGCATCCCGTTACCCACATAGTGGGTTAACCCTGAGTTAACATACGAAGGTTAACCCATGCATATGTACATATAGTAAAAACTTTCAAAGTCCATAACTAGCTCAAATCTGCTCCGATTTTCGAAATTTAAACGGTTCTGTGTTTGACTCTCTCAGTTCTTTCCATCCATTCCAATAGATCTTAAATTAGCTGACATACAAGTTGCTCATGTAACACAATGCATCAAAACTCACTCAAATACTGCCTAACTGGATTATGTAATTCATCTGGAGCCACACTGTTTGCTTATACCTACTCAAACTATACATGTTCTTGTAGCATGCACTCTTCTATATACCAAACGTTAATATTGCTACAAAACAGCTTCAAATAACTGACCTACACGTCGCCCACGTAACACAATGCATAAAAATACTACCTAACTAGATGCCGTCCTTGATCTGGAGCTTCATTGTTTGCTTATACCTACTAAAACTATACATTTTCGGGTAGCATAGACCCTCCTCTACAGGATATATTAATATAAGTACAACAGATCTCCAATTAAATGCGTTACAACGGATCCAGGTAACACAATGCATCAAAACGCACTCAAATATTGCCTAACTGTATGCCGTAAGTGATCTGGACCCAAACTGTTTGCTTATACTTACTTAAATTATACATTTACTACTAGCTTGGACCCTAACATATACTATATGTTTATATAAGTACAACAGATGTTCAATCAACTGAGATATAACGGGTCCAGGAAACATAATGCATCAAAATCCATCACCACGTGACCTGGTTACATGGCATCTTTAAATAGAATGGTCAACTTGTTTGACCGTGTACATTCCCCCAACCTCTAACCCAGAAGACCCACTGGTAAACACACCATTAGATCCATTGGTAGACCCACTAGTAGACCCACCAGTAAACCCACTAGTAGACCCACAAGTAGACACACCAGTAGACCCACTACTAGACTAAACCTAACCCTAACCATCTATCAATAGAATGTTGATCGTATAAATTTATTAACACAGTGTATCTACTGGTGTGTCTACTGGTGTGTCTACTAGTGGGTCTACTAGTGGGTCTACTAGTGGATATACCGATGGGTCTACTAGTGGGTCAACTAGTGTGTCTACTGGAGTGTCTACTGGTATGTCTCCTGGTGGGTCTACTAGTGGGTCTACTAGTGGGTCTACCGGTGTGTCTACTGGTGTGTCTACTGGTCGGTCTACTAGTAGGTCTACTAGTGGGTCTACTAGTGTGTCTACTGGTGTGTCTACTAGTTTGTTTTCCAGTGGATCTACTAATGGGTTAACTGGTGGTGGGTCTTCTCGTGGTTCTACTGGTGGGTCTAACCCTCAACTGAGTTCTAAGGGGAAAGGGTTTATGGGTAAGGGTTCATGATAAAAAACGTATTCTATACATGGGTCTACCGGTGAGTCTTCTAGTGGGTCTACCGGTGGGTCTTCTATTGGGTCTACTAGTGAGTCTACTGGTGGTGGGTTAGCTAGTGGGTCTACTAGTGGGTATACTAATGGGTTAGGTAATGGGTCTACTGGTTATCCCTTGCATCCCGTATGGCTCTAAACATAGTGGGTTAACCCTAAGTTAACATACGAGGGTTAACCCATGCATATGTACATATAGTAAAAACTTTCAAAGCCCATATTCGCTCAAATCTGCTCCGATTTTCGAAATTTAAACGGTTCTGTGTTTGACTCTCTCAGTTCTTTGAATCGATTCCAATAGATCTTCAATCAGCTGACCTTCTAGTCGCCAAAGTAACACACTGCATCATATATCAATACAAATATTGCATAACTGGAATGTGTAATTGGTCTGGAGCCACACTGGTTGCTTTTACGTACTACAAATATACATTTTCCTGTAGCCTGAACCCTTCCATATAAGACACGTTCATATAAGAACAACACATGTTCAATTAGCTGAGCTACAAGTCGCCCATGTAACACAGTGCATCAACAGTCACTCAAATATTGCCTAAATATATGCGGTACTTAATATGGAGCTTCATTGTTTGCTTATATCTACTAAAACTATGCATTTTCGTGTAGCTTGGACCCTCATCCAGAGGGTATGTTAATATCAGCACAACAGATCTTAAATTAGCTGACCTACAAGCTGCCCATGTAACACAATGCATCACCTATTAAAACTTAACAGTTTCTTGTAGCCTGCAGCCTCCATATACGATATGCTAATATAAATAAACATATCTTCAATTAAGTTACAAGTGGTCCACGTAACACAATGCATTAAAAGTCATTCAAATATACCATAACTGGATGCCGTAAGTGATCTGGAGCCGAACTGTTTGCTAAAACTCACTCAAATTATTCAATGCCTAGTAACCTAGACTCTCTCCAATGCTATATGTTAATATAAGTACAACTTATTCTAAATTGTCTGAGTTGTCAAGGCAACACAATGCATCAAAATATATGCATAGAGTAAGACCACGTTGGCGTGTTGACCGGACCCATATTTCTATTTATAGATGTCACATTGTATGCACCACGTGATGATAGAATCTATTAATATCGCTATACTGAAGGCGATTGAAGGCGAAAGGTGAAAGAATACCACGTGATGTTTTTGTACCAATTGGATTGGCTGAATTTGAAATAGTCATTGCTTTTGTACCAGTTGGATTGGCTGAATTTGAAATAGTCATTGCAGCGCCATTGTGAATTTTTACAGTAAAGAAAAGAGCCATGGTGATTGTTTTGTGTTATAAATTGGATAGGAATATATTCTATTAATACAAGGAGTTTGGAAACAAGGTATGTAAACATTCAATAATTACTGTGTTGGGTATTTAAAACATAATGCTGGTCTTGTGTAGATGCTTTGCATATCTTTAAATAAAGCTTCAAGTAGCTCCAGCTCCCTAAATAGAATGAATTGAACAGAAAGATAAGAATTAATGTTACTCAGGAATGGTAGCTGTGGAAATGTTTGGTTTTTAAATCGGACCATTTTTTGGGCATAATGACGAAAATAGAAGTAAAGCTCTCTTTGGAGAGCTCTAGCTTCAGCTCCCGAACTGTAAGTAATTGTTAAGGTGAACGAGTTAACCCCGGAGGAAAGGTATCGTGCTTAGGTTTTAGTTGCAGGGTTAACCCGGGATTTAACCCAGAGGTAATAGATGACAGAGTTAACCACGGAGTTAAGGTACAGGGTTAAGGTTAAGGTTTCAGAGTCAACCCATGAGTTATATCTGAAGTTAACGTGGCAGAGTTAACACATGAATAAGGTAAAGGGTTAAGTTTATGATCGCAGGGTTAACCCTGGAGTTAACACAGGGGTTATGGTGGTTTAAATAACCCTTGAGTTAAGGTAATTTGCTCAGATTAAGTTTACAGGGCTAACAAATTAGTTAACTCCAGGATAAGCCTTGGTAAATCTCTAGATGATAAAACTCTAAACATGCGGAGTTACCCTGTGTTGACTCTAACCGGTTAACCCTTAGGTCACCTATGGATCTAATAATCATGGGTTAACCTGAGTTAACCTCGGTGGGTTAACCCTTGGGTCATGTATGTCTCTATAGTAGTGGGTTAACCTAGGAGGGTTAACCAAGTTGTTACATATGCCTCTAAACATCGTGGGTTAACCTGAGTTAATCTCGGTGGGTTTACCCTTGTGTCATGTATGACTCTATAGTTGTGGGTTAACCTGGAAGGGTTAACCAATTTGTCACATATGGCTCTAAACATCGTGGGTTAACCTGAGTTAACCTCGGAAGGTTAACCCTTGGGTCACGTATGGTTCTAAACATAATTGGTTAACCTGAGTTATTACAGATTTTTTTATAAAACAAAAATTGGATTTTCTCCAAATTCACATATATTGCACAACAGCAAATTCTAAGCAATTTGTTTATTCTATTCTCTTCTTTACAAAATAGAGGAAAGGGAAGTTTATAAAATACTCTTTTAATATTTTCAAAGGGCAATAACTGATCCATTTTAGCACTACTTTTTCATTTGACACCTGATTTGAGGTTGGCTTTTCAAGGCGTTTGCAGAGATATATACATTGTCTATCTTCATAGTTTGTTTCCTCAGCATATCATTATACATAAACTTACTTACATATCTCTTTGTATAGTTCTCCTTTGATTTATAAATAGACTCTATCATCACGTGGTACATACCACGTGTCATACTAAATAGAATGACACTATATGACATCATGATCTATTTATAGCAGCCAATCATATCAAAGAGTTGCATAGTTGCATAGTTGCATCTCGCCAAAGTGCCTATACCCTAACCCTAACCCTAACCCTAACCCTAACCCTAACCCTAACCCTAACCCTAACCCTAACCCTAACCCTAACCCTAACCCTAACCCTAACCCTAACCCTAACCCTAACCCTAACCCTAACCCTAACCCTAACCCTAACCCTAACCCTAACCCTAACCCTAACCCTAACCCTAACCCTAACCCTAACCCTAACCCTAACCCTAACCCTAACCCTAACCCTAACCCTAACCCTAACCCTAACCCTAACCCTATGTTCAATTACGTTTAGTTTTAGAGCGGGAGCTCTCCCAAGAAAGATCGCTCTGGGTAATAGGCGAGTAATAGGCTGTCATTTTCCTTATTTCTCCTCATACGATCTGGATCAAATTTGGCATGAGTGTAGGGCTGCGCTTGCTGAGTACTTTTTATTCTTATGTTTATGGTCAATTACATATAGTCTGGCAGGCGGAGCTCTCCCAAGAGAGCTGCCTTTTCTGGGTACTAGGCGGGTAATAGGCTGTAACCTGTTTATTTCTTATCCGATCTGGATCAAATCTTGCAGGATTGTAGGGCTCGTGTTTGAGTGTAATTTGAGTCTCACGTTTTAGTTCAACTACTGATAGTTTGGGAGCTGAAGCTCCCCCCCTAGAGAGCTGCATCTGGGTAATAGGCGGGTAATAGACTGTAACTTTTCTATTTCTTATCCGATCTGGATCAAATTGGGCAGGAGTGTAGGGCTTACGACTATGTTCAATTACTAAAAGTTTCAACTACGCCAATGTATCTGATCTGGATCAACACTGTTTATCATTCACTTATTTGCCAACCAAAAGGCTAGCTATATGCGGGTAATGGGCTGTAACCGTTTTATTTCTCGTCCAATCTGGATCTAATTTCGCATGACTGTAGGGCTGTCCGGCTAGGTGTTCTGGAAAACTTTAGTTCTACGCTTTCGTTCGATTGCGTTTAGTTTTGGGAGCTTGAGGTATCCATAAATATACATACATACATATAAGCGCAAACAAAAATAAGGACGGTCAATGGGAGGCAACTCATGCATGCAGAAAAAACCAATGCAGAAAGAGGGACATGAATTACTTCCCTTGACTAAACTCTAACATATACACACACACACACCCCAAACAGTGCCTAACTGGATGCCGGAGGTGATCTGGAGCCAAACGCTTTGCTTAGACTTACTAAAATAATACATTTCCTACTAGCTTGCACCCTCCCCTATACTGTACGTTCATATAAGTACAACAGATCTCCAGTTAACTGACTTACAGCCAGTCCGGGTAACCCAATGCATCAAAATGCACTCAAACACTGCCTAACTGGATGCCGTAAGCGATCTGGAGCCAAACTGTTTCCTTATACTGGCTAAAATAATACATTCCCTACTAGCTTGGATCCTACCCTATACTCTACCTTCATATAAGTACAACTGATCCTCAATCAACCGAGTTACAACGGGTCCAGGTAACACAATGCAAGCAAAATTCACTCAAATATTGCCTAACTGGAGTATGTCATTGATCTGGAGCCGAACTCTTTGCTTATTCCTAGTAAAACGCTGCATTTTCGTGTAGCTTACACCCTCCTCTATAGCACATGTTCATATAAGTACAACAGATATTCAATTAGCTGACCTACACGTTGCCCATGTAACACATTGCGTAAAAATTCCCCCAGATCTTGCCTAACTGTATTATGTAATGGATCTGGAGCCACACTGTTTGCTCATTCCGATTAAAACTAAACATTTTCTTGTAGCCGGCACCCTTCTATATACGGTAAGTACAACAGATCGTCCATTACCTGGCCTACAAGTCGCCCCCATGTAACACAATGCATCAAAAGTCACTCAAATAGTGCCGAAATAGATGCGCTACTTGAACTGGAGCTTAACTGCTTGCCTTTACCTACTGAAAATAGACATCTTCCGTCAGCTGGCACCCTCCTCTATACGATATGTGAATATAAGTACAACAGATCTGCAATTAGCAGAGCTACAAGAAGCAAACGTAACAACTAACACGTAACACACCTTGTCCAGCGGCGGCAGGTAACTCGGCCAAAAATGGCCCGATTTCAAAAAGGAGTTGGGTTCTGAACTCGGCTAGACGAGTGCTTTCCAACAATGTATAGAAAGCGTACTCTTTTTTTAGTTTGCAAATTTCAACCTTTTTCCCTAAGTGGGCTACCTACCTACCCCCTTAGCGAAAATTTGCAAAAGAAAACGTCCCCCCCCGATCGCGCTGAAACTTGGCAGCAGTGTAGATCTATACTTCCTGAGTAACTTTCATTCTTATCGTCCTGTTCAATTAGCTATATTTAGGGAGCTGGAGCTCTCCCAAGACAGGTAACCCCCTCCATTTTAGACATTCAAGTGCACGTAACTCCGGGAAAAAATGCTCCGATTTCAATTCTGACTTGGGTTCTGAGCTCCTCTCGCCAACACCTTTCCAAACATATATAGTTATCCTACCTTTCAGTAAAACAAAAAGAAATCTCCAGTTTTGCCACCTCTCGCGCGCTCATGTACCAAACATGTCAAAGTTTTTTTGGGCTTCTTCGATTTTAATGAAACTTCACACATATGTTCAGATCCTTATTCTAAGCATTTCCGCTTCATACATTTATGTTCGAATCCTTCTCCTTATGCTCGAAACAGAGGGGTCGGGGCTACTTGAAGTCGTATTTTTAAACACCGTTTCCTTATTAAAGGCCGCTCACTCTGTCTGAGAAGGGTGGATTACATATCGGTAATTATTGGTCTTATCTCCCCTTAGAATGGGTCCCCCTCCCCCGCCGTTTGAGACCAGTGGGGGTCGGTCCCCCGCTGAGACAACCGGTGCCCGGGTCAACACCAGAAAGATGTGGGAATCGAACCCACAAAGTCGAGGACTTTACCATTTCTCTCTGTGTGGTGTTGAACATATTGCAAATAATTAGCGCTCAAGTACTCATTCGAAATCCCATTTCTCAAAACAATTACATTGTGTGCGCCGCGCCGCAATGGGTTACTCCTATCACGCATACTCTCATAACTCACTCAAATCTGCTCCGATTCTCAAAATGTCAACGGTTCTGAGTTTGCCGTACTCACCTCTTTCCATACATACCCCAGAGTAATGCTCTCAGAGTTACCCTTAACCCAGGAGTAAAGGTGGCAGAGCTAGAGTTAAGGGTTAGGGTTAAGGTTAGGGTTGCAGGGTTACGGTCAGGGTACAGGGTTAAGGTTAAGGTTGCAGGGTTATCCCCGGGGTTAACCCCCGGAGTATAGATAGAAGACTGTGCCCCGGAGTAAAGGTACACAGTGTTCAGGGTTATGTCTCCAGTCACCGAGTAAAGGTAATATAAGGTGCAAGGGTTAACTCTTCTGCCGCTTCTCCGAACGAAGGAATCTATTTTTAGTAACAACCTTTACTCTCGGTTAACCCCGCACGACACCATCCTCCAGTATAGCTTATATAGTAACTCTTTTATTTCTCATCAGATTGCACTCAAATTTGCCATGACGGAAGAGCTCCCTTTATGTAGCATTTTCTATTCTTACATTCATTATCAATTACTTATAGTTCGGGAGCTGGAGCTCTCCGAAGAGAGCTTCATTCAAAATGTCAACTGCGCAGCGCCGCCGAAATGGTCAGAGTTCAGTAAGCACTTGAAGGATGCCTTTACTGCCTAGTGTTGTTTCTTACACTCAATATCAGCTACTTATAGTTCGGGAGCTGGAGCTCTCCAAAGAGAGCTCTATTCAAAAATTCAACTCCAGGTAACCAGGCCCCCGATATGGTCCGATTTCAGAAAGCACTTCAAGGATGCCTCCTTTACTGCTGGCTAGTGCTGTTTCTTACATTCAATATCAATTACAATTATAGTTCGGGAGCTGCTGGAGCTCTCCAAAGGGAGCTTTATTCAAACATTCAACTGCAGGCAACTAGGCCAAAATGGTCAGATTTCACAGACGACTTCGAGGCTACCTTTACTGGCTAATGTTTATTAGTACATTAATGAACCCGAACTTATGGTTCGGGAGATGGAGCTCTCCAAAGAGAGCTTTATTCAAAAATTCAGCTCCAGGTAACTAGGCCCCCTCCCCGGCCCCCCCTGATGATCAGATTTCAGACAGCACTTCAAGGCTACCTGTACGGGGGCGGGTAATGTTTATTCTGGTATTTATTCATGAACAAGTACTAATAGTTCGGGAGCTGGAGCTCTCCAAAGGGAGCTTTACTTACAATCTCAACGGCCCGTAACTAGGCCGCCAAAAATAATGGTCCGTTTTCAAAACTGACATCACCTAACTAATCCTGAGTACCGTTCATTCTTATCTTTCTCCGTCCAATTCATTCTACCGAGGGAGCTGCATGGAGCTACCGGGAGCTTTATTTACATGTATGCAAACAATAACCAACAGAGCAATTACTTTTTACATACCTTGTTTCCAAATTCCTTGAATTAATCCTACACTATACATTCACATCCAATTTATAACACACACCAAAGCACAATGCCTGTAGCTCGATTCTTGATTTTTAAATTGCTGCACCACGTGACTGTTTCAGCCAATCAGACTAGGGGTGGACATGTCCACCCTGGACAACTCGCCAAAGTGCCTATACCCTACCGATCCAGGACTGGACCCTAACCCTGGAGTAAAGGTGGACGATGTAACCCCGGGGTTAAGGTACAGGGTTATACCCTACCGATCCATGACTGGACCCTAACCCGGGAGTAAAGCTCCATAACTCGCTCAAATTTGCTCCGATTTTCGAAATTTAAACGGTTCTGCGTTTGTCACACTCAGCCCTTTCCATCCATACCCCGGAGTAATGTTGTCAGAGTTACGGTCAATCCAGGCGTAAAGCTGGCAAAGCTAACCCCGTAAAATATAACATAGCCTCGGCTACTCTACTCTGGGTAACAGGCGCCCGGTGGCAATAGGCTGTAACTTTCTTTTATTTATCAACAGATCTGGATCAAACTTGGCATGATCGTAGGGCTATTGTTCCTGAGTAAATGCTATTCTTACGTGTATGTTCAATTACGTTTAGTTTTAGAGCGGGAGCTCTCCCAAGAAAGATCGCTCTGGGTAATAGGCGAGTAATAGGCTGTCATTTTCCTTATTTCTCCTCATACGATCTGGATCAAATTTGGCATGAGTGTAGGGCTGCGCTTGCTGAGTACTTTTTATTCTTATGTTTATGGTCAATTACATATAGTCTGGCAGGCGGAGCTCTCCCAAGAGAGCTGCCTTTTCTGGGTACTAGGCGGGTAATAGGCTGTAACCTGTTTATTTCTTATCCGATCTGGATCAAATCTTGCAGGATTGTAGGGCTCGTGTTTGAGTGTAATTTGAGTCTCACGTTTTAGTTCAACTACTGATAGTTTGGGAGCTGAAGCTCCCCCCCTAGAGAGCTGCATCTGGGTAATAGGCGGGTAATAGACTGTAACTTTTCTATTTCTTATCCGATCTGGATCAAATTGGGCAGGAGTGTAGGGCTTACGACTATGTTCAATTACTAAAAGTTTCAACTACGCCAATGTATCTGATCTGGATCAACACTGTTTATCATTCACTTATTTGCCAACCAAAAGGCTAGCTATATGCGGGTAATGGGCTGTAACCGTTTTATTTCTCGTCCAATCTGGATCTAATTTCGCATGACTGTAGGGCTGTCCGGCTAGGTGTTCTGGAAAACTTTAGTTCTACGCTTTCGTTCGATTGCGTTTAGTTTTGGGAGCTTGAGGTATCCATAAATATACATACATACATATAAGCGCAAACAAAAATAAGGACGGTCAATGGGAGGCAACTCATGCATGCAGAAAAAACCAATGCAGAAAGAGGGACATGAATTACTTCCCTTGACTAAACTCTAACATATACACACACACACACCCCAAACAGTGCCTAACTGGATGCCGGAGGTGATCTGGAGCCAAACGCTTTGCTTAGACTTACTAAAATAATACATTTCCTACTAGCTTGCACCCTCCCCTATACTGTACGTTCATATAAGTACAACAGATCTCCAGTTAACTGACTTACAGCCAGTCCGGGTAACCCAATGCATCAAAATGCACTCAAACACTGCCTAACTGGATGCCGTAAGCGATCTGGAGCCAAACTGTTTCCTTATACTGGCTAAAATAATACATTCCCTACTAGCTTGGATCCTACCCTATACTCTACCTTCATATAAGTACAACTGATCCTCAATCAACCGAGTTACAACGGGTCCAGGTAACACAATGCAAGCAAAATTCACTCAAATATTGCCTAACTGGAGTATGTCATTGATCTGGAGCCGAACTCTTTGCTTATTCCTAGTAAAACGCTGCATTTTCGTGTAGCTTACACCCTCCTCTATAGCACATGTTCATATAAGTACAACAGATATTCAATTAGCTGACCTACACGTTGCCCATGTAACACATTGCGTAAAAATTCCCCCAGATCTTGCCTAACTGTATTATGTAATGGATCTGGAGCCACACTGTTTGCTCATTCCGATTAAAACTAAACATTTTCTTGTAGCCGGCACCCTTCTATATACGGTAAGTACAACAGATCGTCCATTACCTGGCCTACAAGTCGCCCCCATGTAACACAATGCATCAAAAGTCACTCAAATAGTGCCGAAATAGATGCGCTACTTGAACTGGAGCTTAACTGCTTGCCTTTACCTACTGAAAATAGACATCTTCCGTCAGCTGGCACCCTCCTCTATACGATATGTGAATATAAGTACAACAGATCTGCAATTAGCAGAGCTACAAGAAGCAAACGTAACAACTAACACGTAACACACCTTGTCCAGCGGCGGCAGGTAACTCGGCCAAAAATGGCCCGATTTCAAAAAGGAGTTGGGTTCTGAACTCGGCTAGACGAGTGCTTTCCAACAATGTATAGAAAGCGTACTCTTTTTTTAGTTTGCAAATTTCAACCTTTTTCCCTAAGTGGGCTACCTACCTACCCCCTTAGCGAAAATTTGCAAAAGAAAACGTCCCCCCCCCGATCGCGCTGAAACTTGGCAGCAGTGTAGATCTATACTTCCTGAGTAACTTTCATTCTTATCGTCCTGTTCAATTAGCTATATTTAGGGAGCTGGAGCTCTCCCAAGACAGGTAACCCCCTCCATTTTAGACATTCAAGTGCACGTAACTCCGGGAAAAAATGCTCCGATTTCAATTCTGACTTGGGTTCTGAGCTCCTCTCGCCAACACCTTTCCAAACATATATAGTTATCCTACCTTTCAGTAAAACAAAAAGAAATCTCCAGTTTTGCCACCTCTCGCGCGCTCATGTACCAAACATGTCAAAGTTTTTTTGGGCTTCTTCGATTTTAATGAAACTTCACACATATGTTCAGATCCTTATTCTAAGCATTTCCGCTTCATACATTTATGTTCGAATCCTTCTCCTTATGCTCGAAACAGAGGGGTCGGGGCTACTTGAAGTCGTATTTTTAAACACCGTTTCCTTATTAAAGGCCGCTCACTCTGTCTGAGAAGGGTGGATTACATATCGGTAATTATTGGTCTTATCTCCCCTTAGAATGGGTCCCCCTCCCCCGCCGTTTGAGACCAGTGGGGGTCGGTCCCCCGCTGAGACAACCGGTGCCCGGGTCAACACCAGAAAGATGTGGGAATCGAACCCACAAAGTCGAGGACTTTACCATTTCTCTCTGTGTGGTGTTGAACATATTGCAAATAATTAGCGCTCAAGTACTCATTCGAAATCCCATTTCTCAAAACAATTACATTGTGTGCGCCGCGCCGCAATGGGTTACTCCTATCACGCATACTCTCATAACTCACTCAAATCTGCTCCGATTCTCAAAATGTCAACGGTTCTGAGTTTGCCGTACTCACCTCTTTCCATACATACCCCAGAGTAATGCTCTCAGAGTTACCCTTAACCCAGGAGTAAAGGTGGCAGAGCTAGAGTTAAGGGTTAGGGTTAAGGTTAGGGTTGCAGGGTTACGGTCAGGGTACAGGGTTAAGGTTAAGGTTGCAGGGTTATCCCCGGGGTTAACCCCCGGAGTATAGATAGAAGACTGTGCCCCGGAGTAAAGGTACACAGTGTTCAGGGTTATGTCTCCAGTCACCGAGTAAAGGTAATATAAGGTGCAAGGGTTAACTCTTCTGCCGCTTCTCCGAACGAAGGAATCTATTTTTAGTAACAACCTTTACTCTCGGTTAACCCCGCACGACACCATCCTCCAGTATAGCTTATATAGTAACTCTTTTATTTCTCATCAGATTGCACTCAAATTTGCCATGACGGAAGAGCTCCCTTTATGTAGCATTTTCTATTCTTACATTCATTATCAATTACTTATAGTTCGGGAGCTGGAGCTCTCCGAAGAGAGCTTCATTCAAAATGTCAACTGCGCAGCGCCGCCGAAATGGTCAGAGTTCAGTAAGCACTTGAAGGATGCCTTTACTGCCTAGTGTTGTTTCTTACACTCAATATCAGCTACTTATAGTTCGGGAGCTGGAGCTCTCCAAAGAGAGCTCTATTCAAAAATTCAACTCCAGGTAACCAGGCCCCCGATATGGTCCGATTTCAGAAAGCACTTCAAGGATGCCTCCTTTACTGCTGGCTAGTGCTGTTTCTTACATTCAATATCAATTACAATTATAGTTCGGGAGCTGCTGGAGCTCTCCAAAGGGAGCTTTATTCAAACATTCAACTGCAGGCAACTAGGCCAAAATGGTCAGATTTCACAGACGACTTCGAGGCTACCTTTACTGGCTAATGTTTATTAGTACATTAATGAACCCGAACTTATGGTTCGGGAGATGGAGCTCTCCAAAGAGAGCTTTATTCAAACATTCAGCTCCAGGTAACTAGGCCCCCTCCCCGGCCCCCCCTGATGATCAGATTTCAGACAGCACTTCAAGGCTACCTGTACGGGGGCGGGTAATGTTTATTCTGGTATTTATTCATGAACAAGTACTAATAGTTCGGGAGCTGGAGCTCTCCAAAGGGAGCTTTACTTACAATTTCAACGGCCCGTAACTAGGCCGCCAAAAATAATGGTCCGTTTTCAAAACTGACATCACCTAACTAATCCTGAGTACCGTTCATTCTTATCTTTCTCCGTCCAATTCATTCTACCGAGGGAGCTGCATGGAGCTACCGGGAGCTTTATTTACATGTATGCAAACAATAACCAACAGAGCAATTACTTTTTACATACCTTGTTTCCAAATTCCTTGAATTAATCCTACACTATACATTCACATCCAATTTATAACACACACCAAAGCACAATGCCTGTAGCTCGATTCTTGATTTTTAAATTGCTGCACCACGTGACTGTTTCAGCCAATCAGACTAGGGGTGGACATGTCCACCCTGGACAACTCGCCAAAGTGCCTATACCCTACCGATCCAGGACTGGACCCTAACCCTGGAGTAAAGGTGGACGATGTAACCCCGGGGTTAAGGTACAGGGTTATACCCTACCGATCCATGACTGGACCCTAACCCGGGAGTAAAGCTCCATAACTCGCTCAAATTTGCTCCGATTTTCGAAATTTAAACGGTTCTGCGTTTGTCACACTCAGCCCTTTCCATCCATACCCCGGAGTAATGTTGTCAGAGTTACGGTCAATCCAGGCGTAAAGCTGGCAAAGCTAACCCCGTAAAATATAACATAGCCTCGGCTACTCTACTCTGGGTAACAGGCGCCCGGTGGCAATAGGCTGTAACTTTCTTTTATTTATCAACAGATCTGGATCAAACTTGGCATGATCGTAGGGCTATTGTTCCTGAGTAAATGCTATTCTTACGTGTATGTTCAATTACGTTTAGTTTTAGAGCGGGAGCTCTCCCAAGAAAGATCGCTCTGGGTAATAGGCGAGTAATAGGCTGTCATTTTCCTTATTTCTCCTCATACGATCTGGATCAAATTTGGCATGAGTGTAGGGCTGCGCTTGCTGAGTACTTTTTATTCTTATGTTTATGGTCAATTACATATAGTCTGGCAGGCGGAGCTCTCCCAAGAGAGCTGCCTTTTCTGGGTACTAGGCGGGTAATAGGCTGTAACCTGTTTATTTCTTATCCGATCTGGATCAAATCTTGCAGGATTGTAGGGCTCGTGTTTGAGTGTAATTTGAGTCTCACGTTTTAGTTCAACTACTGATAGTTTGGGAGCTGAAGCTCCCCCCCTAGAGAGCTGCATCTGGGTAATAGGCGGGTAATAGACTGTAACTTTTCTATTTCTTATCCGATCTGGATCAAATTGGGCAGGAGTGTAGGGCTTACGACTATGTTCAATTACTAAAAGTTTCAACTACGCCAATGTATCTGATCTGGATCAACACTGTTTATCATTCACTTATTTGCCAACCAAAAGGCTAGCTATATGCGGGTAATGGGCTGTAACCGTTTTATTTCTCGTCCAATCTGGATCTAATTTCGCATGACTGTAGGGCTGTCCGGCTAGGTGTTCTGGAAAACTTTAGTTCTACGCTTTCGTTCGATTGCGTTTAGTTTTGGGAGCTTGAGGTATCCATAAATATACATACATACATATAAGCGCAAACAAAAATAAGGACGGTCAATGGGAGGCAACTCATGCATGCAGAAAAAACCAATGCAGAAAGAGGGACATGAATTACTTCCCTTGACTAAACTCTAACATATACACACACACACACCCCAAACAGTGCCTAACTGGATGCCGGAGGTGATCTGGAGCCAAACGCTTTGCTTAGACTTACTAAAATAATACATTTCCTACTAGCTTGCACCCTCCCCTATACTGTACGTTCATATAAGTACAACAGATCTCCAGTTAACTGACTTACAGCCAGTCCGGGTAACCCAATGCATCAAAATGCACTCAAACACTGCCTAACTGGATGCCGTAAGCGATCTGGAGCCAAACTGTTTCCTTATACTGGCTAAAATAATACATTCCCTACTAGCTTGGATCCTACCCTATACTCTACCTTCATATAAGTACAACTGATCCTCAATCAACCGAGTTACAACGGGTCCAGGTAACACAATGCAAGCAAAATTCACTCAAATATTGCCTAACTGGAGTATGTCATTGATCTGGAGCCGAACTCTTTGCTTATTCCTAGTAAAACGCTGCATTTTCGTGTAGCTTACACCCTCCTCTATAGCACATGTTCATATAAGTACAACAGATATTCAATTAGCTGACCTACACGTTGCCCATGTAACACATTGCGTAAAAATTCCCCCAGATCTTGCCTAACTGTATTATGTAATGGATCTGGAGCCACACTGTTTGCTCATTCCGATTAAAACTAAACATTTTCTTGTAGCCGGCACCCTTCTATATACGGTAAGTACAACAGATCGTCCATTACCTGGCCTACAAGTCGCCCCCATGTAACACAATGCATCAAAAGTCACTCAAATAGTGCCGAAATAGATGCGCTACTTGAACTGGAGCTTAACTGCTTGCCTTTACCTACTGAAAATAGACATCTTCCGTCAGCTGGCACCCTCCTCTATACGATATGTGAATATAAGTACAACAGATCTGCAATTAGCAGAGCTACAAGAAGCAAACGTAACAACTAACACGTAACACACCTTGTCCAGCGGCGGCAGGTAACTCGGCCAAAAATGGCCCGATTTCAAAAAGGAGTTGGGTTCTGAACTCGGCTAGACGAGTGCTTTCCAACAATGTATAGAAAGCGTACTCTTTTTTTAGTTTGCAAATTTCAACCTTTTTCCCTAAGTGGGCTACCTACCTACCCCCTTAGCGAAAATTTGCAAAAGAAAACGTCCCCCCCCCCGATCGCGCTGAAACTTGGCAGCAGTGTAGATCTATACTTCCTGAGTAACTTTCATTCTTATCGTCCTGTTCAATTAGCTATATTTAGGGAGCTGGAGCTCTCCCAAGACAGGTAACCCCCTCCATTTTAGACATTCAAGTGCACGTAACTCCGGGAAAAAATGCTCCGATTTCAATTCTGACTTGGGTTCTGAGCTCCTCTCGCCAACACCTTTCCAAACATATATAGTTATCCTACCTTTCAGTAAAACAAAAAGAAATCTCCAGTTTTGCCACCTCTCGCGCGCTCATGTACCAAACATGTCAAAGTTTTTTTGGGCTTCTTCGATTTTAATGAAACTTCACACATATGTTCAGATCCTTATTCTAAGCATTTCCGCTTCATACATTTATGTTCGAATCCTTCTCCTTATGCTCGAAACAGAGGGGTCGGGGCTACTTGAAGTCGTATTTTTAAACACCGTTTCCTTATTAAAGGCCGCTCACTCTGTCTGAGAAGGGTGGATTACATATCGGTAATTATTGGTCTTATCTCCCCTTAGAATGGGTCCCCCTCCCCCGCCGTTTGAGACCAGTGGGGGTCGGTCCCCCGCTGAGACAACCGGTGCCCGGGTCAACACCAGAAAGATGTGGGAATCGAACCCACAAAGTCGAGGACTTTACCATTTCTCTCTGTGTGGTGTTGAACATATTGCAAATAATTAGCGCTCAAGTACTCATTCGAAATCCCATTTCTCAAAACAATTACATTGTGTGCGCCGCGCCGCAATGGGTTACTCCTATCACGCATACTCTCATAACTCACTCAAATCTGCTCCGATTCTCAAAATGTCAACGGTTCTGAGTTTGCCGTACTCACCTCTTTCCATACATACCCCAGAGTAATGCTCTCAGAGTTACCCTTAACCCAGGAGTAAAGGTGGCAGAGCTAGAGTTAAGGGTTAGGGTTAAGGTTAGGGTTGCAGGGTTACGGTCAGGGTACAGGGTTAAGGTTAAGGTTGCAGGGTTATCCCCGGGGTTAACCCCCGGAGTATAGATAGAAGACTGTGCCCCGGAGTAAAGGTACACAGTGTTCAGGGTTATGTCTCCAGTCACCGAGTAAAGGTAATATAAGGTGCAAGGGTTAACTCTTCTGCCGCTTCTCCGAACGAAGGAATCTATTTTTAGTAACAACCTTTACTCTCGGTTAACCCCGCACGACACCATCCTCCAGTATAGCTTATATAGTAACTCTTTTATTTCTCATCAGATTGCACTCAAATTTGCCATGACGGAAGAGCTCCCTTTATGTAGCATTTTCTATTCTTACATTTATTATCAATTACTTATAGTTCGGGAGCTGGAGCTCTCCGAAGAGAGCTTCATTCAAAATGTCAACTGCGCAGCGCCGCCGAAATGGTCAGAGTTCAGTAAGCACTTGAAGGATGCCTTTACTGCCTAGTGTTGTTTCTTACACTCAATATCAGCTACTTATAGTTCGGGAGCTGGAGCTCTCCAAAGAGAGCTCTATTCAAAAATTCAACTCCAGGTAACCAGGCCCCCGATATGGTCCGATTTCAGAAAGCACTTCAAGGATGCCTCCTTTACTGCTGGCTAGTGCTGTTTCTTACATTCAATATCAATTACAATTATAGTTCGGGAGCTGCTGGAGCTCTCCAAAGGGAGCTTTATTCAAACATTCAACTGCAGGCAACTAGGCCAAAATGGTCAGATTTCACAGACGACTTCGAGGCTACCTTTACTGGCTAATGTTTATTAGTACATTAATGAACCCGAACTTATGGTTCGGGAGATGGAGCTCTCCAAAGAGAGCTTTATTCAAACATTCAGCTCCAGGTAACTAGGCCCCCTCCCCGGCCCCCCCTGATGATCAGATTTCAGACAGCACTTCAAGGCTACCTGTACGGGGGCGGGTAATGTTTATTCTGGTATTTATTCATGAACAAGTACTAATAGTTCGGGAGCTGGAGCTCTCCAAAGGGAGCTTTACTTACAATTTCAACGGCCCGTAACTAGGCCGCCAAAAATAATGGTCCGTTTTCAAAACTGACATCACCTAACTAATCCTGAGTACCGTTCATTCTTATCTTTCTCCGTCCAATTCATTCTACCGAGGGAGCTGCATGGAGCTACCGGGAGCTTTATTTACATGTATGCAAACAATAACCAACAGAGCAATTACTTTTTACATACCTTGTTTCCAAATTCCTTGAATTAATCCTACACTATACATTCACATCCAATTTATAACACACACCAAAGCACAATGCCTGTAGCTCGATTCTTGATTTTTAAATTGCTGCACCACGTGACTGTTTCAGCCAATCAGACTAGGGGTGGACATGTCCACCCTGGACAACTCGCCAAAGTGCCTATACCCTACCGATCCAGGACTGGACCCTAACCCTGGAGTAAAGGTGGACGATGTAACCCCGGGGTTAAGGTACAGGGTTATACCCTACCGATCCATGACTGGACCCTAACCCGGGAGTAAAGCTCCATAACTCGCTCAAATTTGCTCCGATTTTCGAAATTTAAACGGTTCTGCGTTTGTCACACTCAGCCCTTTCCATCCATACCCCGGAGTAATGTTGTCAGAGTTACGGTCAATCCAGGCGTAAAGCTGGCAAAGCTAACCCCGTAAAATATAACATAGCCTCGGCTACTCTACTCTGGCTAACAGGCGCCCGGTGGCAATAGGCTGTAACTTTCTTTTATTTATCAACAGATCTGGATCAAACTTGGCATGATCGTAGGGCTATTGTTCCTGAGTAAATGCTATTCTTACGTGTATGTTCAATTACGTTTAGTTTTAGAGCGGGAGCTCTCCCAAGAAAGATCGCTCTGGGTAATAGGCGAGTAATAGGCTGTCATTTTCCTTATTTCTCCTCATACGATCTGGATCAAATTTGGCATGAGTGTAGGGCTGCGCTTGCTGAGTACTTTTTATTCTTATGTTTATGGTCAATTACATATAGTCTGGCAGGCGGAGCTCTCCCAAGAGAGCTGCCTTTTCTGGGTACTAGGCGGGTAATAGGCTGTAACCTGTTTATTTCTTATCCGATCTGGATCAAATCTTGCAGGATTGTAGGGCTCGTGTTTGAGTGTAATTTGAGTCTCACGTTTTAGTTCAACTACTGATAGTTTGGGAGCTGAAGCTCCCCCCCTAGAGAGCTGCATCTGGGTAATAGGCGGGTAATAGACTGTAACTTTTCTATTTCTTATCCGATCTGGATCAAATTGGGCAGGAGTGTAGGGCTTACGACTATGTTCAATTACTAAAAGTTTCAACTACGCCAATGTATCTGATCTGGATCAACACTGTTTATCATTCACTTATTTGCCAACCAAAAGGCTAGCTATATGCGGGTAATGGGCTGTAACCGTTTTATTTCTCGTCCAATCTGGATCTAATTTCGCATGACTGTAGGGCTGTCCGGCTAGGTGTTCTGGAAAACTTTAGTTCTACGCTTTCGTTCGATTGCGTTTAGTTTTGGGAGCTTGAGGTATCCATAAATATACATACATACATATAAGCGCAAACAAAAATAAGGACGGTCAATGGGAGGCAACTCATGCATGCAGAAAAAACCAATGCAGAAAGAGGGACATGAATTACTTCCCTTGACTAAACTCTAACATATACACACACACACACCCCAAACAGTGCCTAACTGGATGCCGGAGGTGATCTGGAGCCAAACGCTTTGCTTAGACTTACTAAAATAATACATTTCCTACTAGCTTGCACCCTCCCCTATACTGTACGTTCATATAAGTACAACAGATCTCCAGTTAACTGACTTACAGCCAGTCCGGGTAACCCAATGCATCAAAATGCACTCAAACACTGCCTAACTGGATGCCGTAAGCGATCTGGAGCCAAACTGTTTCCTTATACTGGCTAAAATAATACATTCCCTACTAGCTTGGATCCTACCCTATACTCTACCTTCATATAAGTACAACTGATCCTCAATCAACCGAGTTACAACGGGTCCAGGTAACACAATGCAAGCAAAATTCACTCAAATATTGCCTAACTGGAGTATGTCATTGATCTGGAGCCGAACTCTTTGCTTATTCCTAGTAAAACGCTGCATTTTCGTGTAGCTTACACCCTCCTCTATAGCACATGTTCATATAAGTACAACAGATATTCAATTAGCTGACCTACACGTTGCCCATGTAACACATTGCGTAAAAATTCCCCCAGATCTTGCCTAACTGTATTATGTAATGGATCTGGAGCCACACTGTTTGCTCATTCCGATTAAAACTAAACATTTTCTTGTAGCCGGCACCCTTCTATATACGGTAAGTACAACAGATCGTCCATTACCTGGCCTACAAGTCGCCCCCATGTAACACAATGCATCAAAAGTCACTCAAATAGTGCCGAAATAGATGCGCTACTTGAACTGGAGCTTAACTGCTTGCCTTTACCTACTGAAAATAGACATCTTCCGTCAGCTGGCACCCTCCTCTATACGATATGTGAATATAAGTACAACAGATCTGCAATTAGCAGAGCTACAAGAAGCAAACGTAACAACTAACACGTAACACACCTTGTCCAGCGGCGGCAGGTAACCCGGCCAAAAATGGCCCGATTTCAAAAAGGAGTTGGGTTCTGAACTCGGCTAGACGAGTGCTTTCCAACAATGTATAGAAAGCGTACTCTTTTTTTAGTTTGCAAATTTCAACCTTTTTCCCTAAGTGGGCTACCTACCTACCCCCTTAGCGAAAATTTGCAAAAGAAAACGTCCCCCCCCCCGATCGCGCTGAAACTTGGCAGCAGTGTAGATCTATACTTCCTGAGTAACTTTCATTCTTATCGTCCTGTTCAATTAGCTATATTTAGGGAGCTGGAGCTCTCCCAAGACAGGTAACCCCCTCCATTTTAGACATTCAAGTGCACGTAACTCCGGGAAAAAATGCTCCGATTTCAATTCTGACTTGGGTTCTGAGCTCCTCTCGCCAACACCTTTCCAAACATATATAGTTATCCTACCTTTCAGTAAAACAAAAAGAAATCTCCAGTTTTGCCACCTCTCGCGCGCTCATGTACCAAACATGTCAAAGTTTTTTTGGGCTTCTTCGATTTTAATGAAACTTCACACATATGTTCAGATCCTTATTCTAAGCATTTCCGCTTCATACATTTATGTTCGAATCCTTCTCCTTATGCTCGAAACAGAGGGGTCGGGGCTACTTGAAGTCGTATTTTTAAACACCGTTTCCTTATTAAAGGCCGCTCACTCTGTCTGAGAAGGGTGGATTACATATCGGTAATTATTGGTCTTATCTCCCCTTAGAATGGGTCCCCCTCCCCCGCCGTTTGAGACCAGTGGGGGTCGGTCCCCCGCTGAGACAACCGGTGCCCGGGTCAACACCAGAAAGATGTGGGAATCGAACCCACAAAGTCGAGGACTTTACCATTTCTCTCTGTGTGGTGTTGAACATATTGCAAATAATTAGCGCTCAAGTACTCATTCGAAATCCCATTTCTCAAAACAATTACATTGTGTGCGCCGCGCCGCAATGGGTTACTCCTATCACGCATACTCTCATAACTCACTCAAATCTGCTCCGATTCTCAAAATGTCAACGGTTCTGAGTTTGCCGTACTCACCTCTTTCCATACATACCCCAGAGTAATGCTCTCAGAGTTACCCTTAACCCAGGAGTAAAGGTGGCAGAGCTAGAGTTAAGGGTTAGGGTTAAGGTTAGGGTTGCAGGGTTACGGTCAGGGTACAGGGTTAAGGTTAAGGTTGCAGGGTTATCCCCGGGGTTAACCCCCGGAGTATAGATAGAAGACTGTGCCCCGGAGTAAAGGTACACAGTGTTCAGGGTTATGTCTCCAGTCACCGAGTAAAGGTAATATAAGGTGCAAGGGTTAACTCTTCTGCCGCTTCTCCGAACGAAGGAATCTATTTTTAGTAACAACCTTTACTCTCGGTTAACCCCGCACGACACCATCCTCCAGTATAGCTTATATAGTAACTCTTTTATTTCTCATCAGATTGCACTCAAATTTGCCATGACGGAAGAGCTCCCTTTATGTAGCATTTTCTATTCTTACATTCATTATCAATTACTTATAGTTCGGGAGCTGGAGCTCTCCGAAGAGAGCTTCATTCAAAATGTCAACTGCGCAGCGCCGCCGAAATGGTCAGAGTTCAGTAAGCACTTGAAGGATGCCTTTACTGCCTAGTGTTGTTTCTTACACTCAATATCAGCTACTTATAGTTCGGGAGCTGGAGCTCTCCAAAGAGAGCTCTATTCAAAAATTCAACTCCAGGTAACCAGGCCCCCGATATGGTCCGATTTCAGAAAGCACTTCAAGGATGCCTCCTTTACTGCTGGCTAGTGCTGTTTCTTACATTCAATATCAATTACAATTATAGTTCGGGAGCTGCTGGAGCTCTCCAAAGGGAGCTTTATTCAAACATTCAACTGCAGGCAACTAGGCCAAAATGGTCAGATTTCACAGACGACTTCGAGGCTACCTTTACTGGCTAATGTTTATTAGTACATTAATGAACCCGAACTTATGGTTCGGGAGATGGAGCTCTCCAAAGAGAGCTTTATTCAAACATTCAGCTCCAGGTAACTAGGCCCCCTCCCCGGCCCCCCCTGATGATCAGATTTCAGACAGCACTTCAAGGCTACCTGTACGGGGGCGGGTAATGTTTATTCTGGTATTTATTCATGAACAAGTACTAATAGTTCGGGAGCTGGAGCTCTCCAAAGGGAGCTTTACTTACAATTTCAACGGCCCGTAACTAGGCCGCCAAAAATAATGGTCCGTTTTCAAAACTGACATCACCTAACTAATCCTGAGTACCGTTCATTCTTATCTTTCTCCGTCCAATTCATTCTACCGAGGGAGCTGCATGGAGCTACCGGGAGCTTTATTTACATGTATGCAAACAATAACCAACAGAGCAATTACTTTTTACATACCTTGTTTCCAAATTCCTTGAATTAATCCTACACTATACATTCACATCCAATTTATAACACACACCAAAGCACAATGCCTGTAGCTCGATTCTTGATTTTTAAATTGCTGCACCACGTGACTGTTTCAGCCAATCAGACTAGGGGTGGACATGTCCACCCTGGACAACTCGCCAAAGTGCCTATACCCTACCGATCCAGGACTGGACCCTAACCCTGGAGTAAAGGTGGACGATGTAACCCCGGGGTTAAGGTACAGGGTTATACCCTACCGATCCATGACTGGACCCTAACCCGGGAGTAAAGCTCCATAACTCGCTCAAATTTGCTCCGATTTTCGAAATTTAAACGGTTCTGCGTTTGTCACACTCAGCCCTTTCCATCCATACCCCGGAGTAATGTTGTCAGAGTTACGGTCAATCCAGGCGTAAAGCTGGCAAAGCTAACCCCGTAAAATATAACATAGCCTCGGCTACTCTACTCTGGGTAACAGGCGCCCGGTGGCAATAGGCTGTAACTTTCTTTTATTTATCAACAGATCTGGATCAAACTTGGCATGATCGTAGGGCTATTGTTCCTGAGTAAATGCTATTCTTACGTGTATGTTCAATTACGTTTAGTTTTAGAGCGGGAGCTCTCCCAAGAAAGATCGCTCTGGGTAATAGGCGAGTAATAGGCTGTCATTTTCCTTATTTCTCCTCATACGATCTGGATCAAATTTGGCATGAGTGTAGGGCTGCGCTTGCTGAGTACTTTTTATTCTTATGTTTATGGTCAATTACATATAGTCTGGCAGGCGGAGCTCTCCCAAGAGAGCTGCCTTTTCTGGGTACTAGGCGGGTAATAGGCTGTAACCTGTTTATTTCTTATCCGATCTGGATCAAATCTTGCAGGATTGTAGGGCTCGTGTTTGAGTGTAATTTGAGTCTCACGTTTTAGTTCAACTACTGATAGTTTGGGAGCTGAAGCTCCCCCCCTAGAGAGCTGCATCTGGGTAATAGGCGGGTAATAGACTGTAACTTTTCTATTTCTTATCCGATCTGGATCAAATTGGGCAGGAGTGTAGGGCTTACGACTATGTTCAATTACTAAAAGTTTCAACTACGCCAATGTATCTGATCTGGATCAACACTGTTTATCATTCACTTATTTGCCAACCAAAAGGCTAGCTATATGCGGGTAATGGGCTGTAACCGTTTTATTTCTCGTCCAATCTGGATCTAATTTCGCATGACTGTAGGGCTGTCCGGCTAGGTGTTCTGGAAAACTTTAGTTCTACGCTTTCGTTCGATTGCGTTTAGTTTTGGGAGCTTGAGGTATCCATAAATATACATACATACATATAAGCGCAAACAAAAATAAGGACGGTCAATGGGAGGCAACTCATGCATGCAGAAAAAACCAATGCAGAAAGAGGGACATGAATTACTTCCCTTGACTAAACTCTAACATATACACACACACACACCCCAAACAGTGCCTAACTGGATGCCGGAGGTGATCTGGAGCCAAACGCTTTGCTTAGACTTACTAAAATAATACATTTCCTACTAGCTTGCACCCTCCCCTATACTGTACGTTCATATAAGTACAACAGATCTCCAGTTAACTGACTTACAGCCAGTCCGGGTAACCCAATGCATCAAAATGCACTCAAACACTGCCTAACTGGATGCCGTAAGCGATCTGGAGCCAAACTGTTTCCTTATACTGGCTAAAATAATACATTCCCTACTAGCTTGGATCCTACCCTATACTCTACCTTCATATAAGTACAACTGATCCTCAATCAACCGAGTTACAACGGGTCCAGGTAACACAATGCAAGCAAAATTCACTCAAATATTGCCTAACTGGAGTATGTCATTGATCTGGAGCCGAACTCTTTGCTTATTCCTAGTAAAACGCTGCATTTTCGTGTAGCTTACACCCTCCTCTATAGCACATGTTCATATAAGTACAACAGATATTCAATTAGCTGACCTACACGTTGCCCATGTAACACATTGCGTAAAAATTCCCCCAGATCTTGCCTAACTGTATTATGTAATGGATCTGGAGCCACACTGTTTGCTCATTCCGATTAAAACTAAACATTTTCTTGTAGCCGGCACCCTTCTATATACGGTAAGTACAACAGATCGTCCATTACCTGGCCTACAAGTCGCCCCCATGTAACACAATGCATCAAAAGTCACTCAAATAGTGCCGAAATAGATGCGCTACTTGAACTGGAGCTTAACTGCTTGCCTTTACCTACTGAAAATAGACATCTTCCGTCAGCTGGCACCCTCCTCTATACGATATGTGAATATAAGTACAACAGATCTGCAATTAGCAGAGCTACAAGAAGCAAACGTAACAACTAACACGTAACACACCTTGTCCAGCGGCGGCAGGTAACTCGGCCAAAAATGGCCCGATTTCAAAAAGGAGTTGGGTTCTGAACTCGGCTAGACGAGTGCTTTCCAACAATGTATAGAAAGCGTACTCTTTTTTTAGTTTGCAAATTTCAACCTTTTTCCCTAAGTGGGCTACCTACCTACCCCCTTAGCGAAAATTTGCAAAAGAAAACGTCCCCCCCCCCGATCGCGCTGAAACTTGGCAGCAGTGTAGATCTATACTTCCTGAGTAACTTTCATTCTTATCGTCCTGTTCAATTAGCTATATTTAGGGAGCTGGAGCTCTCCCAAGACAGGTAACCCCCTCCATTTTAGACATTCAAGTGCACGTAACTCCGGGAAAAAATGCTCCGATTTCAATTCTGACTTGGGTTCTGAGCTCCTCTCGCCAACACCTTTCCAAACATATATAGTTATCCTACCTTTCAGTAAAACAAAAAGAAATCTCCAGTTTTGCCACCTCTCGCGCGCTCATGTACCAAACATGTCAAAGTTTTTTTGGGCTTCTTCGATTTTAATGAAACTTCACACATATGTTCAGATCCTTATTCTAAGCATTTCCGCTTCATACATTTATGTTCGAATCCTTCTCCTTATGCTCGAAACAGAGGGGTCGGGGCTACTTGAAGTCGTATTTTTAAACACCGTTTCCTTATTAAAGGCCGCTCACTCTGTCTGAGAAGGGTGGATTACATATCGGTAATTATTGGTCTTATCTCCCCTTAGAATGGGTCCCCCTCCCCCGCCGTTTGAGACCAGTGGGGGTCGGTCCCCCGCTGAGACAACCGGTGCCCGGGTCAACACCAGAAAGATGTGGGAATCGAACCCACAAAGTCGAGGACTTTACCATTTCTCTCTGTGTGGTGTTGAACATATTGCAAATAATTAGCGCTCAAGTACTCATTCGAAATCCCATTTCTCAAAACAATTACATTGTGTGCGCCGCGCCGCAATGGGTTACTCCTATCACGCATACTCTCATAACTCACTCAAATCTGCTCCGATTCTCAAAATGTCAACGGTTCTGAGTTTGCCGTACTCACCTCTTTCCATACATACCCCAGAGTAATGCTCTCAGAGTTACCCTTAACCCAGGAGTAAAGGTGGCAGAGCTAGAGTTAAGGGTTAGGGTTAAGGTTAGGGTTGCAGGGTTACGGTCAGGGTACAGGGTTAAGGTTAAGGTTGCAGGGTTATCCCCGGGGTTAACCCCCGGAGTATAGATAGAAGACTGTGCCCCGGAGTAAAGGTACACAGTGTTCAGGGTTATGTCTCCAGTCACCGAGTAAAGGTAATATAAGGTGCAAGGGTTAACTCTTCTGCCGCTTCTCCGAACGAAGGAATCTATTTTTAGTAACAACCTTTACTCTCGGTTAACCCCGCACGACACCATCCTCCAGTATAGCTTATATAGTAACTCTTTTATTTCTCATCAGATTGCACTCAAATTTGCCATGACGGAAGAGCTCCCTTTATGTAGCATTTTCTATTCTTACATTCATTATCAATTACTTATAGTTCGGGAGCTGGAGCTCTCCGAAGAGAGCTTCATTCAAAATGTCAACTGCGCAGCGCCGCCGAAATGGTCAGAGTTCAGTAAGCACTTGAAGGATGCCTTTACTGCCTAGTGTTGTTTCTTACACTCAATATCAGCTACTTATAGTTCGGGAGCTGGAGCTCTCCAAAGAGAGCTCTATTCAAAAATTCAACTCCAGGTAACCAGGCCCCCGATATGGTCCGATTTCAGAAAGCACTTCAAGGATGCCTCCTTTACTGCTGGCTAGTGCTGTTTCTTACATTCAATATCAATTACAATTATAGTTCGGGAGCTGCTGGAGCTCTCCAAAGGGAGCTTTATTCAAACATTCAACTGCAGGCAACTAGGCCAAAATGGTCAGATTTCACAGACGACTTCGAGGCTACCTTTACTGGCTAATGTTTATTAGTACATTAATGAACCCGAACTTATGGTTCGGGAGATGGAGCTCTCCAAAGAGAGCTTTATTCAAACATTCAGCTCCAGGTAACTAGGCCCCCTCCCCGGCCCCCCCTGATGATCAGATTTCAGACAGCACTTCAAGGCTACCTGTACGGGGGCGGGTAATGTTTATTCTGGTATTTATTCATGAACAAGTACTAATAGTTCGGGAGCTGGAGCTCTCCAAAGGGAGCTTTACTTACAATTTCAACGGCCCGTAACTAGGCCGCCAAAAATAATGGTCCGTTTTCAAAACTGACATCACCTAACTAATCCTGAGTACCGTTCATTCTTATCTTTCTCCGTCCAATTCATTCTACCGAGGGAGCTGCATGGAGCTACCGGGAGCTTTATTTACATGTATGCAAACAATAACCAACAGAGCAATTACTTTTTACATACCTTGTTTCCAAATTCCTTGAATTAATCCTACACTATACATTCACATCCAATTTATAACACACACCAAAGCACAATGCCTGTAGCTCGATTCTTGATTTTTAAATTGCTGCACCACGTGACTGTTTCAGCCAATCAGACTAGGGGTGGACATGTCCACCCTGGACAACTCGCCAAAGTGCCTATACCCTACCGATCCAGGACTGGACCCTAACCCTGGAGTAAAGGTGGACGATGTAACCCCGGGGTTAAGGTACAGGGTTATACCCTACCGATCCATGACTGGACCCTAACCCGGGAGTAAAGCTCCATAACTCGCTCAAATTTGCTCCGATTTTCGAAATTTAAACGGTTCTGCGTTTGTCACACTCAGCCCTTTCCATCCATACCCCGGAGTAATGTTGTCAGAGTTACGGTCAATCCAGGCGTAAAGCTGGCAAAGCTAACCCCGTAAAATATAACATAGCCTCGGCTACTCTACTCTGGGTAACAGGCGCCCGGTGGCAATAGGCTGTAACTTTCTTTTATTTATCAACAGATCTGGATCAAACTTGGCATGATCGTAGGGCTATTGTTCCTGAGTAAATGCTATTCTTACGTGTATGTTCAATTACGTTTAGTTTTAGAGCGGGAGCTCTCCCAAGAAAGATCGCTCTGGGTAATAGGCGAGTAATAGGCTGTCATTTTCCTTATTTCTCCTCATACGATCTGGATCAAATTTGGCATGAGTGTAGGGCTGCGCTTGCTGAGTACTTTTTATTCTTATGTTTATGGTCAATTACATATAGTCTGGCAGGCGGAGCTCTCCCAAGAGAGCTGCCTTTTCTGGGTACTAGGCGGGTAATAGGCTGTAACCTGTTTATTTCTTATCCGATCTGGATCAAATCTTGCAGGATTGTAGGGCTCGTGTTTGAGTGTAATTTGAGTCTCACGTTTTAGTTCAACTACTGATAGTTTGGGAGCTGAAGCTCCCCCCCTAGAGAGCTGCATCTGGGTAATAGGCGGGTAATAGACTGTAACTTTTCTATTTCTTATCCGATCTGGATCAAATTGGGCAGGAGTGTAGGGCTTACGACTATGTTCAATTACTAAAAGTTTCAACTACGCCAATGTATCTGATCTGGATCAACACTGTTTATCATTCACTTATTTGCCAACCAAAAGGCTAGCTATATGCGGGTAATGGGCTGTAACCGTTTTATTTCTCGTCCAATCTGGATCTAATTTCGCATGACTGTAGGGCTGTCCGGCTAGGTGTTCTGGAAAACTTTAGTTCTACGCTTTCGTTCGATTGCGTTTAGTTTTGGGAGCTTGAGGTATCCATAAATATACATACATACATATAAGCGCAAACAAAAATAAGGACGGTCAATGGGAGGCAACTCATGCATGCAGAAAAAACCAATGCAGAAAGAGGGACATGAATTACTTCCCTTGACTAAACTCTAACATATACACACACACACACCCCAAACAGTGCCTAACTGGATGCCGGAGGTGATCTGGAGCCAAACGCTTTGCTTAGACTTACTAAAATAATACATTTCCTACTAGCTTGCACCCTCCCCTATACTGTACGTTCATATAAGTACAACAGATCTCCAGTTAACTGACTTACAGCCAGTCCGGGTAACCCAATGCATCAAAATGCACTCAAACACTGCCTAACTGGATGCCGTAAGCGATCTGGAGCCAAACTGTTTCCTTATACTGGCTAAAATAATACATTCCCTACTAGCTTGGATCCTACCCTATACTCTACCTTCATATAAGTACAACTGATCCTCAATCAACCGAGTTACAACGGGTCCAGGTAACACAATGCAAGCAAAATTCACTCAAATATTGCCTAACTGGAGTATGTCATTGATCTGGAGCCGAACTCTTTGCTTATTCCTAGTAAAACGCTGCATTTTCGTGTAGCTTACACCCTCCTCTATAGCACATGTTCATATAAGTACAACAGATATTCAATTAGCTGACCTACACGTTGCCCATGTAACACATTGCGTAAAAATTCCCCCAGATCTTGCCTAACTGTATTATGTAATGGATCTGGAGCCACACTGTTTGCTCATTCCGATTAAAACTAAACATTTTCTTGTAGCCGGCACCCTTCTATATACGGTAAGTACAACAGATCGTCCATTACCTGGCCTACAAGTCGCCCCCATGTAACACAATGCATCAAAAGTCACTCAAATAGTGCCGAAATAGATGCGCTACTTGAACTGGAGCTTAACTGCTTGCCTTTACCTACTGAAAATAGACATCTTCCGTCAGCTGGCACCCTCCTCTATACGATATGTGAATATAAGTACAACAGATCTGCAATTAGCAGAGCTACAAGAAGCAAACGTAACAACTAACACGTAACACACCTTGTCCAGCGGCGGCAGGTAACCCGGCCAAAAATGGCCCGATTTCAAAAAGGAGTTGGGTTCTGAACTCGGCTAGACGAGTGCTTTCCAACAATGTATAGAAAGCGTACTCTTTTTTTAGTTTGCAAATTTCAACCTTTTTCCCTAAGTGGGCTACCTACCTACCCCCTTAGCGAAAATTTGCAAAAGAAAACGTCCCCCCCCCGATCGCGCTGAAACTTGGCAGCAGTGTAGATCTATACTTCCTGAGTAACTTTCATTCTTATCGTCCTGTTCAATTAGCTATATTTAGGGAGCTGGAGCTCTCCCAAGACAGGTAACCCCCTCCATTTTAGACATTCAAGTGCACGTAACTCCGGGAAAAAATGCTCCGATTTCAATTCTGACTTGGGTTCTGAGCTCCTCTCGCCAACACCTTTCCAAACATATATAGTTATCCTACCTTTCAGTAAAACAAAAAGAAATCTCCAGTTTTGCCACCTCTCGCGCGCTCATGTACCAAACATGTCAAAGTTTTTTTGGGCTTCTTCGATTTTAATGAAACTTCACACATATGTTCAGATCCTTATTCTAAGCATTTCCGCTTCATACATTTATGTTCGAATCCTTCTCCTTATGCTCGAAACAGAGGGGTCGGGGCTACTTGAAGTCGTATTTTTAAACACCGTTTCCTTATTAAAGGCCGCTCACTCTGTCTGAGAAGGGTGGATTACATATCGGTAATTATTGGTCTTATCTCCCCTTAGAATGGGTCCCCCTCCCCCGCCGTTTGAGACCAGTGGGGGTCGGTCCCCCGCTGAGACAACCGGTGCCCGGGTCAACACCAGAAAGATGTGGGAATCGAACCCACAAAGTCGAGGACTTTACCATTTCTCTCTGTGTGGTGTTGAACATATTGCAAATAATTAGCGCTCAAGTACTCATTCGAAATCCCATTTCTCAAAACAATTACATTGTGTGCGCCGCGCCGCAATGGGTTACTCCTATCACGCATACTCTCATAACTCACTCAAATCTGCTCCGATTCTCAAAATGTCAACGGTTCTGAGTTTGCCGTACTCACCTCTTTCCATACATACCCCAGAGTAATGCTCTCAGAGTTACCCTTAACCCAGGAGTAAAGGTGGCAGAGCTAGAGTTAAGGGTTAGGGTTAAGGTTAGGGTTGCAGGGTTACGGTCAGGGTACAGGGTTAAGGTTAAGGTTGCAGGGTTATCCCCGGGGTTAACCCCCGGAGTATAGATAGAAGACTGTGCCCCGGAGTAAAGGTACACAGTGTTCAGGGTTATGTCTCCAGTCACCGAGTAAAGGTAATATAAGGTGCAAGGGTTAACTCTTCTGCCGCTTCTCCGAACGAAGGAATCTATTTTTAGTAACAACCTTTACTCTCGGTTAACCCCGCACGACACCATCCTCCAGTATAGCTTATATAGTAACTCTTTTATTTCTCATCAGATTGCACTCAAATTTGCCATGACGGAAGAGCTCCCTTTATGTAGCATTTTCTATTCTTACATTCATTATCAATTACTTATAGTTCGGGAGCTGGAGCTCTCCGAAGAGAGCTTCATTCAAAATGTCAACTGCGCAGCGCCGCCGAAATGGTCAGAGTTCAGTAAGCACTTGAAGGATGCCTTTACTGCCTAGTGTTGTTTCTTACACTCAATATCAGCTACTTATAGTTCGGGAGCTGGAGCTCTCCAAAGAGAGCTCTATTCAAAAATTCAACTCCAGGTAACCAGGCCCCCGATATGGTCCGATTTCAGAAAGCACTTCAAGGATGCCTCCTTTACTGCTGGCTAGTGCTGTTTCTTACATTCAATATCAATTACAATTATAGTTCGGGAGCTGCTGGAGCTCTCCAAAGGGAGCTTTATTCAAACATTCAACTGCAGGCAACTAGGCCAAAATGGTCAGATTTCACAGACGACTTCGAGGCTACCTTTACTGGCTAATGTTTATTAGTACATTAATGAACCCGAACTTATGGTTCGGGAGATGGAGCTCTCCAAAGAGAGCTTTATTCAAACATTCAGCTCCAGGTAACTAGGCCCCCTCCCCGGCCCCCCCTGATGATCAGATTTCAGACAGCACTTCAAGGCTACCTGTACGGGGGCGGGTAATGTTTATTCTGGTATTTATTCATGAACAAGTACTAATAGTTCGGGAGCTGGAGCTCTCCAAAGGGAGCTTTACTTACAATTTCAACGGCCCGTAACTAGGCCGCCAAAAATAATGGTCCGTTTTCAAAACTGACATCACCTAACTAATCCTGAGTACCGTTCATTCTTATCTTTCTCCGTCCAATTCATTCTACCGAGGGAGCTGCATGGAGCTACCGGGAGCTTTATTTACATGTATGCAAACAATAACCAACAGAGCAATTACTTTTTACATACCTTGTTTCCAAATTCCTTGAATTAATCCTACACTATACATTCACATCCAATTTATAACACACACCAAAGCACAATGCCTGTAGCTCGATTCTTGATTTTTAAATTGCTGCACCACGTGACTGTTTCAGCCAATCAGACTAGGGGTGGACATGTCCACCCTGGACAACTCGCCAAAGTGCCTATACCCTACCGATCCAGGACTGGACCCTAACCCTGGAGTAAAGGTGGACGATGTAACCCCGGGGTTAAGGTACAGGGTTATACCCTACCGATCCATGACTGGACCCTAACCCGGGAGTAAAGCTCCATAACTCGCTCAAATTTGCTCCGATTTTCGAAATTTAAACGGTTCTGCGTTTGTCACACTCAGCCCTTTCCATCCATACCCCGGAGTAATGTTGTCAGAGTTACGGTCAATCCAGGCGTAAAGCTGGCAAAGCTAACCCCGTAAAATATAACATAGCCTCGGCTACTCTACTCTGGGTAACAGGCGCCCGGTGGCAATAGGCTGTAACTTTCTTTTATTTATCAACAGATCTGGATCAAACTTGGCATGATCGTAGGGCTATTGTTCCTGAGTAAATGCTATTCTTACGTGTATGTTCAATTACGTTTAGTTTTAGAGCGGGAGCTCTCCCAAGAAAGATCGCTCTGGGTAATAGGCGAGTAATAGGCTGTCATTTTCCTTATTTCTCCTCATACGATCTGGATCAAATTTGGCATGAGTGTAGGGCTGCGCTTGCTGAGTACTTTTTATTCTTATGTTTATGGTCAATTACATATAGTCTGGCAGGCGGAGCTCTCCCAAGAGAGCTGCCTTTTCTGGGTACTAGGCGGGTAATAGGCTGTAACCTGTTTATTTCTTATCCGATCTGGATCAAATCTTGCAGGATTGTAGGGCTCGTGTTTGAGTGTAATTTGAGTCTCACGTTTTAGTTCAACTACTGATAGTTTGGGAGCTGAAGCTCCCCCCCTAGAGAGCTGCATCTGGGTAATAGGCGGGTAATAGACTGTAACTTTTCTATTTCTTATCCGATCTGGATCAAATTGGGCAGGAGTGTAGGGCTTACGACTATGTTCAATTACTAAAAGTTTCAACTACGCCAATGTATCTGATCTGGATCAACACTGTTTATCATTCACTTATTTGCCAACCAAAAGGCTAGCTATATGCGGGTAATGGGCTGTAACCGTTTTATTTCTCGTCCAATCTGGATCTAATTTCGCATGACTGTAGGGCTGTCCGGCTAGGTGTTCTGGAAAACTTTAGTTCTACGCTTTCGTTCGATTGCGTTTAGTTTTGGGAGCTTGAGGTATCCATAAATATACATACATACATATAAGCGCAAACAAAAATAAGGACGGTCAATGGGAGGCAACTCATGCATGCAGAAAAAACCAATGCAGAAAGAGGGACATGAATTACTTCCCTTGACTAAACTCTAACATATACACACACACACACACCCCAAACAGTGCCTAACTGGATGCCGGAGGTGATCTGGAGCCAAACGCTTTGCTTAGACTTACTAAAATAATACATTTCCTACTAGCTTGCACCCTCCCCTATACTGTACGTTCATATAAGTACAACAGATCTCCAGTTAACTGACTTACAGCCAGTCCGGGTAACCCAATGCATCAAAATGCACTCAAACACTGCCTAACTGGATGCCGTAAGCGATCTGGAGCCAAACTGTTTCCTTATACTGGCTAAAATAATACATTCCCTACTAGCTTGGATCCTACCCTATACTCTACCTTCATATAAGTACAACTGATCCTCAATCAACCGAGTTACAACGGGTCCAGGTAACACAATGCAAGCAAAATTCACTCAAATATTGCCTAACTGGAGTATGTCATTGATCTGGAGCCGAACTCTTTGCTTATTCCTAGTAAAACGCTGCATTTTCGTGTAGCTTACACCCTCCTCTATAGCACATGTTCATATAAGTACAACAGATATTCAATTAGCTGACCTACACGTTGCCCATGTAACACATTGCGTAAAAATTCCCCCAGATCTTGCCTAACTGTATTATGTAATGGATCTGGAGCCACACTGTTTGCTCATTCCGATTAAAACTAAACATTTTCTTGTAGCCGGCACCCTTCTATATACGGTAAGTACAACAGATCGTCCATTACCTGGCCTACAAGTCGCCCCCATGTAACACAATGCATCAAAAGTCACTCAAATAGTGCCGAAATAGATGCGCTACTTGAACTGGAGCTTAACTGCTTGCCTTTACCTACTGAAAATAGACATCTTCCGTCAGCTGGCACCCTCCTCTATACGATATGTGAATATAAGTACAACAGATCTGCAATTAGCAGAGCTACAAGAAGCAAACGTAACAACTAACACGTAACACACCTTGTCCAGCGGCGGCAGGTAACTCGGCCAAAAATGGCCCGATTTCAAAAAGGAGTTGGGTTCTGAACTCGGCTAGACGAGTGCTTTCCAACAATGTATAGAAAGCGTACTCTTTTTTTAGTTTGCAAATTTCAACCTTTTTCCCTAAGTGGGCTACCTACCTACCCCCTTAGCGAAAATTTGCAAAAGAAAACGTCCCCCCCCCCGATCGCGCTGAAACTTGGCAGCAGTGTAGATCTATACTTCCTGAGTAACTTTCATTCTTATCGTCCTGTTCAATTAGCTATATTTAGGGAGCTGGAGCTCTCCCAAGACAGGTAACCCCCTCCATTTTAGACATTCAAGTGCACGTAACTCCGGGAAAAAATGCTCCGATTTCAATTCTGACTTGGGTTCTGAGCTCCTCTCGCCAACACCTTTCCAAACATATATAGTTATCCTACCTTTCAGTAAAACAAAAAGAAATCTCCAGTTTTGCCACCTCTCGCGCGCTCATGTACCAAACATGTCAAAGTTTTTTTGGGCTTCTTCGATTTTAATGAAACTTCACACATATGTTCAGATCCTTATTCTAAGCATTTCCGCTTCATACATTTATGTTCGAATCCTTCTCCTTATGCTCGAAACAGAGGGGTCGGGGCTACTTGAAGTCGTATTTTTAAACACCGTTTCCTTATTAAAGGCCGCTCACTCTGTCTGAGAAGGGTGGATTACATATCGGTAATTATTGGTCTTATCTCCCCTTAGAATGGGTCCCCCTCCCCCGCCGTTTGAGACCAGTGGGGGTCGGTCCCCCGCTGAGACAACCGGTGCCCGGGTCAACACCAGAAAGATGTGGGAATCGAACCCACAAAGTCGAGGACTTTACCATTTCTCTCTGTGTGGTGTTGAACATATTGCAAATAATTAGCGCTCAAGTACTCATTCGAAATCCCATTTCTCAAAACAATTACATTGTGTGCGCCGCGCCGCAATGGGTTACTCCTATCACGCATACTCTCATAACTCACTCAAATCTGCTCCGATTCTCAAAATGTCAACGGTTCTGAGTTTGCCGTACTCACCTCTTTCCATACATACCCCAGAGTAATGCTCTCAGAGTTACCCTTAACCCAGGAGTAAAGGTGGCAGAGCTAGAGTTAAGGGTTAGGGTTAAGGTTAGGGTTGCAGGGTTACGGTCAGGGTACAGGGTTAAGGTTAAGGTTGCAGGGTTATCCCCGGGGTTAACCCCCGGAGTATAGATAGAAGACTGTGCCCCGGAGTAAAGGTACACAGTGTTCAGGGTTATGTCTCCAGTCACCGAGTAAAGGTAATATAAGGTGCAAGGGTTAACTCTTCTGCCGCTTCTCCGAACGAAGGAATCTATTTTTAGTAACAACCTTTACTCTCGGTTAACCCCGCACGACACCATCCTCCAGTATAGCTTATATAGTAACTCTTTTATTTCTCATCAGATTGCACTCAAATTTGCCATGACGGAAGAGCTCCCTTTATGTAGCATTTTCTATTCTTACATTCATTATCAATTACTTATAGTTCGGGAGCTGGAGCTCTCCGAAGAGAGCTTCATTCAAAATGTCAACTGCGCAGCGCCGCCGAAATGGTCAGAGTTCAGTAAGCACTTGAAGGATGCCTTTACTGCCTAGTGTTGTTTCTTACACTCAATATCAGCTACTTATAGTTCGGGAGCTGGAGCTCTCCAAAGAGAGCTCTATTCAAAAATTCAACTCCAGGTAACCAGGCCCCCGATATGGTCCGATTTCAGAAAGCACTTCAAGGATGCCTCCTTTACTGCTGGCTAGTGCTGTTTCTTACATTCAATATCAATTACAATTATAGTTCGGGAGCTGCTGGAGCTCTCCAAAGGGAGCTTTATTCAAACATTCAACTGCAGGCAACTAGGCCAAAATGGTCAGATTTCACAGACGACTTCGAGGCTACCTTTACTGGCTAATGTTTATTAGTACATTAATGAACCCGAACTTATGGTTCGGGAGATGGAGCTCTCCAAAGAGAGCTTTATTCAAACATTCAGCTCCAGGTAACTAGGCCCCCTCCCCGGCCCCCCCTGATGATCAGATTTCAGACAGCACTTCAAGGCTACCTGTACGGGGGCGGGTAATGTTTATTCTGGTATTTATTCATGAACAAGTACTAATAGTTCGGGAGCTGGAGCTCTCCAAAGGGAGCTTTACTTACAATTTCAACGGCCCGTAACTAGGCCGCCAAAAATAATGGTCCGTTTTCAAAACTGACATCACCTAACTAATCCTGAGTACCGTTCATTCTTATCTTTCTCCGTCCAATTCATTCTACCGAGGGAGCTGCATGGAGCTACCGGGAGCTTTATTTACATGTATGCAAACAATAACCAACAGAGCAATTACTTTTTACATACCTTGTTTCCAAATTCCTTGAATTAATCCTACACTATACATTCACATCCAATTTATAACACACACCAAAGCACAATGCCTGTAGCTCGATTCTTGATTTTTAAATTGCTGCACCACGTGACTGTTTCAGCCAATCAGACTAGGGGTGGACATGTCCACCCTGGACAACTCGCCAAAGTGCCTATACCCTACCGATCCAGGACTGGACCCTAACCCTGGAGTAAAGGTGGACGATGTAACCCCGGGGTTAAGGTACAGGGTTATACCCTACCGATCCATGACTGGACCCTAACCCGGGAGTAAAGCTCCATAACTCGCTCAAATTTGCTCCGATTTTCGAAATTTAAACGGTTCTGCGTTTGTCACACTCAGCCCTTTCCATCCATACCCCGGAGTAATGTTGTCAGAGTTACGGTCAATCCAGGCGTAAAGCTGGCAAAGCTAACCCCGTAAAATATAACATAGCCTCGGCTACTCTACTCTGGGTAACAGGCGCCCGGTGGCAATAGGCTGTAACTTTCTTTTATTTATCAACAGATCTGGATCAAACTTGGCATGATCGTAGGGCTATTGTTCCTGAGTAAATGCTATTCTTACGTGTATGTTCAATTACGTTTAGTTTTAGAGCGGGAGCTCTCCCAAGAAAGATCGCTCTGGGTAATAGGCGAGTAATAGGCTGTCATTTTCCTTATTTCTCCTCATACGATCTGGATCAAATTTGGCATGAGTGTAGGGCTGCGCTTGCTGAGTACTTTTTATTCTTATGTTTATGGTCAATTACATATAGTCTGGCAGGCGGAGCTCTCCCAAGAGAGCTGCCTTTTCTGGGTACTAGGCGGGTAATAGGCTGTAACCTGTTTATTTCTTATCCGATCTGGATCAAATCTTGCAGGATTGTAGGGCTCGTGTTTGAGTGTAATTTGAGTCTCACGTTTTAGTTCAACTACTGATAGTTTGGGAGCTGAAGCTCCCCCCCTAGAGAGCTGCATCTGGGTAATAGGCGGGTAATAGACTGTAACTTTTCTATTTCTTATCCGATCTGGATCAAATTGGGCAGGAGTGTAGGGCTTACGACTATGTTCAATTACTAAAAGTTTCAACTACGCCAATGTATCTGATCTGGATCAACACTGTTTATCATTCACTTATTTGCCAACCAAAAGGCTAGCTATATGCGGGTAATGGGCTGTAACCGTTTTATTTCTCGTCCAATCTGGATCTAATTTCGCATGACTGTAGGGCTGTCCGGCTAGGTGTTCTGGAAAACTTTAGTTCTACGCTTTCGTTCGATTGCGTTTAGTTTTGGGAGCTTGAGGTATCCATAAATATACATACATACATATAAGCGCAAACAAAAATAAGGACGGTCAATGGGAGGCAACTCATGCATGCAGAAAAAACCAATGCAGAAAGAGGGACATGAATTACTTCCCTTGACTAAACTCTAACATATACACACACACACACACCCCAAACAGTGCCTAACTGGATGCCGGAGGTGATCTGGAGCCAAACGCTTTGCTTAGACTTACTAAAATAATACATTTCCTACTAGCTTGCACCCTCCCCTATACTGTACGTTCATATAAGTACAACAGATCTCCAGTTAACTGACTTACAGCCAGTCCGGGTAACCCAATGCATCAAAATGCACTCAAACACTGCCTAACTGGATGCCGTAAGCGATCTGGAGCCAAACTGTTTCCTTATACTGGCTAAAATAATACATTCCCTACTAGCTTGGATCCTACCCTATACTCTACCTTCATATAAGTACAACTGATCCTCAATCAACCGAGTTACAACGGGTCCAGGTAACACAATGCAAGCAAAATTCACTCAAATATTGCCTAACTGGAGTATGTCATTGATCTGGAGCCGAACTCTTTGCTTATTCCTAGTAAAACGCTGCATTTTCGTGTAGCTTACACCCTCCTCTATAGCACATGTTCATATAAGTACAACAGATATTCAATTAGCTGACCTACACGTTGCCCATGTAACACATTGCGTAAAAATTCCCCCAGATCTTGCCTAACTGTATTATGTAATGGATCTGGAGCCACACTGTTTGCTCATTCCGATTAAAACTAAACATTTTCTTGTAGCCGGCACCCTTCTATATACGGTAAGTACAACAGATCGTCCATTACCTGGCCTACAAGTCGCCCCCATGTAACACAATGCATCAAAAGTCACTCAAATAGTGCCGAAATAGATGCGCTACTTGAACTGGAGCTTAACTGCTTGCCTTTACCTACTGAAAATAGACATCTTCCGTCAGCTGGCACCCTCCTCTATACGATATGTGAATATAAGTACAACAGATCTGCAATTAGCAGAGCTACAAGAAGCAAACGTAACAACTAACACGTAACACACCTTGTCCAGCGGCGGCAGGTAACTCGGCCAAAAATGGCCCGATTTCAAAAAGGAGTTGGGTTCTGAACTCGGCTAGACGAGTGCTTTCCAACAATGTATAGAAAGCGTACTCTTTTTTTAGTTTGCAAATTTCAACCTTTTTCCCTAAGTGGGCTACCTACCTACCTACCCCCTTAGCGAAAATTTGCAAAAGAAAACGTCCCCCCCCCGATCGCGCTGAAACTTGGCAGCAGTGTAGATCTATACTTCCTGAGTAACTTTCATTCTTATCGTCCTGTTCAATTAGCTATATTTAGGGAGCTGGAGCTCTCCCAAGACAGGTAACCCCCTCCATTTTAGACATTCAAGTGCACGTAACTCCGGGAAAAAATGCTCCGATTTCAATTCTGACTTGGGTTCTGAGCTCCTCTCGCCAACACCTTTCCAAACATATATAGTTATCCTACCTTTCAGTAAAACAAAAAGAAATCTCCAGTTTTGCCACCTCTCGCGCGCTCATGTACCAAACATGTCAAAGTTTTTTTGGGCTTCTTCGATTTTAATGAAACTTCACACATATGTTCAGATCCTTATTCTAAGCATTTCCGCTTCATACATTTATGTTCGAATCCTTCTCCTTATGCTCGAAACAGAGGGGTCGGGGCTACTTGAAGTCGTATTTTTAAACACCGTTTCCTTATTAAAGGCCGCTCACTCTGTCTGAGAAGGGTGGATTACATATCGGTAATTATTGGTCTTATCTCCCCTTAGAATGGGTCCCCCTCCCCCGCCGTTTGAGACCAGTGGGGGTCGGTCCCCCGCTGAGACAACCGGTGCCCGGGTCAACACCAGAAAGATGTGGGAATCGAACCCACAAAGTCGAGGACTTTACCATTTCTCTCTGTGTGGTGTTGAACATATTGCAAATAATTAGCGCTCAAGTACTCATTCGAAATCCCATTTCTCAAAACAATTACATTGTGTGCGCCGCGCCGCAATGGGTTACTCCTATCACGCATACTCTCATAACTCACTCAAATCTGCTCCGATTCTCAAAATGTCAACGGTTCTGAGTTTGCCGTACTCACCTCTTTCCATACATACCCCAGAGTAATGCTCTCAGAGTTACCCTTAACCCAGGAGTAAAGGTGGCAGAGCTAGAGTTAAGGGTTAGGGTTAAGGTTAGGGTTGCAGGGTTACGGTCAGGGTACAGGGTTAAGGTTAAGGTTGCAGGGTTATCCCCGGGGTTAACCCCCGGAGTATAGATAGAAGACTGTGCCCCGGAGTAAAGGTACACAGTGTTCAGGGTTATGTCTCCAGTCACCGAGTAAAGGTAATATAAGGTGCAAGGGTTAACTCTTCTGCCGCTTCTCCGAACGAAGGAATCTATTTTTAGTAACAACCTTTACTCTCGGTTAACCCCGCACGACACCATCCTCCAGTATAGCTTATATAGTAACTCTTTTATTTCTCATCAGATTGCACTCAAATTTGCCATGACGGAAGAGCTCCCTTTATGTAGCATTTTCTATTCTTACATTCATTATCAATTACTTATAGTTCGGGAGCTGGAGCTCTCCGAAGAGAGCTTCATTCAAAATGTCAACTGCGCAGCGCCGCCGAAATGGTCAGAGTTCAGTAAGCACTTGAAGGATGCCTTTACTGCCTAGTGTTGTTTCTTACACTCAATATCAGCTACTTATAGTTCGGGAGCTGGAGCTCTCCAAAGAGAGCTCTATTCAAAAATTCAACTCCAGGTAACCAGGCCCCCGATATGGTCCGATTTCAGAAAGCACTTCAAGGATGCCTCCTTTACTGCTGGCTAGTGCTGTTTCTTACATTCAATATCAATTACAATTATAGTTCGGGAGCTGCTGGAGCTCTCCAAAGGGAGCTTTATTCAAACATTCAACTGCAGGCAACTAGGCCAAAATGGTCAGATTTCACAGACGACTTCGAGGCTACCTTTACTGGCTAATGTTTATTAGTACATTAATGAACCCGAACTTATGGTTCGGGAGATGGAGCTCTCCAAAGAGAGCTTTATTCAAACATTCAGCTCCAGGTAACTAGGCCCCCTCCCCGGCCCCCCCTGATGATCAGATTTCAGACAGCACTTCAAGGCTACCTGTACGGGGGCGGGTAATGTTTATTCTGGTATTTATTCATGAACAAGTACTAATAGTTCGGGAGCTGGAGCTCTCCAAAGGGAGCTTTACTTACAATTTCAACGGCCCGTAACTAGGCCGCCAAAAATAATGGTCCGTTTTCAAAACTGACATCACCTAACTAATCCTGAGTACCGTTCATTCTTATCTTTCTCCGTCCAATTCATTCTACCGAGGGAGCTGCATGGAGCTACCGGGAGCTTTATTTACATGTATGCAAACAATAACCAACAGAGCAATTACTTTTTACATACCTTGTTTCCAAATTCCTTGAATTAATCCTACACTATACATTCACATCCAATTTATAACACACACCAAAGCACAATGCCTGTAGCTCGATTCTTGATTTTTAAATTGCTGCACCACGTGACTGTTTCAGCCAATCAGACTAGGGGTGGACATGTCCACCCTGGACAACTCGCCAAAGTGCCTATACCCTACCGATCCAGGACTGGACCCTAACCCTGGAGTAAAGGTGGACGATGTAACCCCGGGGTTAAGGTACAGGGTTATACCCTACCGATCCATGACTGGACCCTAACCCGGGAGTAAAGCTCCATAACTCGCTCAAATTTGCTCCGATTTTCGAAATTTAAACGGTTCTGCGTTTGTCACACTCAGCCCTTTCCATCCATACCCCGGAGTAATGTTGTCAGAGTTACGGTCAATCCAGGCGTAAAGCTGGCAAAGCTAACCCCGTAAAATATAACATAGCCTCGGCTACTCTACTCTGGGTAACAGGCGCCCGGTGGCAATAGGCTGTAACTTTCTTTTATTTATCAACAGATCTGGATCAAACTTGGCATGATCGTAGGGCTATTGTTCCTGAGTAAATGCTATTCTTACGTGTATGTTCAATTACGTTTAGTTTTAGAGCGGGAGCTCTCCCAAGAAAGATCGCTCTGGGTAATAGGCGAGTAATAGGCTGTCATTTTCCTTATTTCTCCTCATACGATCTGGATCAAATTTGGCATGAGTGTAGGGCTGCGCTTGCTGAGTACTTTTTATTCTTATGTTTATGGTCAATTACATATAGTCTGGCAGGCGGAGCTCTCCCAAGAGAGCTGCCTTTTCTGGGTACTAGGCGGGTAATAGGCTGTAACCTGTTTATTTCTTATCCGATCTGGATCAAATCTTGCAGGATTGTAGGGCTCGTGTTTGAGTGTAATTTGAGTCTCACGTTTTAGTTCAACTACTGATAGTTTGGGAGCTGAAGCTCCCCCCCTAGAGAGCTGCATCTGGGTAATAGGCGGGTAATAGACTGTAACTTTTCTATTTCTTATCCGATCTGGATCAAATTGGGCAGGAGTGTAGGGCTTACGACTATGTTCAATTACTAAAAGTTTCAACTACGCCAATGTATCTGATCTGGATCAACACTGTTTATCATTCACTTATTTGCCAACCAAAAGGCTAGCTATATGCGGGTAATGGGCTGTAACCGTTTTATTTCTCGTCCAATCTGGATCTAATTTCGCATGACTGTAGGGCTGTCCGGCTAGGTGTTCTGGAAAACTTTAGTTCTACGCTTTCGTTCGATTGCGTTTAGTTTTGGGAGCTTGAGGTATCCATAAATATACATACATACATATAAGCGCAAACAAAAATAAGGACGGTCAATGGGAGGCAACTCATGCATGCAGAAAAAACCAATGCAGAAAGAGGGACATGAATTACTTCCCTTGACTAAACTCTAACATATACACACACACACACACCCCAAACAGTGCCTAACTGGATGCCGGAGGTGATCTGGAGCCAAACGCTTTGCTTAGACTTACTAAAATAATACATTTCCTACTAGCTTGCACCCTCCCCTATACTGTACGTTCATATAAGTACAACAGATCTCCAGTTAACTGACTTACAGCCAGTCCGGGTAACCCAATGCATCAAAATGCACTCAAACACTGCCTAACTGGATGCCGTAAGCGATCTGGAGCCAAACTGTTTCCTTATACTGGCTAAAATAATACATTCCCTACTAGCTTGGATCCTACCCTATACTCTACCTTCATATAAGTACAACTGATCCTCAATCAACCGAGTTACAACGGGTCCAGGTAACACAATGCAAGCAAAATTCACTCAAATATTGCCTAACTGGAGTATGTCATTGATCTGGAGCCGAACTCTTTGCTTATTCCTAGTAAAACGCTGCATTTTCGTGTAGCTTACACCCTCCTCTATAGCACATGTTCATATAAGTACAACAGATATTCAATTAGCTGACCTACACGTTGCCCATGTAACACATTGCGTAAAAATTCCCCCAGATCTTGCCTAACTGTATTATGTAATGGATCTGGAGCCACACTGTTTGCTCATTCCGATTAAAACTAAACATTTTCTTGTAGCCGGCACCCTTCTATATACGGTAAGTACAACAGATCGTCCATTACCTGGCCTACAAGTCGCCCCCATGTAACACAATGCATCAAAAGTCACTCAAATAGTGCCGAAATAGATGCGCTACTTGAACTGGAGCTTAACTGCTTGCCTTTACCTACTGAAAATAGACATCTTCCGTCAGCTGGCACCCTCCTCTATACGATATGTGAATATAAGTACAACAGATCTGCAATTAGCAGAGCTACAAGAAGCAAACGTAACAACTAACACGTAACACACCTTGTCCAGCGGCGGCAGGTAACTCGGCCAAAAATGGCCCGATTTCAAAAAGGAGTTGGGTTCTGAACTCGGCTAGACGAGTGCTTTCCAACAATGTATAGAAAGCGTACTCTTTTTTTAGTTTGCAAATTTCAACCTTTTTCCCTAAGTGGGCTACCTACCTACCCCCTTAGCGAAAATTTGCAAAAGAAAACGTCCCCCCCCCCGATCGCGCTGAAACTTGGCAGCAGTGTAGATCTATACTTCCTGAGTAACTTTCATTCTTATCGTCCTGTTCAATTAGCTATATTTAGGGAGCTGGAGCTCTCCCAAGACAGGTAACCCCCTCCATTTTAGACATTCAAGTGCACGTAACTCCGGGAAAAAATGCTCCGATTTCAATTCTGACTTGGGTTCTGAGCTCCTCTCGCCAACACCTTTCCAAACATATATAGTTATCCTACCTTTCAGTAAAACAAAAAGAAATCTCCAGTTTTGCCACCTCTCGCGCGCTCATGTACCAAACATGTCAAAGTTTTTTTGGGCTTCTTCGATTTTAATGAAACTTCACACATATGTTCAGATCCTTATTCTAAGCATTTCCGCTTCATACATTTATGTTCGAATCCTTCTCCTTATGCTCGAAACAGAGGGGTCGGGGCTACTTGAAGTCGTATTTTTAAACACCGTTTCCTTATTAAAGGCCGCTCACTCTGTCTGAGAAGGGTGGATTACATATCGGTAATTATTGGTCTTATCTCCCCTTAGAATGGGTCCCCCTCCCCCGCCGTTTGAGACCAGTGGGGGTCGGTCCCCCGCTGAGACAACCGGTGCCCGGGTCAACACCAGAAAGATGTGGGAATCGAACCCACAAAGTCGAGGACTTTACCATTTCTCTCTGTGTGGTGTTGAACATATTGCAAATAATTAGCGCTCAAGTACTCATTCGAAATCCCATTTCTCAAAACAATTACATTGTGTGCGCCGCGCCGCAATGGGTTACTCCTATCACGCATACTCTCATAACTCACTCAAATCTGCTCCGATTCTCAAAATGTCAACGGTTCTGAGTTTGCCGTACTCACCTCTTTCCATACATACCCCAGAGTAATGCTCTCAGAGTTACCCTTAACCCAGGAGTAAAGGTGGCAGAGCTAGAGTTAAGGGTTAGGGTTAAGGTTAGGGTTGCAGGGTTACGGTCAGGGTACAGGGTTAAGGTTAAGGTTGCAGGGTTATCCCCGGGGTTAACCCCCGGAGTATAGATAGAAGACTGTGCCCCGGAGTAAAGGTACACAGTGTTCAGGGTTATGTCTCCAGTCACCGAGTAAAGGTAATATAAGGTGCAAGGGTTAACTCTTCTGCCGCTTCTCCGAACGAAGGAATCTATTTTTAGTAACAACCTTTACTCTCGGTTAACCCCGCACGACACCATCCTCCAGTATAGCTTATATAGTAACTCTTTTATTTCTCATCAGATTGCACTCAAATTTGCCATGACGGAAGAGCTCCCTTTATGTAGCATTTTCTATTCTTACATTCATTATCAATTACTTATAGTTCGGGAGCTGGAGCTCTCCGAAGAGAGCTTCATTCAAAATGTCAACTGCGCAGCGCCGCCGAAATGGTCAGAGTTCAGTAAGCACTTGAAGGATGCCTTTACTGCCTAGTGTTGTTTCTTACACTCAATATCAGCTACTTATAGTTCGGGAGCTGGAGCTCTCCAAAGAGAGCTCTATTCAAAAATTCAACTCCAGGTAACCAGGCCCCCGATATGGTCCGATTTCAGAAAGCACTTCAAGGATGCCTCCTTTACTGCTGGCTAGTGCTGTTTCTTACATTCAATATCAATTACAATTATAGTTCGGGAGCTGCTGGAGCTCTCCAAAGGGAGCTTTATTCAAACATTCAACTGCAGGCAACTAGGCCAAAATGGTCAGATTTCACAGACGACTTCGAGGCTACCTTTACTGGCTAATGTTTATTAGTACATTAATGAACCCGAACTTATGGTTCGGGAGATGGAGCTCTCCAAAGAGAGCTTTATTCAAACATTCAGCTCCAGGTAACTAGGCCCCCTCCCCGGCCCCCCCTGATGATCAGATTTCAGACAGCACTTCAAGGCTACCTGTACGGGGGCGGGTAATGTTTATTCTGGTATTTATTCATGAACAAGTACTAATAGTTCGGGAGCTGGAGCTCTCCAAAGGGAGCTTTACTTACAATTTCAACGGCCCGTAACTAGGCCGCCAAAAATAATGGTCCGTTTTCAAAACTGACATCACCTAACTAATCCTGAGTACCGTTCATTCTTATCTTTCTCCGTCCAATTCATTCTACCGAGGGAGCTGCATGGAGCTACCGGGAGCTTTATTTACATGTATGCAAACAATAACCAACAGAGCAATTACTTTTTACATACCTTGTTTCCAAATTCCTTGAATTAATCCTACACTATACATTCACATCCAATTTATAACACACACCAAAGCACAATGCCTGTAGCTCGATTCTTGATTTTTAAATTGCTGCACCACGTGACTGTTTCAGCCAATCAGACTAGGGGTGGACATGTCCACCCTGGACAACTCGCCAAAGTGCCTATACCCTACCGATCCAGGACTGGACCCTAACCCTGGAGTAAAGGTGGACGATGTAACCCCGGGGTTAAGGTACAGGGTTATACCCTACCGATCCATGACTGGACCCTAACCCGGGAGTAAAGCTCCATAACTCGCTCAAATTTGCTCCGATTTTCGAAATTTAAACGGTTCTGCGTTTGTCACACTCAGCCCTTTCCATCCATACCCCGGAGTAATGTTGTCAGAGTTACGGTCAATCCAGGCGTAAAGCTGGCAAAGCTAACCCCGTAAAATATAACATAGCCTCGGCTACTCTACTCTGGGTAACAGGCGCCCGGTGGCAATAGGCTGTAACTTTCTTTTATTTATCAACAGATCTGGATCAAACTTGGCATGATCGTAGGGCTATTGTTCCTGAGTAAATGCTATTCTTACGTGTATGTTCAATTACGTTTAGTTTTAGAGCGGGAGCTCTCCCAAGAAAGATCGCTCTGGGTAATAGGCGAGTAATAGGCTGTCATTTTCCTTATTTCTCCTCATACGATCTGGATCAAATTTGGCATGAGTGTAGGGCTGCGCTTGCTGAGTACTTTTTATTCTTATGTTTATGGTCAATTACATATAGTCTGGCAGGCGGAGCTCTCCCAAGAGAGCTGCCTTTTCTGGGTACTAGGCGGGTAATAGGCTGTAACCTGTTTATTTCTTATCCGATCTGGATCAAATCTTGCAGGATTGTAGGGCTCGTGTTTGAGTGTAATTTGAGTCTCACGTTTTAGTTCAACTACTGATAGTTTGGGAGCTGAAGCTCCCCCCCTAGAGAGCTGCATCTGGGTAATAGGCGGGTAATAGACTGTAACTTTTCTATTTCTTATCCGATCTGGATCAAATTGGGCAGGAGTGTAGGGCTTACGACTATGTTCAATTACTAAAAGTTTCAACTACGCCAATGTATCTGATCTGGATCAACACTGTTTATCATTCACTTATTTGCCAACCAAAAGGCTAGCTATATGCGGGTAATGGGCTGTAACCGTTTTATTTCTCGTCCAATCTGGATCTAATTTCGCATGACTGTAGGGCTGTCCGGCTAGGTGTTCTGGAAAACTTTAGTTCTACGCTTTCGTTCGATTGCGTTTAGTTTTGGGAGCTTGAGGTATCCATAAATATACATACATACATATAAGCGCAAACAAAAATAAGGACGGTCAATGGGAGGCAACTCATGCATGCAGAAAAAACCAATGCAGAAAGAGGGACATGAATTACTTCCCTTGACTAAACTCTAACATATACACACACACACACACCCCAAACAGTGCCTAACTGGATGCCGGAGGTGATCTGGAGCCAAACGCTTTGCTTAGACTTACTAAAATAATACATTTCCTACTAGCTTGCACCCTCCCCTATACTGTACGTTCATATAAGTACAACAGATCTCCAGTTAACTGACTTACAGCCAGTCCGGGTAACCCAATGCATCAAAATGCACTCAAACACTGCCTAACTGGATGCCGTAAGCGATCTGGAGCCAAACTGTTTCCTTATACTGGCTAAAATAATACATTCCCTACTAGCTTGGATCCTACCCTATACTCTACCTTCATATAAGTACAACTGATCCTCAATCAACCGAGTTACAACGGGTCCAGGTAACACAATGCAAGCAAAATTCACTCAAATATTGCCTAACTGGAGTATGTCATTGATCTGGAGCCGAACTCTTTGCTTATTCCTAGTAAAACGCTGCATTTTCGTGTAGCTTACACCCTCCTCTATAGCACATGTTCATATAAGTACAACAGATATTCAATTAGCTGACCTACACGTTGCCCATGTAACACATTGCGTAAAAATTCCCCCAGATCTTGCCTAACTGTATTATGTAATGGATCTGGAGCCACACTGTTTGCTCATTCCGATTAAAACTAAACATTTTCTTGTAGCCGGCACCCTTCTATATACGGTAAGTACAACAGATCGTCCATTACCTGGCCTACAAGTCGCCCCCATGTAACACAATGCATCAAAAGTCACTCAAATAGTGCCGAAATAGATGCGCTACTTGAACTGGAGCTTAACTGCTTGCCTTTACCTACTGAAAATAGACATCTTCCGTCAGCTGGCACCCTCCTCTATACGATATGTGAATATAAGTACAACAGATCTGCAATTAGCAGAGCTACAAGAAGCAAACGTAACAACTAACACGTAACACACCTTGTCCAGCGGCGGCAGGTAACTCGGCCAAAAATGGCCCGATTTCAAAAAGGAGTTGGGTTCTGAACTCGGCTAGACGAGTGCTTTCCAACAATGTATAGAAAGCGTACTCTTTTTTTAGTTTGCAAATTTCAACCTTTTTCCCTAAGTGGGCTACCTACCTACCCCCTTAGCGAAAATTTGCAAAAGAAAACGTCCCCCCCCCCGATCGCGCTGAAACTTGGCAGCAGTGTAGATCTATACTTCCTGAGTAACTTTCATTCTTATCGTCCTGTTCAATTAGCTATATTTAGGGAGCTGGAGCTCTCCCAAGACAGGTAACCCCCTCCATTTTAGACATTCAAGTGCACGTAACTCCGGGAAAAAATGCTCCGATTTCAATTCTGACTTGGGTTCTGAGCTCCTCTCGCCAACACCTTTCCAAACATATATAGTTATCCTACCTTTCAGTAAAACAAAAAGAAATCTCCAGTTTTGCCACCTCTCGCGCGCTCATGTACCAAACATGTCAAAGTTTTTTTGGGCTTCTTCGATTTTAATGAAACTTCACACATATGTTCAGATCCTTATTCTAAGCATTTCCGCTTCATACATTTATGTTCGAATCCTTCTCCTTATGCTCGAAACAGAGGGGTCGGGGCTACTTGAAGTCGTATTTTTAAACACCGTTTCCTTATTAAAGGCCGCTCACTCTGTCTGAGAAGGGTGGATTACATATCGGTAATTATTGGTCTTATCTCCCCTTAGAATGGGTCCCCCTCCCCCGCCGTTTGAGACCAGTGGGGGTCGGTCCCCCGCTGAGACAACCGGTGCCCGGGTCAACACCAGAAAGATGTGGGAATCGAACCCACAAAGTCGAGGACTTTACCATTTCTCTCTGTGTGGTGTTGAACATATTGCAAATAATTAGCGCTCAAGTACTCATTCGAAATCCCATTTCTCAAAACAATTACATTGTGTGCGCCGCGCCGCAATGGGTTACTCCTATCACGCATACTCTCATAACTCACTCAAATCTGCTCCGATTCTCAAAATGTCAACGGTTCTGAGTTTGCCGTACTCACCTCTTTCCATACATACCCCAGAGTAATGCTCTCAGAGTTACCCTTAACCCAGGAGTAAAGGTGGCAGAGCTAGAGTTAAGGGTTAGGGTTAAGGTTAGGGTTGCAGGGTTACGGTCAGGGTACAGGGTTAAGGTTAAGGTTGCAGGGTTATCCCCGGGGTTAACCCCCGGAGTATAGATAGAAGACTGTGCCCCGGAGTAAAGGTACACAGTGTTCAGGGTTATGTCTCCAGTCACCGAGTAAAGGTAATATAAGGTGCAAGGGTTAACTCTTCTGCCGCTTCTCCGAACGAAGGAATCTATTTTTAGTAACAACCTTTACTCTCGGTTAACCCCGCACGACACCATCCTCCAGTATAGCTTATATAGTAACTCTTTTATTTCTCATCAGATTGCACTCAAATTTGCCATGACGGAAGAGCTCCCTTTATGTAGCATTTTCTATTCTTACATTCATTATCAATTACTTATAGTTCGGGAGCTGGAGCTCTCCGAAGAGAGCTTCATTCAAAATGTCAACTGCGCAGCGCCGCCGAAATGGTCAGAGTTCAGTAAGCACTTGAAGGATGCCTTTACTGCCTAGTGTTGTTTCTTACACTCAATATCAGCTACTTATAGTTCGGGAGCTGGAGCTCTCCAAAGAGAGCTCTATTCAAAAATTCAACTCCAGGTAACCAGGCCCCCGATATGGTCCGATTTCAGAAAGCACTTCAAGGATGCCTCCTTTACTGCTGGCTAGTGCTGTTTCTTACATTCAATATCAATTACAATTATAGTTCGGGAGCTGCTGGAGCTCTCCAAAGGGAGCTTTATTCAAACATTCAACTGCAGGCAACTAGGCCAAAATGGTCAGATTTCACAGACGACTTCGAGGCTACCTTTACTGGCTAATGTTTATTAGTACATTAATGAACCCGAACTTATGGTTCGGGAGATGGAGCTCTCCAAAGAGAGCTTTATTCAAACATTCAGCTCCAGGTAACTAGGCCCCCTCCCCGGCCCCCCCTGATGATCAGATTTCAGACAGCACTTCAAGGCTACCTGTACGGGGGCGGGTAATGTTTATTCTGGTATTTATTCATGAACAAGTACTAATAGTTCGGGAGCTGGAGCTCTCCAAAGGGAGCTTTACTTACAATTTCAACGGCCCGTAACTAGGCCGCCAAAAATAATGGTCCGTTTTCAAAACTGACATCACCTAACTAATCCTGAGTACCGTTCATTCTTATCTTTCTCCGTCCAATTCATTCTACCGAGGGAGCTGCATGGAGCTACCGGGAGCTTTATTTACATGTATGCAAACAATAACCAACAGAGCAATTACTTTTTACATACCTTGTTTCCAAATTCCTTGAATTAATCCTACACTATACATTCACATCCAATTTATAACACACACCAAAGCACAATGCCTGTAGCTCGATTCTTGATTTTTAAATTGCTGCACCACGTGACTGTTTCAGCCAATCAGACTAGGGGTGGACATGTCCACCCTGGACAACTCGCCAAAGTGCCTATACCCTACCGATCCAGGACTGGACCCTAACCCTGGAGTAAAGGTGGACGATGTAACCCCGGGGTTAAGGTACAGGGTTATACCCTACCGATCCATGACTGGACCCTAACCCGGGAGTAAAGCTCCATAACTCGCTCAAATTTGCTCCGATTTTCGAAATTTAAACGGTTCTGCGTTTGTCACACTCAGCCCTTTCCATCCATACCCCGGAGTAATGTTGTCAGAGTTACGGTCAATCCAGGCGTAAAGCTGGCAAAGCTAACCCCGTAAAATATAACATAGCCTCGGCTACTCTACTCTGGGTAACAGGCGCCCGGTGGCAATAGGCTGTAACTTTCTTTTATTTATCAACAGATCTGGATCAAACTTGGCATGATCGTAGGGCTATTGTTCCTGAGTAAATGCTATTCTTACGTGTATGTTCAATTACGTTTAGTTTTAGAGCGGGAGCTCTCCCAAGAAAGATCGCTCTGGGTAATAGGCGAGTAATAGGCTGTCATTTTCCTTATTTCTCCTCATACGATCTGGATCAAATTTGGCATGAGTGTAGGGCTGCGCTTGCTGAGTACTTTTTATTCTTATGTTTATGGTCAATTACATATAGTCTGGCAGGCGGAGCTCTCCCAAGAGAGCTGCCTTTTCTGGGTACTAGGCGGGTAATAGGCTGTAACCTGTTTATTTCTTATCCGATCTGGATCAAATCTTGCAGGATTGTAGGGCTCGTGTTTGAGTGTAATTTGAGTCTCACGTTTTAGTTCAACTACTGATAGTTTGGGAGCTGAAGCTCCCCCCCTAGAGAGCTGCATCTGGGTAATAGGCGGGTAATAGACTGTAACTTTTCTATTTCTTATCCGATCTGGATCAAATTGGGCAGGAGTGTAGGGCTTACGACTATGTTCAATTACTAAAAGTTTCAACTACGCCAATGTATCTGATCTGGATCAACACTGTTTATCATTCACTTATTTGCCAACCAAAAGGCTAGCTATATGCGGGTAATGGGCTGTAACCGTTTTATTTCTCGTCCAATCTGGATCTAATTTCGCATGACTGTAGGGCTGTCCGGCTAGGTGTTCTGGAAAACTTTAGTTCTACGCTTTCGTTCGATTGCGTTTAGTTTTGGGAGCTTGAGGTATCCATAAATATACATACATACATATAAGCGCAAACAAAAATAAGGACGGTCAATGGGAGGCAACTCATGCATGCAGAAAAAACCAATGCAGAAAGAGGGACATGAATTACTTCCCTTGACTAAACTCTAACATATACACACACACACACCCCAAACAGTGCCTAACTGGATGCCGGAGGTGATCTGGAGCCAAACGCTTTGCTTAGACTTACTAAAATAATACATTTCCTACTAGCTTGCACCCTCCCCTATACTGTACGTTCATATAAGTACAACAGATCTCCAGTTAACTGACTTACAGCCAGTCCGGGTAACCCAATGCATCAAAATGCACTCAAACACTGCCTAACTGGATGCCGTAAGCGATCTGGAGCCAAACTGTTTCCTTATACTGGCTAAAATAATACATTCCCTACTAGCTTGGATCCTACCCTATACTCTACCTTCATATAAGTACAACTGATCCTCAATCAACCGAGTTACAACGGGTCCAGGTAACACAATGCAAGCAAAATTCACTCAAATATTGCCTAACTGGAGTATGTCATTGATCTGGAGCCGAACTCTTTGCTTATTCCTAGTAAAACGCTGCATTTTCGTGTAGCTTACACCCTCCTCTATAGCACATGTTCATATAAGTACAACAGATATTCAATTAGCTGACCTACACGTTGCCCATGTAACACATTGCGTAAAAATTCCCCCAGATCTTGCCTAACTGTATTATGTAATGGATCTGGAGCCACACTGTTTGCTCATTCCGATTAAAACTAAACATTTTCTTGTAGCCGGCACCCTTCTATATACGGTAAGTACAACAGATCGTCCATTACCTGGCCTACAAGTCGCCCCCATGTAACACAATGCATCAAAAGTCACTCAAATAGTGCCGAAATAGATGCGCTACTTGAACTGGAGCTTAACTGCTTGCCTTTACCTACTGAAAATAGACATCTTCCGTCAGCTGGCACCCTCCTCTATACGATATGTGAATATAAGTACAACAGATCTGCAATTAGCAGAGCTACAAGAAGCAAACGTAACAACTAACACGTAACACACCTTGTCCAGCGGCGGCAGGTAACTCGGCCAAAAATGGCCCGATTTCAAAAAGGAGTTGGGTTCTGAACTCGGCTAGACGAGTGCTTTCCAACAATGTATAGAAAGCGTACTCTTTTTTTAGTTTGCAAATTTCAACCTTTTTCCCTAAGTGGGCTACCTACCTACCCCCTTAGCGAAAATTTGCAAAAGAAAACGTCCCCCCCCCCGATCGCGCTGAAACTTGGCAGCAGTGTAGATCTATACTTCCTGAGTAACTTTCATTCTTATCGTCCTGTTCAATTAGCTATATTTAGGGAGCTGGAGCTCTCCCAAGACAGGTAACCCCCTCCATTTTAGACATTCAAGTGCACGTAACTCCGGGAAAAAATGCTCCGATTTCAATTCTGACTTGGGTTCTGAGCTCCTCTCGCCAACACCTTTCCAAACATATATAGTTATCCTACCTTTCAGTAAAACAAAAAGAAATCTCCAGTTTTGCCACCTCTCGCGCGCTCATGTACCAAACATGTCAAAGTTTTTTTGGGCTTCTTCGATTTTAATGAAACTTCACACATATGTTCAGATCCTTATTCTAAGCATTTCCGCTTCATACATTTATGTTCGAATCCTTCTCCTTATGCTCGAAACAGAGGGGTCGGGGCTACTTGAAGTCGTATTTTTAAACACCGTTTCCTTATTAAAGGCCGCTCACTCTGTCTGAGAAGGGTGGATTACATATCGGTAATTATTGGTCTTATCTCCCCTTAGAATGGGTCCCCCTCCCCCGCCGTTTGAGACCAGTGGGGGTCGGTCCCCCGCTGAGACAACCGGTGCCCGGGTCAACACCAGAAAGATGTGGGAATCGAACCCACAAAGTCGAGGACTTTACCATTTCTCTCTGTGTGGTGTTGAACATATTGCAAATAATTAGCGCTCAAGTACTCATTCGAAATCCCATTTCTCAAAACAATTACATTGTGTGCGCCGCGCCGCAATGGGTTACTCCTATCACGCATACTCTCATAACTCACTCAAATCTGCTCCGATTCTCAAAATGTCAACGGTTCTGAGTTTGCCGTACTCACCTCTTTCCATACATACCCCAGAGTAATGCTCTCAGAGTTACCCTTAACCCAGGAGTAAAGGTGGCAGAGCTAGAGTTAAGGGTTAGGGTTAAGGTTAGGGTTGCAGGGTTACGGTCAGGGTACAGGGTTAAGGTTAAGGTTGCAGGGTTATCCCCGGGGTTAACCCCCGGAGTATAGATAGAAGACTGTGCCCCGGAGTAAAGGTACACAGTGTTCAGGGTTATGTCTCCAGTCACCGAGTAAAGGTAATATAAGGTGCAAGGGTTAACTCTTCTGCCGCTTCTCCGAACGAAGGAATCTATTTTTAGTAACAACCTTTACTCTCGGTTAACCCCGCACGACACCATCCTCCAGTATAGCTTATATAGTAACTCTTTTATTTCTCATCAGATTGCACTCAAATTTGCCATGACGGAAGAGCTCCCTTTATGTAGCATTTTCTATTCTTACATTTATTATCAATTACTTATAGTTCGGGAGCTGGAGCTCTCCGAAGAGAGCTTCATTCAAAATGTCAACTGCGCAGCGCCGCCGAAATGGTCAGAGTTCAGTAAGCACTTGAAGGATGCCTTTACTGCCTAGTGTTGTTTCTTACACTCAATATCAGCTACTTATAGTTCGGGAGCTGGAGCTCTCCAAAGAGAGCTCTATTCAAAAATTCAACTCCAGGTAACCAGGCCCCCGATATGGTCCGATTTCAGAAAGCACTTCAAGGATGCCTCCTTTACTGCTGGCTAGTGCTGTTTCTTACATTCAATATCAATTACAATTATAGTTCGGGAGCTGCTGGAGCTCTCCAAAGGGAGCTTTATTCAAACATTCAACTGCAGGCAACTAGGCCAAAATGGTCAGATTTCACAGACGACTTCGAGGCTACCTTTACTGGCTAATGTTTATTAGTACATTAATGAACCCGAACTTATGGTTCGGGAGATGGAGCTCTCCAAAGAGAGCTTTATTCAAACATTCAGCTCCAGGTAACTAGGCCCCCTCCCCGGCCCCCCCTGATGATCAGATTTCAGACAGCACTTCAAGGCTACCTGTACGGGGGCGGGTAATGTTTATTCTGGTATTTATTCATGAACAAGTACTAATAGTTCGGGAGCTGGAGCTCTCCAAAGGGAGCTTTACTTACAATTTCAACGGCCCGTAACTAGGCCGCCAAAAATAATGGTCCGTTTTCAAAACTGACATCACCTAACTAATCCTGAGTACCGTTCATTCTTATCTTTCTCCGTCCAATTCATTCTACCGAGGGAGCTGCATGGAGCTACCGGGAGCTTTATTTACATGTATGCAAACAATAACCAACAGAGCAATTACTTTTTACATACCTTGTTTCCAAATTCCTTGAATTAATCCTACACTATACATTCACATCCAATTTATAACACACACCAAAGCACAATGCCTGTAGCTCGATTCTTGATTTTTAAATTGCTGCACCACGTGACTGTTTCAGCCAATCAGACTAGGGGTGGACATGTCCACCCTGGACAACTCGCCAAAGTGCCTATACCCTAACCCTAACCCTAACCCTAACCCTAAACCCTAACCCTAACCCTAACCCTAACCCTAACCCTAACCCTAACCCTAACCCTAACCCTAACCCTAACCCTAACCCTAACCCTAACCCTAACTAACCCTAACCCTAACCCTAACCCTAACCCTAACCCTAACCCTAACCCTAACCTAACCCTAACCCTAACCCTAACCCTAACCCTAACCCTAACCCTAACCCTAACCCTAACCCTAACCCTAACCCTAACCCTAACCCTAACCCTAACCCTAACCCTAACCCTAACCCTAACCCTAACCCTAACCCTAACCCTAACCCTAACCCTAACCCTAACCCTAACCCTAACCCTAACCCTAACCCTAACCCTAACCCTAACCCTAGACATCGGCGCTCTCTCAAACAATTTACAGATGGTCACATGCAGCTAAAAAGTGTCCACAAGGACGGAAAAGGACACTGTGTTATTTGTCTATGTACAATAACATTTATTATTCAAGAAGTGAATGTGCACTTGACAAAATAATATTCCATTTGTATGTTAACTATTATAATGCAATCGTTCTAGAAAGCGTTTTTTTACTTCAAAGTGAGATCATGAATTTCAGTATTATTTGATCTGAAATTTGAATCCCGCTTAAGCCGGTGCTATGAGGCGTGAACAGTGTTGCACTTTCAATTATTATTATTATTATTATTATATACCATATTTATATAGCACTTTTTTCATACATTATAATACGTTCAAAAGTGCTTTACAATTATATAAAAAAAATAACATCCACACAACAAAACACACACGCATAAATGATATATAAGAGTAACAAGTAAAATAAGTACGTTATAAGAACCTACAGTTTACAACATGATAATGTTAAAGGTGCCTTAAATCAAAGTACACAGACATAATTACACGTAAAATGGGCATCTCCGCATTTATCTAAAAATAAAACTCTATCCAGTTAAGAAATAAAACTGATAATTTATATATATTAAAAAACAGCAACACTCAGTGTCCATGTATCTGTATGAAGAAGTGTGTTTTCAATGCCCTTTTAAAACTGTCTAATGATTTAGAGTCTTCTGATTCCTTCAGGCAGCGCATTCCAGAGTCTGGGAGCAGCAGCTGCAAAGCTCCTGTCACCGAACATGACTTTACTGTTTCTTGGTACAATGAGTGTAATGGCATTGTTCTTGGATCTCAAGTTTCTTGCTGGTGTGTACACGTGTACAAGATTTCTGACATATACAGGACACTGGTCATGCAAAGCTTTATATGTCAACACAAGTATCTTAAACTGAACTCTAAATTGGACTGGTAGCCAGTGAAGCTCCTTCAAGATAGGAGTTATATGACTATGGCGAGCAGTCCTGCTAATAAGTCGAGCAGCTGTGTTTTGAACATTTTGTAGTTTGCCCAATATTATTTTTGGGACGCCTTGTAGAAGGGAGTTACAGTAATCCAGGCGTGATGTTACTAAGGAGTGCACCAGTGACTTTGTGGCATCAGCGTTTAAGTACTTTCTAATGTGGCCAATTTGTCTAAGTTGCATATAACAAGACCTACAGACTGAGTTAACATGTTGTTCCATGGTCATTTTTGAGTCCAACCAGGCACCTAGATTTTTAACACTGTTTGATGGTTTTATGTTTTCACCACCGACATTTATTGATATATCAGAAGTAAATTTAGCATTGCTGTTTGAGGAAAATAGTATGACTTCAGTTTTGTCAGCATTTAGTTTAACCATGTTTTCATGCATCCATGACACAATGTGATTGAGACAACCTTCGACAATTTTCAATGCATCACTTACTGTCGTACAATCAGTTGGTTTGAACGAAAGGTACAGCTGGGAGTCATCCGCGTAGAAATGGTGATTCAGTCCATGATTACGACATATAGCACCCATCGGCTTTGTGTACATAGTGTAGCTTTTGGGACCTAGAACGGACCCCTGGGGCACACTGTACTTCATCAGCACAGGTTTTGAAAGGTCGCCATCGATACACACGGTTTGGTAGCGGTCGGTTAGGTATGAGGTGAACCATTTCAGCGGACTTCCTGTAACTCCAAAATGATGTTCTAGTCGACAAAGAAGAGTTCCATGGTCAATGGTGTCAAACGCTGCTGATAGGTCAAGTAAAACCAGTACTGTGACATTTCCCTGGTCTAACGACTGGAGGATGTCATTCTGTACTTTCAAAAGTGCAGTTTCTGTCGAGTGAAATTTGCGGTATGCAGATTGATGTTCTTCATGCAAATTGTTCAGTGTCAAATGTTGCTGTAAGCGCAATTACTGTTCATGAACAGACTCAATAAAACCGAGTCTACAATTTTCTCTTTTTGTGTTGCAATTTTTGCTCTCGGGGGATCACTTCCCTTCAGAATTAATATAATATTTTGTTTTACATACTTGTTATCATAAATTCTGATCAGTATAAACAAATCAGTCCGCAAATTTATAATTGCGTTGATAGTATGAACTTTTGTATAAATGTGAATAAAAGTAAAATATAAAAATACACTCCCCACAATCGAATTATTTGTTAGGCGTTTGCAAATTAACTGACGGATTCTCCAGGAATCATTCTTATGCAATTAGGACTTGTTGACAATACTGTCGAAACGTTAAATGGTAGTTATCGTTAATCTCACACGTTGTGTCCACAATACCGTTATATGTTAGTACTGCGTATTTATTGAATTATATGTAGAACATGAGAGTGTGGTCTATTTTTAAATTCTATAGTGTTGTTTAAAATATTTGGAAAGTCACAACTGCTTTTTAATTCGTTTTCAAATTCATGGCGCATTGGCCCCGTTTTATTCACTATCCACAGATTGTGTCCACAAAGACGTTATACACTGTATATAAGTCTACGTATTTAGGAATGGAAACTAAGAATTCGGTCTGTTTGATGATGTTATATTAATGTTGTAGTTGTTGTGTACAATAAAGACGCGGTTGAATTGATACTATCGCTTATGTGAGTTGTTTAATAATATTTTGTTTAAAAACGTATAGAATATCATAACCTCCATATTGTTTCTTTTCTGGCTTGTTGCTTCATTATTGTTAATCTGGTAGGAATTATCATTACCCATTTGATGGGAATCCTATTAAAATTACTGTATTAATGATTGTCGCATACAGTTTTAATGAATCTGTACTTTGTTTATAAAGGAATGAAATAATACAAGGTATCCTATCGACTGAAAAGTAGACAAACGGCGTTCTCTCAAACCATTTACAGATGATCACATGCAGCTAAAAACCGTCCACAAGGACGGAAAAGGACACTGTGTTATTTGTGTATGTACAATGTTCAATAACATTTATTATTCAAGCAGTGAACGTGCACTTGGCAAAATAATATTCCATTTGTATGTTAACTATTATAATGCAAGCGTTTTAGAAAGCGCTTTTTACTTCAAAGTGAGAGAAATGAATTGATAATTTCTTCGACGAAAATGTAGACAAACGGCGCTCTCAAACCATGTACAGATAGTCACATGTAGCTAAAAAGTGTCCACAAGGACGGAAACGGACACTGTGTTATTTGTGTATGTACAATGTACAATAACATTTTTTATTCAAGCAGTGAATGTGCACTTGGCAAAATAATATTCCATTTGTATGTTAACTATTATAATGCAAGCGTTTTAGAAAGCGTTTTTTACTTCAAATTGAGAGACATGTAATCACAAGGACAGTGTAATTATTCATTGTGTAGCGTTTAAGGAAATGGACAGCCGAGTTGATGAATGTGCTAGTTATATAATATTTTGTTTCACATACTGGTTATCATGATTTCTGATTAGTACAAACAAATCAGTCGACAAAGCTTATAATTGCGTTGATAGTATGAACTTTTGTATAAATTTAAATAAAAGTAAAATATAAAATTACACTCCTTACATATTCTAAACTAATCGAATTATTTGTTAGGCGTTGGCAAATTAACTGTCAGACTCTCCAGGAATCATTCTTTTTCAATGAGGACTTGTTGACTATACTTTCGAAACGTTAAATGGTATTTATCGTTTAGCTCACACGTTGTGTCCACAAAACCATTATATGATAGTTCTGCGTATTTAAAGAATTATATGTAAAACATGAGAGTGTGATCTATTTGTAAATTTTATAGTGTTGTTTAAAATACTTGGATAGTCATAAGTGCTTTTAAATTCGTTTTCTGAATTCATGACTCATTGGCCCCGTTTTATTCACTAGTCACAGATTGTGTCCACAAAGACGTTATACACTGTATATAGGTCTACGAATATAGGAATAGAAATTAAGAATTCGGTCTGTTTGATGAAGTTATATTAATGTTTTAGTTGTTATGTACAATAAAGACGCGGTTGAATTGATAATTTCGCTTATGTGAGTTGTTTAATAATATTTTGTTTAAAAACGTATAGAATATCATAACCTTTCTATTGTTTCTTTTCTGGCTTGTTGCTTCATAATTGTTAAACTGGCAGGAGTTATCATTACCCATTTGATGAGAATCCTAATAAAATTACTGTATTAAGGATACTGATATTTTGTTTCACATACTGGTTATCATAAATTCTGATCAGTATAAACACATCAGTTCGCAAAGCTTATAAGTGCGTATATAGTATGAACTTTTGTATAAATGTGAATAAAAGTAAAATATAAAAATTACACTCCCCACATATCTTAAATTAATCGAATTATTTGTTAGGCGTTTGCAAATTAACTGTCGGATTCTCCAGGAATCATTCTTATGCCAGTAGCACTTGTTGACAATATTGTCGAAACGTTAAATGGTAGTTATCGTTTAGCTCACACGTTGTGTCCACAATACCGTTATTTGTTAGTACTGCGTATTGAAAGAATTATATGTAAAACATGAGAGTGTGGTCTATTTTTAAATTCTATAGTGTTGTTTAAAATACTTGGAAAGTCACAAGGGCTTTTTAATACGTTTTCGAAATTCATGGCTTATTGGTCCCGTTTTGTTCACTTTCCATAGATTGTGTCCACAAAGACGTTATACACTGTATATAGGTCTACGTATTTAGGAATGGAAATTAAGAATTCGGTTTATTTGATGATGTTATATTAATGTTGTAGTTGTTGTGTACAATAAAGACGCGGTTGAATTGATAATTTCGCTTATGTGAGTTGTTTAATAATATTTTGTTTAAAAACGTATAGAATATCAAAACCTTCATATTGTTTCTTTTCTAGCTTGTTGCTTCGTTATTGTAAAACGGTAGGAATAATAACTATCAATTTGATGGGAATCCTGTTAGAAATAACTGTACTAAGGATTGTCTCATACGGCTTTAATAAATCTGTACTTTGTTCGTAAAGGAATCAATTAATACAAGGCATTCCATCGACTGAAAAGTAGACAAACGGCGTACTCTCAAACCATTTACAGATGGTCAAACTCAGCTAAAACGTGTCCACAAGGACGTAAAAAGGACACTGTGTGTGTTATTTGTGTATGTACAATGGATTTTATTACTCAAGCAGTGATTGTGCACTTGGAAAAATAATATCTCATTTGTATGTTAACTATTATAATACAGGCGTTTTCAGAAAGCGTTTTGTACTTCAAAGTGAGAGAAATGTAATCACAAGGGCAGTGTAATTATTCATTGCGTATCGTTTAATGAAATCGACAGCCGAGTTGATGAATGTGCTGGTTATATAATAGTTTGTTTCACATACTGGTTATCATAAATTCTGATCAATATAAACAAATCAGTTCGCAAAGCTTATAAGTGCGTATATAGTATGAACTTTTGTATAAATGTGAATAAAAGTAAAATATAAAAATTACACTCCTCATATATATTAAATTAATCGAATTATTTGTTAGGCGTTTGCAAATTAACTGTCGGATTCTCCAGGAATCATTCTTATGCAATTAGGACTTGTTGACAATATTGTCGAAACGGTAAATGGTAGTTATAGTTTAGCTCACACGTTGTGTCCACAATACCGTTATTTGTTAGTACTGCGTATTTAAAGAATTATATGTAAAACATGAGAGTGTGGTCTATTTTTAAATTCTATAGTGTTGTTTAAATTACTTGGAAAGTAACAAGGGCTTTTTAATACGTTTTCGAAATTCATGGCTTATTGGTCCCATTTTATTCACTTTCCACAGATTGTGTCCACAAAGACGTTATACACTGTATATAGGTCTACGTATTTAGAAATGGAAATTAAGAAATCGGTCTGTTTGATGATGTTATATTTATGTTGTAGTTGTTGTGTACAATAAAGACGCGGTTGAATTGATAATTTCTTCGACTAAAATGTAGACAAACGGCGCTCTCAAACCATGTACAGATGCTCACATGTAGCTAATAAGTGTCCACAAGGACGGAAACGGACACTGTGTTATTTGTGTATGTACAATGTACAATAACATGTTTTATTCAAGCAGTGAATGTGCACTTGGCAAAATAATATTCCATTTGTATGTTAACTATTATAATGCAAGCGTTTTAGAAAGCGATTTTTTACTTCAAATTGAGAGAAATGTAATCACAAGGGCAGTGCAATTATTCATTGTGTTGCGTTTAAGGAAATGGACAGCCGAGTTGATGAATGTGCTAGTTATATAATATTTTGTTTCACATACTGGTTATCACAAATCAGTCCGCAAAGCTTATAAGTGCGTATATAGTATCAATTTTTGTATAAATGTGAATAAAAGTAAGATATAAAATTTACACTCCTCACATATTTTAAGCTTATCGAATTATTTGTCAGCCGTTTACAAATTAACTGTCAGATTCTCCAGAATAACTCTTATGATGCAGTGAGGACTTGTTGACAATACTTTCGAAATGTTAAATGATATTTATCGTTTAACTCACACGTTGTGTCCACAATGTCGTTATATGTTAGTACTGCGTATTTAAAGAATTATATGAAAAACGTGAGAGTGCAGTCTACTTGTAAATGCTATAGTGTTGTTCAAAATATTTAGAATGTCACAACTGCTTTTTAATTCGTTTTCTGAATCCATGACTCGTTGGTCCCGTTTTATTATCCACAGATTGTGTTAACAATGACGTTATACATTGTATATAGGGCCACGTATTTAAGAATGGAAATTAAGATTGCAGTCTGTTTGACAATGTTATATTAATGTTGTAGTTGTGTACGCGGTTTTCTGGTTTGTTGTTTCATAAAAGTACAAAAATGAGTCATGCAGGAAACACCACATACAGAACAAACAGTCGTCCGATCAGCAACACAAGGAAACAGCAAATGCACATAATTATAAAAACATCAAGAGACGCACAAAGATAAAACAAACATACAATAGGGGAAGATGGAAGTGCCGCCTTCAAACGGTCAGTGACAAAAGTCACTTGGGGTTAAACCGGTTTGTGGGCGCCCAACCTCACACTTATTCCATCCCCACCCTAAAAGACAAACAGTGTAAATAAATGTATCCCCGCTCCGACTAATCTACAACAACCGCCATGGCAAATACAGTGGTAAAGTGCATGTGTAGCGAAAACATTTAAGTGAAAAAACTGTATCCACCTATCGCTAGTGCACCCCATGATTGAGCTGCAAACACAGTAACTATAGAAAAGTAATAAAGGGTACGACAAGAACGAAATTGTACAGATGTCCGACGTTACAAATAACCGTATTAAAGATTGTCATATAAGGCTTTTAATGAATCTGTACTTTGTTTGCAAAGGTATGAATTAATACAAGGATTTCCATCGACTTAAAATTAGACGAAATGCTAGTTCTCAAAACAGTGACATATGTCAAATGCAGTTAAAAGTGTCCAACAGGACGGGCGAAGGGCAATGTGTTATTTGTGTACGTATAAAGTGCAATAACATTATCAACGTTTTACCACATATATAAACTATTATATGCAATACTAGTTCACACACATTTTCTTGTACTAGGGCAATCCTGTCATCAGACTCGGTAGCTTGCATTGCATAATCATCCCTTTTGGTTTCCTGTTAAGATATATTTCATAAATCTAATAATAGTGTTTACTATTTGCCACATATGTAACATGGCACACTGATACAGGTGGTATGCGGTGGTCTAGTAGTAACGCGCTTGCCTATCAGTCTGGAGGTCCGGGGTTCAAATTACGGTTTCTCCCTGAAATTTCAGAGACGCCTTTCCGTGTCTCCCACCGCACCTCCTCTCCGCCCAGGGGTTGAAATGACCTGTGAGGGTTACTCGCCGGTACTGCGGCTGCATGATAGTGTCATATATTAGCAGTGCTCAATATTGTTGGCCAGTGACTCTATGAACAGGGGAGTAAATGTACAGTCGGCTGAGCGGTCATTCGAACTGAAAGTAGACTATAACTAGGTACTTTACTTTTTTACTTTACAAATCAATTCATTCAATTCTTTTTCACTAAGAGCAAATGATGGGTGATCCTTCGAAAGCATAAGTAGCAGTGCCAATAGAGAAAACTTGCAGACTCGGTTTGATTGAGTCTGTTAACAATCACGTGAATACAGTCCAATATACGTAGGTTCTTTTCCATTTTACGTGTCCACAAGGATGGTATAAATACAAGCAATTCGTATTTTGTAAGTGTTGTGTTTAAAACAACTTGCGATCTAAGTGAAGCTTTCGCATACTAGTGTAATATTCGACAAACATGTCATAGCTGCTTCACTGGCTTTCCCGTTATCGGAAAGAAAACCGAAATAGAATGAAAGCATAGTTGCATTTTTCAAAGCCTGAAAGCAATAGATGCATGTATAGATGAAGGTGAAGTAATAACACGCCAAACAATCTAACACTAACATTATATAATAGCCAGCGCGCAAAGGTTGTTATTACTGTAACAGGTATATTCACAAAATGTTTTGATCTACAATATCTATGCTATTTTGGGACAACTCACATGAAAATATGTTATTTACATCTACACTAAATTATAAATACATATACAACTTTTGATGTCAATCGGTAAAGAATTGTTGGAGGTTTCCTCACAAGCTGGTTTCAGTTGAAAAGGTCAAACGAAGGACAACAATCCTGTTGTTCTTTGGACAAATCATATGATAAATATGCCAAGCACATACATACATTATTATGAATGCATATGCAAAGTTTAATGTGAATCGGTAAATAAATGTAGAAGTAGTTCGCGTCACAATATTTATGATTTGTGCCATGGACAGACAGACAGACAGACAAACAGACCAACCAACCAACCAACCAACACACTGACTCCTATGTACACCTCTAAAACTTCGTTTACGGGGGTATAATAAAAAAGAATCGGTTAAACTCTTCGAAATATGCGTCACAAGCTGTTTCCGGTAAACAAACGTCGAATCAATTTGTTGCTCTTGGGACAACTGACATAAGAAATATTTCACGATAATCTATACATCTACACTTTATTATGAATGCGTATCCAAAGTTTCATGGAAGTCGATAAATAAATGTAGATGCGTCACAATATTTAAGATTCGTTCGATGGACAGACACACAGACAGACCAACCAACCAAAACACGGACTCCTATATACCCCCTCTAAAACTTCGTTTGCGGTGTATAATAAAAGAGAACTGGTTAAACTAGTCGAAATATACTAAATGTTTTAATTTTAGTAGCAATCAAACACGTACAGTATTTGTATAATTGTTGTTTGACTGTGCAAATACTCGGATCCAGGTGATCGAGTTATTTCTCGGTCTCTCATCCAGACCTAAGTTGTATATACCACGGTAGTGATTAGCAGAAGAAGTGTTCATAGAGCTAGCTAAGAAACTTTTAGTATCATATAACATGAAAAACCCATGTCATATCCTTTGAAACATTGAAAAATAAATGTTGTCTACAATAGTTATAAGTCGTTTTTCATCAATATTTATCACTCACTGCAGACTCTGAAGTGCATGAACGTCAAGCAGATGTGACCTGATCAGACACAGATTTGTTTCCACGTAGTTTAGAAATATACGTTTGAGTGCACACGTCTGCATTTCAGTCGTGCAAAGGATAGTAAATTGCAATTTTTTTTCTTTTACCAACATTTATCTAGAATGAAAAATGAACACTTAAAATATTTTATTTCTATCCATTTACTTCTGAAGGATAAAACAAGAGTTGTCAAAGGGCAGCACGCTTGAATATTATACCATTATAAACCGAGATCAATGTGCCACTTTGGTGACCAGAATTGCTCAGATATTGAAGTTGTTGAATAGTCAATATCATAATAGTAATGAAGACTGATTGATAGCTTAATAGATAGATACCTCTGCATCAACACTGCAAGAATGTTCAGGTTTTGTGCTCTTCCGATTCACCATTGAAGACAAAACACTGCAATGCCAATAATTTATACTTAAAAATACATTAGTTATACATTAGCAACTCATAGCGGATCTTTATTTATTGATAATAGCAAACCAAGTACTTTTTTAAAAAATAAATGAAGGGCTGCTGATAGCATCTGTGGAGTTAACCCTTATTTCATGTACATATCTCTTTCTAGTTCTTTAATACATGTATTAGGTTGGCTGCAACGTGTACACCGAATTAATGAATGCATTCAGTACACGAGTCATTAATTCCTGTTTCACTACACAGCAGGTAATACATGTACATTACTGTAACTGAAATAGATTTACTTCCGTAGCCTTTCTCTCTAAATCTATATTTTCTGAATAGGTTTTGTGTATCTTCAAAACGTTGATTGAAACATCATCTAGTATAAAACATACATTGTAGTGGTCAGTGAGTAAATATGCTCCGCCCATAACAGGAGTCCAGCGTATCACGATACAGTGAATTGTTCCAGCCCTATCATGTATGTCTGTAGAATGCGGTATGCGTGTGCATGTTAGTTGCTAGTAGAACGTGAGAGTAAATAAACGTAGGTAACTTATCCCATTAGGGTCTGTTATAAATACCATTCCTTTAAGGGTCTGTTACACCTGTAACAATACAAACATTACATACATAATGTTCATTACTACACCCTCTAATATAAACGTATAGTTATACTGTTCATTAAATATAACCCTATATATATTGTGAAGTCCAAATCTTCATTTCCGACATACACAGACAATGTTTGTTTAATATACTGAATGCCATGCCGTTCAAATGCTTTATGTCCACACCCCCCCCCCACACACACACACACACACGCACATACACTTTAATTTTGAACGTTGTTACAATTTATTTACTATACGCAATAACTGTTACTGAGTAAATGGCACTTATCTCAATCAGCTGCACGTTCTTATCATTCGGAGTCTCCACTGTTTTTGCACGGTTAAAAACTGATGGATGCCAATAGAGCAAACCCTGAGAAGTTTTAGGACTCGTCGGGGTCTACACCGTCACCGTATGCTATACCAAGGTGTCCCCTTTCTCACTGAACGATATATGTATTACGTTTTCGACACGGTTCTCGAATTTAAAGGCAAACAAATCAGACATGCCTTATGCTGATCTTTTAATAAGTCGAAATAGCAGGCACTGTATACACAAATCCGGTTCAAATCAGATTTTGTCATGTTTAACGGTTTCGTTCATTCTGTGGGTACATAGAAGTAATTACAACTTACAATTACGAGAGAGAGGCTTTATTTTACTTTGGGCGAGTCGGTGAATATTACAAACAGCTTGACGGAGAGAGAGAGAGAAAGAGAGAGAGAGAGAGAGAGAGAGAGAGAGAGAGAGAAAGAGAGAGAGAGAGAGAGAGATTTACAGTATCATGTAAATATTTATTGTTAATAGATATGCTAGAGAGGCACTTCTCATTTCAGTATACTGAAACAATTTGGGTCCAGGTCAGATGCCGAGTTTTATAGTCGGCGTCTTATCTTTAGCCCTAATTGTCTTTTGTGACTAGAACGATATTCAGCGCATCGCTGAAGATTGAAAATGAGCAGACGAGACGTTGATCAGACGAGTTGTAATTCTGCATAATAAGAGTTAATCCGGTAAAAACCAACATCAAATTCTAACGACGAATATGATAGCTTGTGTACATATTGCAAAACGAAATTAGGAACAACTATGTAAATATGCTATAATTGTTGTTCAACATTCACAGTTATGTAACAGACGAATTTTGGTCCAATTGCCTTCACATATTTCCGTCTGCTCTAAATACTGTAGTGTACTTCTACATGGTTGCAAAACGGTTATTTCCATGGAACCTAGAGTGCGATTTAAAAACGGTTTTCGATAAAATGCCGGGCAACTTTGGAGCCAAACCGTAAATGTGTGGTCGAGTAGTTACGATCTCCGGCTACGAATAATTAAGCCCTTACCGCTGAGGTTTCGTTCCTCGCCTTCCGGTGCTTATAGCATTCTAGATTATTTTCTGTTCAAGAGATCAAACCGTTTGATCAGACTACAACTTTATGGCATGGTATCTGGTATGCATATGTCCTAATTTACAATGCAATACCAGTAATGCCGATAGGTCTCTAGTTTGTGATGAAATAATCCAAACTGTGTAGATCTGCGATCAGACGTTGAGATACACATATATGTACTCCGAGTATTATCTGAATATCTGTATTGAGTTTTTCGATAAGCGGGATAAAATTAATTACAGAATATGTATGTGGGTGTAATGCCACTCATTAACGCACCGTGCTTTGTATTTTTTTCTCATACCGTTGTAAACAACATACACTGTTGCGGTGTCGGAAACGCAGTGACTTGCTAGGGTCTAGATTGTTCACATTGTTTGAGTTCCATAAGCTGACTATTTTACATATTTATCTGCCCTGTTTTGCTTTACTTTAACGCGCTAAACAGTTCACAAGAGAAGTATTGGAAACGCTAAACATTACATTTATTTTGCGTACAGTGAATAAATTAAGGTTAAACTTCAAATTAAGATTTGGTTGGTATAGTGCACAATACAGTATTAAATATCAGGTAATCCCTTTAAAATAAATTAAATATTTACTGCGTGTACCGAAAATAATGATTTGTACTTCTGATTGTTACATACATTTTCATTTGGAAACTGGAAAACATCCAAATATTGCACTAGTTACGACGTAGTTAATAGTCTCCGACGCTTTGAAATTGAAACCTAAGGCTTCGGCATTCCTTTATACCAAACCCTAAGATACTTGATATCTAATAAAACGCTAGTATCGAACATGTTTAGTATTTATATGGAAATTCCCTACAATGGAAGCACAGCCCACTTACGGCACACTAGTTTTTACAGTTAAAAGTTACAACAAATCATCATCGGTAAACCCCTACTGTTGTATAATATTTTGACTGGAAATAATTTTCTGCAAAACAAACCAAAAATTACATTTCGTGCAGTTAAAAATGTTTAAAATTCTCCTATTAAATCGAACAATTTTGAGAAATTCGATTTCAAAATTAACACTATAACGCCACCTATGTAACGCTGCGTCTTTGACTTAAAAATATTAAATATCAGGGTTTTAGACGCATTCCGCCTTAAATTCAGTACCTCTATTGTTCTGCATTCTAATACCATGTTTTCTTTATTTGATCTGCTTTTCAATACACGAACCTCGGAAATGTAAGTATTGCGTATCACATTGCCGAAATGCCTTGTACCCAAAGAGAAATAATTTGTTTGCAACCGGCAATAATTTGTATGCAACCGGTTTGAAAAAGATAAATAACAATGCAGTTAAGTGGTGAGACCATTTTCAACATATAAGCTATTAATTCTCTGTTGAATGTTTACAAAACAGGAAAACATAAATAATGTCATATGTCTATTAATGTTAAAGTAAGTTTGAGTACCTTTGGAATAAGTATAGTGAGTGGTTAAGCTAACATGCATTTAATTTAGATGCTACAGGTGCAATTTCAATGATCAACAGGACCGGTGATTTGCCGACCATTTTACAGTTATGGCAGATTAGTGAGCTGGTAATTGTAGTAACGCTGTATTATTGACTGTAGTAACGCTCAGATGTTACACTGTAGAATATGGAGTTGGTAGATGGAAAACTGTTCCGATAGTATTTTAAATGGATTTATTATGTATCCTGGAATTCCAGTTCGTATAGTATAACTGGTAATCCACAAACAGTAAAATAACAAGTCCAGGATAAAACGTAGCTATATAAAAGTAAAATAATTTAGTCAAGATATCCTGAGTACTAGAAATCTATCGCGGCTTAAACATGTTTCCTTGTCTAACTCTAAATTGTAATCCCTGTTAAGGGGACCGGGGACGCCTTAATATAACACATGACTATTTGACAGATGAATTGTTCACAAAGGTTCTAGTATTATCTGATATTAGCAAGTTTATTTTGAATCTTATCGCATTTTAACTGATGAAATCTTATGTAATAGCTATCACCCATCGCCGGTATATGATTGTACCTGGCGCTCTTATTGACATTTATCACGTAAGATAATGATCTGGAGAACAACTGTAAGTAGATGAATATTTATCTGTCTAACATAATCCTTAGCTTCGTGCCTTCGGAAGGAATGGCCAATAGATAACGAGATATACCGTGGTTTTAACACATGTGACTACCAACTGTTCAATGTGGCAGCTCATGCCATGGCTTTCTAACAGCCATTTTCATAAAATATTTATGGATTCTTAAAGTCAGGGTGTCTCTTGTCAATGCTCTGTTAGAGCTAAACGCAATTGTAAGTTCTAAATCGTCATAGGGAAACATATATATTTTAGCAGCAGTCACTTTAGTCGGACCACTAAAATTGCAAAAATTCATATTACAATATTTAGTACTCTCAGACATCAATGCATAGTCTAAGGGAAGAGGGAGGGGGCGTACTTGGTAGAACTTGTGGCCAATCCCGTTCAATCTTCATTGAAATAAATTATGTTTAAACTGATTTACGTAACATCAGGGGCTAATGAGGTGCGCGAGCAGATTCACCCCGATTATACCGCTTTGTACCGTCTCCCAAATGTACATTACCGTGTCAAAATCCCATACAGTGATTAAATGGTCTGCCCATCCGGTCATCCTTAGCCTGTTGGATGCGACTGTGCTAAATATGCAATGAGTATAGATCCAAATAAGACGATAAGCAACTACGCGTCTCACGCCGATCTTGGCTCTATGAAACTTGTCCAAAACTTTCACATAGCATTTTGTAAATCGGTAAAGTTTTAAAAGTGCCACAGACGAGATACTGCGCATGTAAAAAGTTTCATTGCAGGCTAATGTTTTACCTGACATGGGTATACACTGTTTGCCTATGTCCCTGTAAATATCTGCAATCTCTGTAATATGCACGGGCTCAGTATAATAATAAATTATGCCTCAATGCTGTTATAGTTTAATTATGAATGGCAGTGTTAAGTTGTTGTGATACAGAAACTGTACTTTTATTATGCTGCGCAACTATGATAACATTCATTAAGGTGCAAATCGCTCACGTTGTTTTTATAATATAAATCTAAACATCTGTACAATTTCGCCGATCACTTATCAGTGTTCTTTAATCCGGCTAAGCGCGGTGTAACATAATTGCAAGCAGCTATATTCCGGATCAGACACCGAATAACTGTAAATTGTTTGGAACACGGGCATATATTCTACAAACTGGGCGATTTGGATGAACTTTGAAAATGAATGCGACCATTTTTGCCCGTGTTAAAAAGACTCAAGACGAAATGTAATTGTTAGCCTTATACCGTATGACCTTTATCATATTGAGAAATTGACAAAATAACCGTCTGCTTATTTATTGCGCCTGTTCCGATTGTTAGTGCAATAAAATTAGCATTTAAAACAGCTGACCCAGATCAAACATCACATGTCTGACACGAAGTCTGATAAGGGTTTACACCTTTTGAATTATCAGAATCAACTATACACATGCGAAATAAATCAGTAGAACACTATACTTATTTTGCTATCCTATGCAAACAATGAAGACATGCGAAATAAATAAGTAAAAAACTATAAACTTATTTTTCTATTCTATGCAAACAATGAAGACACTTGTCAGACATCGCGTCTCTGATGATCTTGGTTTACACTGTTTGCATTGCAATAAGCCCCCTTTTCCTGGAGCACGGCTCATCCATTCATATAATACATGTATAAACAATATATGACAATACATTAGAGCTTATCCTTTTACATAGCGACAACAGCTTGCACCGAGTATGATACGGTTCGGTTTGATTAACTAGTGTTAATCCTTATAGCCCCAAAGTCGCATAAGGTCGACTTTGCAAACATTTTGGATCCAGATCAGACCCCACGTAAACGCGACGTCTGATCAGGATCCAAACTGTCTGACACTCGTATCGAACTTTCGTCAGACACGCTGCTTTCAGTCTAACATTGAAACGATCTTGCAGACAACAATATTGAAACAGACGACAATACTGCAGCGAAGGCGTAAAACCTCACTATAAATTGGCGCTGAAAGGGTTTACTACACTCGGCGTCACACCAGGATCCAAACTAATTGCCACTTCGATCATGATGCTCAGCATGTTGGAAATACGGTCAATGTTTCAATCGAACCGAACCAGAAGGAAACGGGAAAATATCAGTTTAATTAAGTTCAGTACTGTACTGCTGCGGCTGTCTAATATATGACTGATCGGAATGCCCTTTTAATGTTGTTGATCTGTTCTTTCTTTTCACACATAGATATTACTGCCAATATCATATGCAGCAGTTGTTTTCAATATATTTCAAAAAGCCATAAAATGTATAATTATTAATTTGGTAATGGGTAATAAAATATGATACCGTTCTAAATAAAATAAAGAAAACAATATTGACAATTTCAATTTCTTGAAGAAAACAAAAATAAGATGCACCGCCTGCGCAATCCTAAATACAGTAAAACCTCTCTGTTACGATCACTAAATTACATTATTTAGTTTGTGTTTAAGACAGGTGGCTACGTAAATCAATGTAAGTGTAAAACAGAAAACTCATACAGGGACTTTCTGTTTTACTTACACATTGCTTTAACCCTTTCCCTGTTCTATGTTTATTTCAAATTTCAATACCCACTGAATATTCATGAGCAAAATAGTTGAAATGAAACATTGAAGGTGGAACATTGTAGCCATTTTCGAAAGCAAAGAAACAGAACTATTCAAATTCCACTAGCAAACAGAGCAGACCCTGATCAGACGGCTCCTCTAGGAGCCGTCTGATCTGGGTCTACTCTGTTTGCAAATGCGTGAAAACACGTTTATATGAGGGAAAGGGTTAAGCTGCCTCCTGTGTTCCCTACAATCAATTAGCCTTGTTTTACTGGTCTTAATAGAATGGTTTTACTAATCCATTAGAGCTGAACTACCACCATACGTTAACTATAAAATACGTAATCTCCTACCTTTATCCCGCTTTCCAGTTTTGATAAGTCCGCCCAGTTTCAATCCAACCATTAAAATGGCCCGTACTATGACCGTTAAATCGCAACGGAGAAGTGACTAAATCGTGTTTTTTTTTCTTTCGTCTAGAAAATAACACCCTTTGAAATGTTTTTGTGGTTAGATAATGTCTTGAATTAATTAGGCGTGATTAGAAGTGTAAATTATGTGCCCTAGAATACAAGGCGACTGATAAGCCAGCCGCTATCTGGCCTTCAGATCAGAGGGAAAGTATCAAGTTACAGAGTGTGTGCGGGTCGTAAGGTTACTCCTCGCACACACCGATTTTAGCCGTTTTTGTCACAACCATTGTGTGTGTGTAAAAGTGGTTCACAAGGACGGTTCGCACTTCCTTACGCAATCGATAAAACACATAAAAATATACGTATATATGACCTTAACACTGTGGACACCAAAATTTGGTGTCCACAATTCAAGATGTGTCCACAAAGACTGCAACCATACAACTGCCTGTGTCCACAATGACGCAAAGATACAAACACACACACACACACACACACACACACATACCAACCAATACCGGAAACTCACTACATTGTGTTTAACACCTGAAAGTCACTACACCTACTTCTAAAACAGATATAGTAAAACTGATTCCATAAAACAGTATAAAACAGCCTTAATAGCATGTTGTGCGGTTCAAATGTTGAAAATTCTTACAAATAAGAATGTGTTTTTAACCGGGAGAGTCACTACATTTGTCACGTGACCATATTGACGCACCCCGGAGACCCACTACAGCTGTAACACACATGCAACCCACTACATTTACAAACACACATGCAACCCACTACACTTACAAACACACATGCAACTTACTACAGTTATAAACACACATGCAACCCACTACATTTACAAACACACATGCAACCCACTACAGTTATAAACACACATGCAACCCGCTACATTTACAAACACACATGCAACCCACTACAGCTATAAATACACATGCAACCCCCTACAGTTAGAAACACACATGCAACCCACTACAGCTATAACACACACATGCAACCCGCTACAGTTATAAAAACACATGCAACCTGCTACGTTTACAAACACACATGCAACCCGCTACAGTTATAAACACACATGCAACCCGCTACAGATATTAAAACACATGCTACCCGCTACAGTAATATATAAACACACATGCATCCCGCTACCGTTATAAACATACACGCAACCCGCTACTGTTTTATATAAACACACATGCAACTCGCTACAGTTTTAAATAAGCTCACATTTCTTGTTTGACTGAGCTATTACGTGATACTGGTACTGTTTCCGACCGTCCGCGACCAGGTGCACCAAGGGTGACGTCTGTACGCCAAGACAAATTTAATTTGACAACGTCACCTCTGGGACAGCCAAATGAACGCGCAAACCACAACAAATATGCTCGTGGTAATAGAGGGTTACATATCTGTGACAGAACAGTTTGTAATCGATTGGAGGAAAGTAGAATTTTCTGTCGACGTCTCTACGTCGGACCAATGTTAACCCAGCAGCACCGCCGTCTCCGTCAACAACTGGCGGTCGCTAATGTTGGTAGACAGTGGCAGAATGATGTATTTTCAGATGAGTCTCAGCTTCACCTTTCTGATCATGATGGGGGGGGGGGGTGTTTAGAACGAACGGTATTGCGACTGTAACCCTGTAAAACGTGACCGCTGTGGTTGCGAAAGCGTTTGTATTCGGACACAGTCAGTCACAATTTAAGGTCACCGCTAGTCATAGTTGAAGGTAATGTCAATGCCCATCGGTATGTAAATCAAGTCCTACCTCTTGTTGTACTATCCATGATGCGACGTCGCCGATGCCTAACGTGCTCGCCCACATACATCTCAGCTCATTGTGACGTATATGCAATATTATAAGATGAATTCAGCTCACTGGCCCCAAGATCTGCCGACTTAAAACCCATAGAAAACATGTGCATGGTCTGGGACGAGCTCAGTACTGGCCGCGAAACGTAGTTCTGTTTAAATAATCTATATGTGAGAAGTTTATATCTTCCTCTCCCATTAATGACACCTATTCTGTTAAACGATGCCTTAGCCTTGAACTCAAACATTGTATGTAGTTTGACATCCGTAATAATGCTTATGTTAACATCAATGTTACAAAAGTGTTTATCTTTAAATCAGAAAACTTATATTTAACATTATAGAACTTTATTTACATGATACTAAAGATTTGGACACACGTACACAAGTTATACCGCCTACGCTCTTTGCACTTAAATGCATGTATGAATTGAAAACCACTAGCCCATTTGAATCAGACCAGCCACCGTGTTGTCTACTCTGTTAGCAACATGTAGCAGGCGCTGATGAATGGCAGCGTAGAGTCTGATCAACGAGGAGGCGACTCTGGGTTAACACTTCTTACACTTTATGAGGTACTTTACAAACGGGTAGGTATTCTGACATTGCAAATAAAAATACCGAGATAACTGGCAAGTTTAAAACTCAGCGTCTACACTGTTTTTATCTGCGACAAATTCATTTTTATCTGTCATCACAAATAGTGTAGCCTCGGATCAGACTTCGGGTTTCAAAAGCGGCAGCTGGTCGAGACCCATACTGCATTATCCATTTTACTATTTTAGCACGGTCAATTTTTGACGAGGCCCCGATTCTACCAAGATACTCATTTTATGTTTGGGTCGATACTATATTTCTCCTATAATACTCTTCTGAATTGGGTCGGCACTGTCTGCAAAGGACTTATATATACCAATGTATTGCTACTAGTAACTGAGAAATTTGTAGAACAAGTTTGTATGACAGACTGACATACGGACAACAATACATACGCATGCCTTTTTGACTATGATCTCAGGCACTCGGGTAGACTAGAAGACATAATCGTCAACTCGTAAACGGTTAAGATCTATGACAATCCACACTACTGAAAACATGTGGACCGATGCCTTTAGTTCAATCAGTGTACATCTCGATCAGTAGTTAATGGAGTCTAAACATTTTCTCGTTCTGTAGCCGATATAAACACAGAACATAGCAGGCACGGGGTACCAATAGTTAGGATAAACAAATCCATTAAACGATAATGATTTAATTGTTAAATTAAATGTTCAAGACACAATAAGAAAGAAGTAAATATTAACACAAACGATCCATATTTACAGTGATAGTCTTCTGACACGGACACATTTACAGGCTTACAACTTAAGAAATATCTCTAAACTATTCTAATCTAATAATCTCTAATGTTTGGCTCCAATCTTCAACCTTCATGAACACAAATCTGCATTTTTTCGAGAAAAAATATAACATTCTGATTTTGAAAACCGACGATTTCCAGAATGTCGCCAATTTTAAAACCATATTCTATTTTGATCGCGTACCCCAGCATCACTTCAACTTTCTGTTTATTTTTTGTTTCAATTACAAAGACCAAAGTATGTTTCTATTCTCTAACACATGTAATGAAGGAATGTTGCACTCTCACAAACCCCAGATTTTCAAGTTTTGCTATTGTTAGTGACAGAGAACTTGACCTGAGTGACCCTAACCTTTTTCTCCATGCAAGGTTTTATAAGGATAATTCAACCCAGCCAGAAACTGTAAGTTTGATGCCCGCCATTCAGCAGTCAAAACCCTAGACATAAAACTGTTTAACAAGATATGTGTTGTGAAATATTATGACATCGTATACTTTGATCTTGAAATGTGACCTTGATCATATTGTTAGACACGACACACCTTCTCATGGTACTTTGCAATTCTGTGAAGTTTCATCAAAGCCCATTCAATAGTAAAGAAGTTGTGGCTGAGACACGACGTGGGGCGGACGGTTGAAGGGCTGGAGGGACGAACGGACAGTGCAATCACTTTATGCAGCTCAACATCGGGGGTGGGGGACCATAAAAATACAAAGTGCATAACGTAGAGTAAAACCTCTGTTAAGCGACCATTCAATGCAGTGGATATCTCTAAAGACAGCTTGCATAAAGAAAGTAAAGCTAGCAGACGTTTGTCCTGCATTAAGCAGCAACTTGTTTAGGAATCTCTATGATTCTCAAATGAATAGCCGATCAACGTTAGTTTTACTGTAATTGGTTAATTATAAAATATATTCCCACTTATGAGAAAATTCAAAATTAATGTCAACTTATTAATCAACATCCCTACAAAATTTACATGATACAAAATATATAAATTTGCAAAAAAAATGTATTATTTGGATGGATAACCAATAATAGTAGACCTCCTCTAATTCGGGAGCTGCTAAAAATTCCGGTTTATAGGCATTTACATGGCTCTTTTGGTATACAATTAGTTCAAATTGGTCAAATTTCAACAAACTGTAAGTTTCTCTAGACCGGAAATTTTAGTTGTCCAAAACTTGACCGGTTTCAGAGTTCTACTGTTTATGTAAAACTACAATTTCTGAAATTAACCAGCACTTAAAACACATTAATTGCAAACTGGTATGACATAATACAGCTTTAAATAAGATAAGTGTGCACTACCATGAGCAATATTACTAAACAGTATTGACTTTTTTTCTGCATTACCCTTGGCAATATAGTGAACATTAGACACTGATCAGAGGGCTACTCCCCAATATATCGGGGATGCTACTCCCCAAGAGTAGAAACAAACTTTTTTAAAAACATGGAAAAGCCCATTTCAAAATTCAGTTTTCAAAGGGTTTAAGACAAACAAATGTTTATTCATTTTCTAACAACTGTGTCACCGATACAAAGTGACTATTTCTAACTAGATGTCAACCAATCATAACAATTTCTAAAACCTTTCAAGAAGAAACGTATCAAGAACAAGAGCTTATATTACATAAGTATCCGTCTTTGAATGTTTGTCAACATTCTGACGCATTCCATTTTTATTTGATTTATTTTGTATATCAAACATATTTTATACAATTTATCAAACATATTTTATACAATTCTCAATAACATGAGGAACTATTTTGCTTTAACCTCACTAAATTTACCTGCAAATCATGTAGCTCTTAAATTTAAAGGCAGCTCAACTTTTCATTGAACATTATTCCAGTTAAATAAGCATTAACCTTACATTTAATATTTATGTAACAAGTCGGTCGATTTTGACCTTCAGCCTGTTATGGGTGGATGAGTGAATACCTATTCAAAATGTTGGGATCCAGATGAGACGCCGAGTAACTCGTAGTCTCATCGGGATTAAAACTATTTTACACGTTGATTGCATTTTGAAAATGTAAAAGGTGAACAATTCTGTATAGATAATTTGCTAATGGTTAAGCATCTGAATTTGTTATAATACGACATTATTGACATTTTTAAACTATTATAACATCTGAATCCAAAAACAACTGAATCAATTGGACTCTCTGTCCTTTCTGAACAAAACCCTTATAACACTGTGACTCTGTCCCATCTGGATCCAAATCTTATAACACTTGGACTCTATGTCCCATCTGGATCTAAACCTTATAACACTTGGATTTTCTGTCCCATCTGGATCTAAACCTTATAACACTTGGACGCTCTGGATCCAAACCTTATAACACTTGGACTCTCTGTCATATCTGGAGCCAAACCTTATAACACTTGGATTCTCTGTCCCACCTGGATCCAAACCTTATAACACTTAAGACTCTCTGTCCCATCTGGATCTAAACCTTATAGCACTTGGACGCTCTGGATCCATATCTTATAAAACTTGGACTCTCTGTCCCATCTGGATCTAAACCTTATAACACTTGGACTCTCTGTCCCATCTGGATCTAAATATTATAACACTTGGACTCTCTGTCATCTAAAACTTATAACACTTGGACTCTCTGTCCCATCTGGATCTAAATATTATAACACTTGGACTCTCTGTCATCTAAACCTTATAACACTTGGACTCTCTGGGTCTGAATCTTATAACACTTGGACTCTCTGTCCCATCTGGATCTAAACCTTATAACACTTGGACGCTCTGGATCCAAATTTTATAACACTTTGACTCTCTGTCATATCTGGATCCAAACCTTATGATACTTGGATTCTCTGTCCCATCTGGATCTAAATCTTATAACACTTGGACTCTCTGTCATCTAAACCTTATAACACTTGGACGCTCTGGATCTAAACCTTATAACACTTGGACTCTCAGTCATCTAAACATTATAGCACTTGGACGCTCTTGATCCATATCTTATAACACTTGGTCTCTCTGTCCCATCTGGATCTAAACCTTATAACACTTGGACTCTCTGTCCCATCTGGATATAAATCTTATAACACTTGGACGCTCTGGGTCTAAATCTTATAACACTTAGACTCTCTATCCCATCTGGATCTCAACCTTATAACACTTGGACGCTCTGGATCCAAAATTTATAACACTTGGACTCTCTGTCATATCTGGATCCAAACCTTATAACACTTGGATTCTCTGTCCAATTTGGATCTAAATCTTATAACACTTGGGCTCTCTGTCGTCTAAACCTTATAACACTTGGACGCTCTGGATCTAAACCTTATAACACTTGGACTCTCTGTCCCATCTGGATCTAAACCTTATAACACTTGGACTCTCTGTCCCACCTGGATCTAAATATTATAACACTTGGACTTGGTGTTGCACTTTAAATTACTACTCATGAACAGACTCAATACAACAGAGTCTGCAATTTCTCTTTTTACATTTCTACTTTCGAAGGATCACCCAATTTCAGAATATATGTACTTCACAACAGCAGGTGTCAAGTGCTTGTGTGGCGGCCGTAAAAAGTCGCCCCGTACTTTATTCTCATTGTTGTTATATTCTCTGGTCCTTCGGGATCATCAGTTTTCATGTTATTAGTTTTGAAAATTGAAAACTGATTAAGCCGGCGCTAGGGGGCGTGAGTAGTATTGCATTTTTAATTACTACTCATGAACAGACTCAATAAAACCGAGTCTGCAATTTTCTCTTCTTGCATTTCTACTTTTGCTTTCGAAGGATCGCTCATTTTCAGAATATATGTATTGGTAGAAATGCGATTTTAAGAGTTGAAAAACAATGAGTGGGAGTTTGGCATATAAATGCATTATATCATATCTACAGATTTCTACGTACAGCATAGTGCACAAATATAATGCGAAATTGTGCGGAAAAGTCCGATTACTTACGGAAAAGCTTGGTTGAATTGAACCGAAATGTATGGAAGGCAATAGATAACGGTAAAGTCTATTCTATTCGGGTACCTTTAAACACCCCCCCCATCCTGGATATTTTAGAGCCAACTTCTGTCAAGAAAACCTGTAGCATATCGCTAGGTAAGCGATTAGATGTATCTCTGTATATACAGGATTATCTCCCTTTTTGACTGTTAGTAATAATTCGTTGTGTATCAAAGTTTTTTTCAGTTTTAAACTACATTTTGTTTGTTTAATACCTTATTAAAATTAGTCCTTTGTATATATTCAAATGTGTGAGGCGGTTGGTCAATCGAAATATTTAATATGAATAAAAAACTTTTAATATGCTAATTTACTGAACATACGCAGATTAATGGAAACTGTATACAAATACTTAGACTGGAGCAAACATCAACGACTACTGCTGGTTACTGTATTTTTAGAAGGTTTTAAGCTGAGTCATGTTACTGGGGCATCACCAGGCATCCTGATAACATTTTAGAATTAATCTGTCAAAAAGGAGTAGTAACTATAGAAAAGCAGAATTTTAGAATTGTGTGTCAGTAGGAGAGAATTGATTAATTAAAACAAAGGAATTGCCGAACAAGTGTACATGTATATGTTAGAACGTCAGTCTGATTTTACTTTGTCCACGCTTTGGCAAGGCTTTCATCGAAACTTTATAGGATTGATCAGCACCATGCCCAGTTGTGCATATCTTATTCCTGTTCCAGTATGAATTTTTTACATGAACAATGTTGGTCATATTTACATGAAACTTCAAAATATTGATTAGCATCATGCCTAGTTGTGCATATCTTTTTTCTGCCAGGGTTCAATGATTTTCTTCAGAGTTATGGGACTTTGAATTGTTTACTGGTTTTGGAGAAGATATTTTATGATTTTTAAGCTGGTGAGCATATAGTTGCAACTTTGTCGGTCTTTCCGTTTTTCAGTTCCGTCATAACTTTGTCCGTAGCTTACCATAAAACTGTATTAGATATCAACATAAAACTTCATAGGCAGATTGATGAGGAGAATGTGTACTAGAACCATTACTCTATTTTGCATAATTCAGGAGTTATTGCCCTTTTCTATTTTTCATACTTAAATTTTGTCCCGAGCATAACACAAAAGCTACATGTATCAACATGAAACTTTATGTATAGGTTAGAGCATTTTTATTTCATACTACGGAATATAGTCCTCAAGGCGCGGGACGCGCCGAGAGGACTATATTCTGTAGTATGAAATAAACATGCTCTGAGCTATTTAGCACAATGCTCTACCGTCGCCGTAATTTTCCCGCCAAAATATAAACTGACGTTTCGTTAAATGAAATGAACAAGCTTTTTCCACAAACCTCATTCTTCGTTGAAACATGGTGGACAAACAGTGAATTTCGGGGTATTATTTGAAGGCGCTAAGGAAATCTCCACTACAACAATTTGGACGATATTTACATTCTAATACAAGCACGAGGACACTTCCATCTCGCCTATTTAAAACCGGTATCAGATGCGGAATTAACAAAGTGCATATATTTATGTGATCGTATGCCGCGCAAATCACAAAAGGCAAAGTCGTGGATCATGCGAATTTATAGAGAGCGGACCGAGTAACGGTACATTCAATTGGAAATATGTGTAAATTGTATTTAGTAATTCATTTAGAATAATAATAATCTTTATTTCCTCTAAATCAGGAGAGTATGGATATATTCCACATACAAACACAATAAACAAGCTACAGTATTTGCACTGCTTTCATAGTAAATTGTTTAAAAGTTGTGCATTGTTTAATCTTAAAATGAATGATGTTAAGGATAAACTGCTCTAAAGCAGCATATCCATTCGGGCAAATTATCTTTTAAACATAATCGTTTAAAAAAGAATTTTACCATTCAAACAAATAAAATTGTATTTAGTAATTTGTGTAGAAAGGTGCTACTGTATTTGCAGTTTTCATAGTCCATCCTTTGCAATTTTCATAGTCCATCCTTTTATTTTTTCACAGATAAATTGACAGTTGCCATTCACTGCTGTCATTTATCGATGAAATGGACAGAAATTTACGCAATATAGTACTGAAGCCAACGCCCTGAAATCTCGCAACCTTATTGGTCAATAGCACAGCGACGATGTAGAGCATGTGCTAAAGGTAGATAGATCTCAATGAGGAGAAATGCAGAGCACAATACTTATTACTCTCTTTTGCATAATTTAGGAGTAATTGCCCTTTGTTACTTTTCATACTTAAATTTTGTTGCTGCCTTTTGCCATACATATTTTTCCTTTGTAATATTGTATAATGATTTTTAAACAGACATATTATGTAATTTTTGATCTAGCATTTATTTGGGGAGCATCCATCGGTTCTACCTAATCTCTTCTTTTGATTGTCATAGCAACCAGAGTTCAACATGGATCCAGAATTTTTAGACATTTTGATAGAGCATTATAAAAATGTTTGGTTACATTTCTGCCTTGTGATTTCAGAGATGATTAAAACAGTTGTTGACGGACAGACACCAGCAAACACAAAAGCCCACCTGAGCATATTCTGGTGAGGTAAAAATGTTTGGACGGGGTCTAGGTTAACCGTAGACAGAAACATGAGAAAATAATTTAAGGCTGATTAGATTATTGCAGACATACAGCATAATGAATCTGATTCACTGGGCACTTAGAAACATGCACACACATTTTGCTTTAATACTCTTGCTGGGACTTCAACCCAGACCTCTTGCCATCACTACGATGGTAAGCGTTCTATGCATTGAACTACAAGAAGTGTCTGAAAAGCAAATTTATGCATGTACATGTATAAAATCTTATGTTCTAAAATCTCTACTATGATGTATTTATGCACAAACACCTCCTCAAGATTTCTTAAATGAATATTTATTAGAATATTAATTTAATAGGATTAATACATTAATGCTGATATCAAGAATTATTCAAGTGTGTGTTGGGGGGGGGGGGCTGTTAACAATTAAACAATGCTACAAAAACATGCATTTCCTGATCTGATCAGAGAGGAAATATAGAGTGACAGCAATATTAATATCAACCATAACAATCACAACAAATTGTTAACTACAATGATTTACATTAATTCAGAGATCTACCTAGTATTCCCTATTGAAGGAGGTATGCTCCGGACAAACTATGCAAACACAATGCACCAAAAAACTAGCTTAGGGGGCATAAAAAAACTATGTCTAAGTAATTTTGAAAAATAAACATACATAATTTCTAACTCTATCCCTGTTCATGATCTTATGAATATTCACAGAACTTTTATTTTTGTATATATTGCAAAATAAAGGTTGGGTCAGAACAAAGGAACTGTGTGTATTGATCTATAAAACTTCAAAAGCAAAGAGAGCAAACCAAGACAAGACTGCAGCTATAGGAGCTATCTGGTCTGGCTTTTCTTTGTTTGCCAGTGCCTGAAAATGCAAGATAGTGAAAGGAAATCCAGTGAAAGAAGGAAATACTTTTTTAACACATTTGGAATCAGCAAGAGGTATAATTACCATAAACCATTTATCTGGCGCTCCCTGGCATAAACCGATCTATTAAGAATGATCATCAAAACTATACTTCTTAGCTATATTCTGCGAAAAAGGTATTTCAACAGCTTGCTTAAACCGATGAGCAGTTAAAATGAAGAAACTCCATGTAACACTTTCCTCTATAGATACAGGACAAACCTAGATCAGACGGCTCTGTTTATATATGAAATTCAGAGGATCCTTGTATACCTGCAAGTAGGGAATCGCTCGAGGGAAGAACTTTCAGAAGAGGAAAATCTGTAACTGCAATGTACTGCCCAATGAGTGTTGACAAAATAATCCTGAGACAACTAAAACAATATTTACTTTGCCCGGGTCTCCTTCTTCCTCAGGACTTCAGGAATCCCCTAACTGAAATTAGAAGTGTCATTGACATATTAATACGATATTGATACAGGTTTAAAAATATCGATACAAATGGAGGGCAAATAAACACCTTTCCACTGGCTATATTTCTTACAGGTTGACAACTAAATAATACTGGTACTTGCAGTGAAAGTCTTCTGAAGAATTTTCACGCATACTCTCATTTACACCATTTTCTAGTATTTACTTGATGGGTTAGGCTTAATTCTGAGCGACATTGTCAAATGTCAAAAAAAAAAACTTGAAACCTTTTACTGTTAATTTATGAATATAACTGTACTTTTGACCCATTTACACTCAGAGGAGCATGAAACATGTAAGTGTATAGAAATCGATATATCGTCGACATTTAGCCATCGATATATTGATACAGAAATTTCCACCAATGACAGCTCTAACGGAAATTAAATCTAAAGCACAGGTATGGCTATTATTTAGCTAAATCATATTACAGTAAAGATTTTATAGAAAGTTCTTGGTTAATACGTTTCCTTGATAGAAAGTTCTTGGTTAATACGTTTCCTTTGATATAACGTTTAGATTGGTGAGTCCAGGCCAAATGCCTTCTTTATCTACGGTATATTGTAAAAGATCAGATACAACGTTCTTGTTTTAAACATTTTTCCTGTTTTGAACGCTTGAGAAAGTTTGTCCGAAACTGCTAATAGCTGTAATTTTGACGTTTTCCTGTAGTGTATCGATGACAACGGTCATGCGTGGGAATTGATTAACAGTGAAAATCGCCACTACTTGACACCTAATTGTATGGCATATTTTGTTTAATATTGAGTAAATACGATTTTCAAAGTTTGCACAATATGATTCTATTGAAAACTGGTCACCCCTGGGGTGGGGCTAATTTTGACCCAAGGGGCATAATTTATATAACCCTTGTAGAGTACCTGGACATGATGATATGTGCCAAATATGAGAGCTGAGAACCTAGTGACCTAAAACAATAGGGGTCATTTAGTGTTCATGACTAATCACCACAGCAAATTTGAAGATCCTAAGCCAAACCCTTGAGCAGGTATTGATCCGAATTCATTTCACCAGTTAAGGTCATGGTGACCTTGACCTTTGATCTAGTGACCTCAAAAACAATAAGGGTCATCTAGTGGTCATGACTAATTATCATTATCACAGCAAATTTTAAGCTCCTAAGCCAAACCCTAGAGCAGTTATTGAAGTTATGGAACCCATTTCACAGTTAAGGTCATAGTGAACTTGACCTTTGACCTTGTGACCTAAAATACAATAGTGGACATCTAGTGGTCATGACTAATCACCACAGCAAGTTTGAATATCCTAAGCCAAACCCTTCATCAGTTTTATTGATCTGAAACCAAAGAAAACCAGTAAAGGTTATGGCGGCCTTGACCTTTGACCTAGTGACCTAAAAAACAATAGGATTATCTAGTGGTCATGACTAAGAACCGCAGCAAGTTTGAAGATCCTAAGCCGAACCATTGAGAAGTAATTCATCGGAAACCATTTCACCAGTTAAGGTCAAGGTCACCCTGTCCTTTGATCTAGTGACCTCAAAAACAATAGGGGTCATGACTAATCACCACAGCAAGTTTGAAGATCCTAAGCCAAACCCTTGAGCAGTTATTGATCCAAAACCATTTCACCAGTTAAAGTCATGGTGACCTTGACCTTTGATAAAGTGACCTAAAAACCAACAGAGTTCATTTAGTGGTCATGACTAATAACCACAGCAAGTAAGAAGATCCTTAGCCAAACCCGTGAGCAGTTATTAATCGAAACCATTTTACCAGTTAAGGTCATGGTGGCGCTGACCTTTGACCTTTTTTTGTAGAATTTTGTAGTTTGGAAACCATTGTGATAATGCTCTATTTATCACAATGGTTTCAAAAGTGACTTTTACAGATGCATAGAAAGGCATATTTTTGGAGGAAAGGGTTAATAAGGAAATGTAGCTCCACCTTGGAGGCCATGAATTTTGAGATATCAACATTGATTTAGCATTTTGATAAAGGTTACCAGGCAATTTTTCCTACCAAATTCCATTCAAATTGGACCACCAGTTTTGGAAAAGAAGGTTTTTAAAAGATTTTCTATATAGTTATTTTTCCCTGGATTCCCCAGATATTTTTAGTAATTTTGATAGAGCATCATAAAAAATAATTGGTTCAATTTCTGCTTTGTGGTTTGTGAGATGTTTAAAGCAGTTGTTGACGGACATACAGACACCAGCAACCACAAAAGCTCATCTGAGCATATTCTGGTGAGCTAAAAAGAAATGGAATGTTTGGATGGGGTCCAGGTTTACTGTAGAGAGAACCATGAGAAATGATTGTCAGTTTTGTTAATTTACAGCTGACTAGATTATTGCAGACAGATAGAGTATGAATCTGATTCACTTGGCACACGAACATGCACACACATTTTGCTTTAATACTCTTGCTGGGACTTTAACCCAGACCTCTTGCCATCACTGGGATGGTAAGTGTTCTATGCATTGAACTACAAGAAGTGTCTGAAAAGCAAATTCATGCATACATGTACATGTATAAAATCTTATGTTGTTCTTAAATCTCTACTTGATCTATTTACGCACTACCGACACTACTAATCAATATTGATATCAACCATAACAATTAAAACAAATTGTTAATTACAATTATATACATGTAATTCATAGATCTACCTAATTTTTTAATTTTTTCGCAATATCTTTAGAATATGATTCTCAAAACTAAACGAAGATATCCTAACATTGCACAAGAACTAGAAGCTGTACCAAGTCAAACAAGATGTGTTTGTGAAACACTATGCCCGACCTTTGAACCTGAAGGATAACCATAACCTTTGACCAATGGACCAGGGAGTTGAATGTGACACATCATCTTTGTGCGGTGAACATTTGTGCCAGGTTATTTTGAAATCCATTCAGTTAAAACAGTTATAGAAGGGACATGAAATTTGGGATGGACTGACGAAACAAGTATTTCATCAGCTTGCTGAAACCAATGAGCAGTTAAAATGAAGAAAGTCCACTTAACACTTTCCTCCATAAATACAGGACAGACCTAGATCAGACAGCTCTGTTTACACATGAAATTATAAGATCCTTATATACCTGTACATCCGTGGGAACCGATCAAGGGAGGTGTTGTTAGAAGAGGAAATACTTTAACTGCAATGTTCTGCTCAATGTGTATTGACAAAATAACCCAAACAACCAAAACAATATTTACTTTGTCCCTCTCCTTCTTCCTCAGGATTTCCCTCAACTGAAATTTAATTTAAAGCACATATGACTTTAATTACTTTAAATGTACATCAATATCCATGTGTACAACTGCCATTATGTACAACTGCCATTATTTAAAATTAAGTTAATAAATATAAATGATGTCATTATTTCTTACATGAATAATCAATTTTTAACAGGGAAAGTGCCCCAGTCCCAAAGTTGGCCAGCAAAGAAACTGCAGAATCATATCTATATTTTTTAAAACAAGCAGAGCAGACCCCACAGGAGCTGTCTGATCTGGGTCTTCTCTGTATGCAAAGGTGTAGAACAGCATATTTATCTAATAAAGGTTTAACCCCAAGTAAAGGATTAACCCATTACTTCGTAAATACTCCTTTCAACTCCTGTGCAAACACATTAAAGTAAAGTAAAGTACCTAGTTATAGTCTACTTTCAGTCCGGATGACCGCTCAGCCGACTGTACATTTACTCCCCTGGTTAATGAGTCATTGGCCTACAGTATTGAGCACTGCTAACATATGGCGCAATCATGCAGCCGCAGTACCGGCGAGTGACCCTCACAGGTACCCATTTTAACCCCTGGGTGGAGAAGATGTGCGGGTGGGAGACACGGAAAAGCGTCTCTGAAATTTCCGGGTTTGACCGGGATTTGAACCCCGGACCTCCGAACTGATAGTCAAGCGTGTTACCACTAGACCACCGCCACCCACACATTAGACCCAGATCTGACAGCTTCTGTATGTAGGAGCTGCCTGATCAGGGTCTATCCTGTTTGCTTATGATATAATATAGATCTGATTCTGGATCTCATCATCAACATCATTTGAAAACACAATTTATACATTCTATTTTCTGGCTTAAAGTTAAAAAAAACCTACCTTCTTCTTTGTATTTCTAATTTAAGTGATATATAAATGTGATTACGGGGTGTATATTACAATTTTTTCTAACAGATTGATTTGTTTTAAACTTTGCACATATGAAGTTTATGGTTTACTCATTGAAATGCCACTAAACTAAAGATCACCGTGCTTTTTCCCAAGATATGATCCTTTGAACATGGCCACTAATGGTCCTTTTAATGGATGGTTGTGTCTAAATACCTGTTTTTCTAAACAACATGGGAGAATAAACAAATATGTAAGAATCATATGCAAACTATATATAATTTGATTTGAAAGACATCCATGTAATTTAAGTCTTACAAGTAGAACAAGTAAATGTTGTATAGCTATATATGCAATACACAAGTCCCCACCGGATTAAAAAAAAGCAACCTCATTTGAAACATCCACCCAGTCCATGGAGTAGTTGACCATGGTATATACATGACCAACCTGAATGGTATTTGTAAAAATCATAAGTAAAACAATATGAAAATGGGGAATAACTCCAAAATATTGATGCTAGATTTATGGCCCTTGTGCATGACACTTTCTCTCATCATGCCTGTTCCATATGTTAAATTTCAAATCAACTGAACCATTAGATAAAGTGTTATTGTCATGACAAGAAATATGAAAAAGGGGAATACATGTAACTCCAAAAATATTGATGCAAGAGTTATGGTCTTTGTGCATGATACTTTCTGTCATCATGCTTGTTCCATGTATAAAGTATCAAATCAATTGAACCAGTAGATAAAGAGTTATTGTCCGGACAAGTAATAGGGGAATAACTCCAACAAGAGGGCCTGAAAGGCCCTGATATCGCTCACCAGACAATCAGAGAAGATTTTCAAAGTTTTCACGATATGATTCTATAGAAAACTAGCTGGCCCTGGGGCGGAGTCAATTTTGACCCCAGAGGCATACTTTATATAACTTTTTTGTAGAGGTCCTGAGCATGATGACATGTGCCAAATATGAAAGCTGAGAACCTGCCAGTTTCAGAAGAAGAAGATTTTCAAAGTTTTCCTATATGTTTCTATAGACAAGTGTGTTCAGAGGAACACGTGTGTCAACTGCTCGCGGCCGACAAAAACTTATTGTTAATATGACAAAGGGGAATAACTCAAAATCTATTGATGCTACAGTTGTGGCCCTTGTGCATGACACTTCCTCTAATCATGCTTGTTCCATGTGTGAAATTTGAAAGCTCTATAACGATTAGTTTAGAAATGACAGCCCAAAAAAGAAAGTGTGACGGACAGACAGACGGAGGAAAAGTCAGGGCCTCCGCTGGCGGTCGCCAAAATCGCCGATGGCGAAAATATTCATAATCTGGCGATAAAAAATTAAATCTGGCGAATGTTGTGGCGAATATAATTTTGCAAATTATGCCGAGAAATACAGATAGTGATCCCTAAGTGACAAACTGCCTCTAGGTAGGTGACACAAAAACTAGAACTACCACTAAAGGTGATGAATACTCCCACTAGTACAGTTGACACAGAGATGGGGTTATAGAAATAAATCACTACAATATCTGCTACAGTTAAGAAAAAACTGCAGAAAACCCGAAAAAACTGCGGAAAACCCGAAATGTCCTAAGTCAAATTGCTGTAATTCCGTTAAAAATCAATGTAGTGTAACAAAATTCAAACTTGATATGTAACTCATTATTTTAAAATTACATACCAAATATCACATCAATATATGCAAGGGTTTAGAAAATAACTCCGGAAAACCTGAATTTCCCGAAATTTTCTTTAAGTAAAATCACTGTTTTTGTGAAAAATCAATGAAGCGTCATGAAATTCAAACTTCATCTGTAACTCATTATTATAAAGCCACATACCACATATTATTCAATATCTGTAAAGGTTTAGAAAAAAAATCCAGAAAACTGAAAAATAACAAAGGGTAATAACTCCAAAAATACTGAAGACATATTTACAAACCTTGTGCACTGCACTTGCTGTCAATGTGATCAATCTATATATGAAGTTTGAAGTCAATAGCTTTTATACTATATATAAGTAGTCTTGGTCAGTTTGGAAAGTCACTACACCAAAAAACGTAGTGACTTGCCAAAACGTAGTGACTTGTTAGGTGTGCGATAACATGGCCGTAGTGACTTTCCAGGTTATGCACACACACACACACACACACACACACACACACACACACACACACACACACACACACAATAAGCCGATAGATGTCGATGTAGGCGAAAACTAAAATCCTAATTTCTTGAAAAAGTTTTCATTTGATCTTGATGAAACAAGGGCATGTTGTATTGCTATGCAAGACATGAGTCCCCCACCGGACTGAAAAAAACCTCCACTCTCCCCACCCCACCCACCCATGGTGTGTTTAACCATGGTATATACATGACCACCTGAATGGTATTAGTACCTAATTTCATACATTGAATCAGTAAATAAAAAGTTATTGTCACGACAAGAAAATATGAAACAGGGGAGTAACTCCGAAAATATTGATACATGAATTATTGCCCTTGTGCATGACACTACATCTCATCACGCTTGTTCCATATAAGAAGTTTCAAATCAATTGAACCAGTACATAAAGAGTTATTAACTGGACAAGAAAATATGAAAAAGGGGAATAACTCCAAAAATATTGATGCTAGAGTTATGGCCCTTGTGTATGACACTACCCCTCATCATGATTGTTCCATATGTGAAGTTTCAAATCAATTGAACCAGAAGATAAAGAGTTATTGTCCTCACAAAAAAATATGCAAAAGGGGAATAACTCAAAAAATATTGATGCTAGAGTTATGACCCTTGTAAATCACACTAGCCCTCATCATGCTTCTTCAATGTGTGAAGTTATAATGAATTTGGCCTAACTTTGTAGGAGGTATTGCCCGGACACGAAGTGTGACAGACGAATTGACAAGAAAATATGAAAAAGGGGAATAACTCCAAAAATATTGATGCTAGAGTTATGGCCCTTGTGTATGACACTACCCCTCATCATGATTGTTCCATATGTGAAGTTTCAAATCAATTGAACCAGTAGATAAAGAGTTATTGTCCGGACAAAAAAATATGCAAAAGGGGAATAACTCAAAAAATATTGATGCTAGAGTTATGACCCTTGTAAATGACACTAGCCCTCATCATGCTTCTTCAATGTGTGAAGTTATAATGAATTTGGCATAACTTTGTAGGAGATATGGCCCGGACACGAAGCGTGACAGACGGACAGACGGACAGACGGAAGGACAGACGGACGGACAGACGGACAGACAGACGGAATCGAGCAAACCTATAGTCCCCCAACCGGTAACCGGTGGGGGACTAATAAAAGGCATAGCATCTCTCAGGCAGTGATCTGTTAGAAACCAGCCAAATTGTTAACTCTGATTCACAAAAAATACCCTTAAACTGGATATTTTAGTGATAACTGATGTAAAATTTGGCTGAAATTCTTGAGTTTAAGACTAAAATTGTCTATAAACTGGCCTAATCATGAAGATCTTAGACTGAGTTTGGATCCAGATCCTTATTTTAGCATAGACAAGCAAGTTCGAAATGCTAAATCGGGTTGAAATGGTCGTCGCTTGTGATCAGTACCCTAAAGAAGATGTACGGTATGAGTCGGCATTCATGCCCCCGCGACAGGCACCTCTCCTTTCTAGAAGGGTATTTCAAGCACAAGAAGCAGAAAAAGACTACCCAATCAGATTTCACTCAACAGTGCAGGGTGAATTTTAGCATAAAAGGACATTGTTTCCTATGGTTAGCATACCTTCATTAACTGTCAGCATTAATCAAAGATCTCAGTCGCATGTAGTCGGCTTCGGCGGAAGCAGCACCGAGTAGCCGCAAAAGTCTTTTCACCCAAGACCGGATGGTATTTCCTGTCATGCTCAGTGGTGTTGTACATGGTTCCTACCCCAGTGCAAAGTACCGGCTCAAAGAATATGCCACACAAAGCCCAACAATGGAAAAAATGTGTCCTTCCTGATGTGCCTCCAAGGCCTGAAAAACAGGGAAACCACATAAAATATACAAAAATCCTTGAAAAATGCTTTAAGATACATGTTCAGAACACTAATTTGAGTGTTTATGTTATGATTTAGCTAAATATTGTTGTTTCTTAAATAATGAAACTGTCAAGTTATGAGAAATTCACAATAAAAACCATCGTTAGATGGTGTTTGATGCGGTGTCATTCCGTGTGTGGCTCTCCCTGTTTGACTATTTTTCCATATTTGTTACCTTTTCAAAGTCATCTGACCAACTTAGCTGCACCGTATTCAAGGAAACCCATAACAGAGGGCACTCAAACTTCAAAACTTAAGGCCAGCAGATACAAATAGATTTCAGAAATAGAAATAGCACTCTTTTTCCTTGCTTAGCAGCCACAGAAATTACAGTCGCGTCTGTCTGAAGCTACAAATAAGGGTTAAGAGTCGCCCGCTTTGCATGCTTGATGAACAATTTTTAATTAGCGGTTGCAATTTATGTAGAGCTCTGCACTATTAAAGTTATTAAATGCAGAAAAAATGCAATAAATCTAGAAAGAGACACTCTGAAAATGCAAATTTGATTGAGATGAATATTAGATCTTGGAAATTATGTAAGAAAACACATTGGAAGAGCCAAAAAAAATGACAGGAAGCACTGAAAGAGTCGGTCGCGCGGCTAGATCCAATGAAAAACTGTGATTTATGCACTTCAAGCTAAATTTATGAGATGCTAAATGCTGGAATCTGTCCAAAATTCTACGAAATACTTTACTTTGCCAAATTTGATACATATGTTGGACCTTTGATTCCAGAAAAAAGATATTTCTCCAGCAGGAAGATGTCAAGTAGCCAAAGGCAATTTTAGGAAGGCTTTCGGACGATACCGACGCTTCTAAGTTGCCCGTCATTAGCCAAAATTTCTCAATTTAATAAAAAATGCTTGAAATTCAACAAAAATATTATCAACCGGGTTGTTCTATGCTGTTTAGATCCAGATCAAAGAGCATATGAAGGTCAAATAGTCTGACAGAGCCTATGAAGGCCAAATAGTCTGATATAAGTGCAAGAGTGGTCTTTATACTGAACCGTTTAACACACTTTTTTAAAAAATCTCAATTTCTTCAAATTTACTCAGATCTGTTAAAAACTGTCTCATGTAAAAGCTACTAATTTAGTCATAAATTACCTACATCTGAAATTTCAGGGCAGTAATCCTTACCGTTTTGAAGATATTCCATTTTAACAGTTTCTGTTATAGGTGTGAGCCCGGTCACTTTTGCCCTTCTTTATTCCATGTAAAAACAGGCATTTTCTGCATCCCCTAGCTACTTCCAGGCTTAGATTTGGGTTATACCCTCTTAACACATTCATATTTAGTCCAAACACAGTCTCTAGATCACCAGAAAACAAGGTCAAGAACGTTGACTTTTTTCACTACACACAAAAGTATGTACACACCGTCTATTTTCACTTTAAATTTGGACCATTCTGACGCTACACACACATATTTCCCAACATCCACCAGAGGAAGAAGTCCTGCAAGAGAGTCACAAAAAATGACCCCAATGGGCAGAGAATACACACAATAACTTGAAAATATGCAATTTTCAGCCTGTCAAGTTCTTAAGAGACACTTATTAGCTCATATTTAAAGCACTGCATTTCTAAATACGTTGTGTCTCTATATGGCTGTTTTCCATGAAATTTATACTAGAGAAAATAGTGTAGCCAATGACTTGGGTCTACAATGATAACAAGAGCACTGCGAGACGGGGCAATATACGCCCGAAGTTTCAGAACTTTCAGAAGTTGCGCATATGAGGTCTATTAGGGCTAAGGCAATAGCAAGGAGAGTAAAACTGCTTATTGTAATACTAATCTTTTATTTGTCTTTGGGCCTACTGAAAGCTGAAAAAGGAGCATTTATTTTGAAAAAAAAAGGAGGAATTAGTTGCACAAGAAATTGCTACCCGAAACTATCAAAAGGCAATAACTCCAGAATGAAAAATGATATGAGAGTTATCTCACTGATATGCACAACTACACATCAGTATCTATCATTCCTGAAAGTTTGAAGAAATTATGTTGAAAAATAAAGGAGGAGTTAGTTGCACAAGAAATTGCTACCCGAAACTATCAAAGGGCAATAACTCCAGAATGAAAAATGATATGAGAGTTATCTCACTGACGGATAAATGAATATTCACAAGGTCATGAAATCTTTAATAAATATTCTTAAGAGAAAAAAGGATTAATAAACACCAGTTAGCTCTGTTGACAGCGGACACCAAATTTGCTTTAAAATCAATTTCCCAATCCTTCTCGTATTTATATAAACAGCTTCACGCACGTTTGCAAATAGAGTAGATCCAGATCGGACAGTTCCTGTAAGAGCTGTCTGATCAGGTTCTGCTCTGTTGCTTATGAAATGTTGTTGATCTAATCCTATAGTTTCTGTCAGAGCCAAAGATCCTTTTGAAAAAATAGCATTGTGAAAAAAGGCGTCAGATCTCCATGAATATTCGTGTAAGAAATAATAATTTCACGGAGATTGAGTTTTTGTAATGATACATGAGTACAAGTTTGGCTGTGACAGTAATTGTACAGCAAACCGATAAGACCCTGATCAGTGATCAGGGATCTACAACAAAAGCTGTCTGATCTGGATCTACTCTGTTTGTAAATTTATTTCATTACATTTGATCTGGATCTACTGTGTTTGCATTGACATAAACAGGCACATGCAGTTAAGGGTTTATAGTCGTGAAGAGATTTACTCACACATAATTTTTCATTGATTACAATACCTAAAAAGATTGGCAAAGAACACATCTTGCACTTTTCTTTCGGTGATCGACCATCTAGACCCACGAAATGGCCCCCTGTGGTCTACTCTGTTTGCAAAGGCAGTGGCTATTCGTACGGTACCGTACGAATAGCCCCAGCCGTTATTCGTACGGAAGTTCCGTACGAATAGAAATAAGTACAGTGTACGCTATTCGTACGGGAGTTATTCAATTGTTTTATTCAGTAAAGATAGTTATTATTTTAAATCGTTTGTTTTTGAATCTCCGTAGATGTGTTACTTTAATCCGGGTGACTAATTAAGTCAGTTTGCAAAGGATTAAAACTGATTATATTATAATTACTGAATAACAATTAATGTGCTGCTTTATTCTTTGTCGACTGATTAAGTCGAAAATGAGTCACCGATCTACAGCCCTGCCCTTAATTATGTGTAAAAGAAGTTCAAAACTACAAGTACTTACTGTACTGCATGGAAAGAGAGCTACAAGGTAAGTTTTTTCTCCCTATTATTGTTTACCTTTAGTCTGCTGTGGGTGGATGAGTGAATATCTATGTAAACAGTTTGGATCCAGATGAGACGCCGATTAACTCGATGAAACTACTAGTGGTTTTGTAACTGATGCGCTGTATTTGCCATTTAGTTTATTATATATATGTCCTTCATGATAAATAGCACTGTAAGGGTGCGTGTTTTCATTTGATTTGTATGTAAAGGTTATATGGTTATGGTTAGTGCTTAGCTATGCCCAACATTTATTGCATGCATAGCGTGTTTACTTGCTTTATATGTAAAGTGTCTTGTCAGGATCTGCTGGTTACGTTTGATATACTGCAAAACCTCTCTATCACGAACTTGTGTTTATTAGTATTTTGGTCAGGTAGTTTAATTCCGTGTCAATTCCATGTATAATTTAAACAGGAATGGTCTGATCTTGGTCTACTCTGTTTGCAAAGGCATAGAAAGTCAGATACACATCTTGTTTAAAAACTACTTTAGTTGTAAATGGTTTCTAAATTGAATAGTATATTATAAGCAGTATTTAGCTGTAACTGTTTGCAAATGAGGTCAGTGATCTACAGCCCTGCCCTTATTATGTGTAAGCAATTAGTTTAAAGGATTAAAACGGATTTAAACTTTTAAAATGCTGCAAAAATATAGAAAAGTACAAGTAAATACACGGTACCTATATTGGATATAAACATAGTGTCATTGACTCCCGTACGAATAGCGTACACGGTACTTATTTCTATTCGTACGGAACTTCCGTACGAATAGCGGCTGGGGCTATTCGTACGGTACCGTACGAATAGCCACTGCTGTTTGCAAATGTGTGAAAACACGTTTATATGAGGGAAAGGGTTAAAACAGAACTTCCCACTAGGTCCAAGCAAAGTGGGTATTCCCAACACACAAAAGTTCATAAAGCACAAATCTATGATCAATGAGAAAAAGGCATAAGTGGTGAAAAAATAGACATCAGACTGTAAGTAGTGGTTTAAAATAGTTTTAGGCTTCTTAGTGAGTAACCGGAGGTGGAACGATCAAATAGAATAACAAAGTCACTTTTCTATTGCTTACCTGGTATAAATTAGTTGATTCTCATCCCATAATCATATATCCACACAAAATTTCCACAAAATCCAACTTGGTGTCTGCTTATTTGGTCTCCGTTTAGGGCATCACCGTTTGTGTATTGAAAGCCAAAGAGTGAAGGTCGGTTTGTATCGGTGACCGGTGCATCTGTTAAATCTCCTCTAGAAAAAATGTCTTCTTTTAAACAGTGCTTGGATTGTTTTCAGATTTGAGTCAAATTGTAATATATTAACGAGTCCTTTTCATAGAGGCTATTGACGCTACCGTTATAAACATACACGCAACCCGCTACTGTTTTATATAAACACACATGCAACTCGCTACAGTTTTAAATAAGCTCACATTTCTTGTTTGACTGAGCTATTACGTGAAACTGGTACTGTTTCCGACCGTCCGCGACCAGGTGCACCAAGGGTGACGTCTGTACGCCAAGACAATTTCATTTGACAACGTCACCTCTGGGACAGCCAAATGAACGCGCAAACCACAACAAATATGCTCGTGGTAATAGAGGGTTACATATCTGTGACAGAACAGTTCGTAATCGATTGGAGGAAAGTGGAATTTTCTGTCGACGTCTCTACGTCGGACCAATGTTAACCCAGCAGCACCGCCGTCTCCGTCAACAACTGGCGGTCGCTAATGTTGGTAGACAGTGGCAGAATGATGTATTTTCAGCTTCACCTTTCTGATCATGATGGGGGGGGGGGGGGGGGTAGAACGAACGGTATTGCGACTGTAACCCTGTTAAACGTGACCGCTTTGGTGGCGAAAGCGTTTGTATTCGGGCACAGTCAGTCACAATTTAAGGTCACCGCTAGTCATAGTTGAAGGTAATGCCCATCGGTATGTAAATCAAGTCCTACCTCTTGTTGTACTATCCATGATGCGACGTCGCCGATGCCTAACGTACTCGCCCACATACATCTCAGCTCATTGTGACGTATATGCAATATCATAAGATGAATTCAGTTCACTGGCCCCAAGATCTGCCGACTTAAACCCCATAGAAAACATGTGCATGATCTGGGACGAGCTCAGTACTGGCCGCGAAACGTAGTTCTGTTTAAATAATCTATATGTGAGAAGTTTATATCTTCCTCTCCCATTAATAACACCTATTCTGTTAAACGATGCCTTAGCCTTGAACTCAAACATTGTATGTAGTTTGACATCCGTGATAATGCTTATGTTAACATCAATGTTACAAAATTGTTGTATCTTTAAATCAGAAAACTTATATTTAACATTATAGAACTATATTTACATGATACTAAAGATTTGGACACACGTACACAAGCTATACCGCCTACGCTCTTTGCACTTAAATGCATGTATGAATTGAAAACCACTAGCCCATTTGAATCAGACCAGCCACCGTGTTGTCTACTCTGTTAGCAACATGTAGCAGGCGCTGATGAATGACAGCGTAGAGTCTGATCAACGAGGAGGCGACTCTGGGTTAACACTTCTTACACTTTATGAGGTACTTTACAAACGGGTAGGTATTCCGACATTGCAAATAAAAATACCGAGATAACTGGCAAGTTTAAAACTCAGCGTCTACACTGTTTTTATCTGCGACAAATTCATTTTTATCTGTCATCACAAATAGTGTAGCCTCGGATCAGACTTCGGGTTTCAAAAGCGGCAGCTGATCGAGACCCATACTGCATTATCCATTTTACTATTTTTGCACGGTCAATTTTTGACGAGGCCCCGATTCTACCTAATCTCTTCTTTTGATTGTCATAGCAACCAGAGTTCAACATGGATCCAGAATTTTTAGAAATTTTGATAGAGCATTATAAAAATGTTTGGTTACATTTCTGCCTTGTGATTTCAGAGATGATTAAAACAGTTGTTGATGGACAGACACCAGCAATCAAAAAAGCCCACCTGAGCATATTCTGGTGAGGTAAAAATGTTTGGATGGGGTCTAGGTTAACCGTAGACAGAAACATGAGAAATTAATTTAAGGCTGATTAGATTATTGCAGACATACAGCATAATGAATCTGATTCACTGGGCACTTAGAAACATGCACACACATTTTGCTTTAATACTCTTGCTGGGACTTCAACCCAGACCTCTTGCCATCACTACGATGGTAAGCGTTCTATGCATTGAACTACAAGAAGTGTCTGAAAAGCAAATTTATGCATGTACATGTATAAAATCTTATGTTCTAAAATCTCTACTATGATGTATTTATGCACAAACACCTCCTCAAGATTTCTTAAATGAACATTTATTAGAAAATTAATTTAATAGGATTAATACATTAATGCTGATATCAAGAATTATTCAAGTGTGTGTTGGAGGGGGGCTGTTAACAATTAAACAATGCTACAAAAACATGCATTTCCTGACCTGATCAGAGAGGAAATATAGAGTGACAGCAATATTAATATCAACCATAACAATCACAACAAATTGTTAACTACAATGATTTACATTAATTCAGAGATCTACCTAGTATTCCCTATTGAAGGAGGTATGCTCCGGACAAACTATGCAAACACAATGCACCAAAAAACTAGCTGTGGGGGCATAAAAAACTATGTCTAAGTAATTTTGAAAAATAAACATACATAATTTCTAACTCTATCCCTGTTCATGATCTCATGAATATTCACAGAACTTTTATTTTTGTATATATTGCAAAATAAAGTTTGGGTCAGAACAAAGGAACTGTGTGTATTGATCTATAAAACTTCAAAAGCAAAGAGAGCAAACCAAGACAAGACTGCAGCTATAGGAGCTATCTGGTCTGGCTTTTCTTTGTTTGCCAGTGCCTGAAAATGCAAGATAGTGAAAGGAAATCCAGTGAAAGAAGGAAACACTTTTTTAACACATTTGAAATCAGCAAGAGGTATAATTACCATAAACCATTTATCTGGCGCTCCCTGGCATAAACCGATCTATTAAGAATGATCATCAAAACTATACTTCTTAGCTATATTCTGCGAAAAAGGTATTTCAACAGCTTACTTAAACCGATGAGCAGTTAAAATGAAGAAACTCCATGTAACACGTTCCTCTATAGATACAGGACAAACCTAGATCAGACGGCTCTGTTTATATATGAAATTCAGAGGATCCTTGTATACCTGCAAGCAGGGAATCGCTCAAGGGAAGTGCTGTTAGAAGAGGAAATTCTGTAACTGCAATGTACTGCCCAATGAGTTTTGACAAAATAATCCTGAGACAACTAAAACAATAGTTACTTTGCCCGGGTCTCCTTCTTCCTCAGGACTTCAGGAATCCCCTAACTGAAATTAGAAGTGTCATTGACATATTAATACGATATTGATACAGGTTTAAAAATATCGATACAAATGGAGGGCAAATAAACACCTTTCCACTGGCTATATTTCTTACAGGTTGACAACTAAATAATACTGGTACTTGCAGTGAAAGTCTTCTGAAAAATTTCCACGCATACTCTCATTTACACCATTTTCTAGTATTTACTTGATGGGTTAGGCTTAATTCTGAGCGACATTGTCAAATGTCAAAAAAAAACCTTGAAACCGTTTACTGTTAATTTATGAATATAACTGTACTTTTGACCCATTTACACTCAGAGGAGCATGAAACATGTTAGTGTATAGAAATCGATATATCGTCGATATTTAGCCATCGATATATTGATACAGAAATTTCCATCAATGACAGCTCTAACGGAAATTAAATCTAAAGCACAGGTATGGCTATTATTTAGCTAAATCATATTACAGTAAAGATTTTATAGAAAGTTCTTGGTTAATACGTTTCCTTGATAGAAAGTTCTTGGTTAATACGTTTCCTTTGATATAACGTTTAGATTGGTGAGTCCAGGCCAAATGCCTTCTTTATCTACGGTATATTGTAAAAGATCAGATACAACGTTCTTGTTTTAAACATTTTTCCTGTTTTGAACGCTTGAGAAAGTTTGTCCGACACTGCTAATAGCTGTAATTTTGACGTTTTCCTGTAGTGTATCGATGACAACGGTCATGCGTGGGAATTGATTAACAGGGAAAATCGCCACTACTTGACACCTAATTGTATGGCATATTTTGTTTAATATTGAGTAAATACGATTTTCAAAGTTTGCACAATATGATTCTATTGAAAACTGGCCACCCCTGGGGTGGGGCCAATTTTGACCCAAGGGGCATAATTTATAAAAAACCCTTGTAGAGTACCTGGACATGATGATATGTGCCAAATATGAGAGCTGAGAACCTAGTGACCTAAAACAATAGGGGTCATTTAGTGTACATGACTAATCACCACAGCAAATTTGAAGATCCTAAGCCAAACCCTTGAGCAGGTATTGATCCGAATTCATGTCACCAGTTAAGGTCATGGTGACCTTGACCTTTGATCTAGTGACCTCAAAAACAATAAGGGTCATCTAGTGGTCATGACTAATTATCACAGCAAGTTTTAAGATCCTAAGCCAAACCCTAGAGCAGTTATTGAAGTTATGGAACCCATTTCACAGTTAAGGTCATAGTGAACTTGACCTTTGACCTTGTGACCTAAAATACAATAGTGGACATCTAGTGGTCACGACTAATCACCACAGCAAGTTTGAAGATCCTAAGCCAAACCCTTCATCAGTTTTATTGATCTGAAACCAAAGAAAACCAGTAAAGGTTATGGCGGCCTTGACCTTTGACCTAGTGACCTAAAAAACAATAGGATTATCTAGTGGTCATGACTAATAACCGCAGCAAGTTTGAAGATCCTAAGCCGAACCATTGAGAAGTAATTCATCGGAAACCATTTCACCAGTTAAGGTCAAAGTGACCCTGTCCTTTAATCTAGTGACCTCAAAAACAATAGGGGTCATTTAGTGGTCATGACTAATCACCACAGCAAGTTTGAAGATCCTAAGCCAAACCCTTGAGCAGTTATTGATCCAAAACCATTTCACCAGTTAAAGTCATGGTGACCTTGACCTTTGATAAAGTGACCTAAAAACCAATAGGGTTCATTTAGTGGTCATGACTAATCACCACAACAAGTAAGAAGATCCTTAGCCAAACCCTTGAGCAGTTATTAATCGAAACCATTTTACCAGTTAAGGTCATGGTGGCGCTGACCTTTGACCTTTTTTGTAGAATTTTGTAGTTTGGAAACCATTGTGATAATGCTCTATTTATCACAATGGTTTCAACAGTGACTTTTACAGACGCACAGAAAGGCATATTTTTGGAGGAAAGGGTTAATAAGGAAATGTAGCTCCACCTTGGAGGCCATGAATTTTGAGATATCAACATTGATTTAGCATTTTGATAAAGGTTACCAGGCAATTTTTCCTACCAAATTCCATTCAAATTGGACCACCAGTTTTGGAAAAGAAGGTTTTTAAAAGATTTTCTATATAGTTATTTTTCCCTGGATTCCCCAGATATTTTTAGTAATTTTGATAGAGCATCATAAAAAATAATTGGTTCAATTTCTGCTTTGTGGTTTCTGAGATGTTTAAAGCAGTTGTTGACGGACAGACAGACACCAGCAACCACAAATGCTCATCTGAGCATATTCTGGTGAGCTAAAAAGAAATGGAATGTTTGGATGGGGTCTAGGTTTACTGTAGAGAGAACCATGAGAAATGATTGTCAGTTTTGTTAATTTACAGCTGACTAGATTATTGCAGACAGATAGAGTATGAATCTGATTCACTTGGCACACAAACATGCACACACATTTTGCTTTAATACTCTTGCTGGGACTTTAACCCAGACCTCTTGCCATCACTGGGATGGTAAGTGTTCTATTCATTGAACTACAAGAAGTGTCTGAAAAGCAAATTCATGCATACATGTACATGTATAAAATCTTATGTTGTTCTTAAATCTCTACTTGATCTATTTACGCACTACCGACACTACTAATCAATATTGATATCAACCATAACAATTAAAACAAATTGTTAATTACAATTATATACATGTAATTCATAGATCTACCTAATTTTTTAATTTTTTCGCAATATCTTTAGAATATGATTCTCAAAACTAAACGAAGATATCCTAACATTGCACAAGAACTAGAAGCTGTACCAAGTCAAACAAGATGTGTTTGTGAAACACTATGCCCGACCTTTGAACCTGAAGGATAACCATAACCTTTGACCAATGGACCAGGGAGTTGAATGTGACACATCATCTTTGTGCGGTGAACATTTGTGCCAGGTTATTTTGAAATCCATTCAGTTAAAACAGTTATAGAAGGGACATAAAATTTGGGATGGACTGACGAAACAAGTATTTCATCAGCTTGCTGAAACCAATGAGCAGTTAAAATGAAGAAAGTCCACTTAACACTTTCCTCCATAGATACAGGACAGACCTAGATCAGACAGCTCTGTTTACATATGAAATTATAAGATCCTTATATACCTGTACATCTGCGCGGGAACCGATCAAGGGAGGTGTTGTTAGAAGAGGAAATACTTTAACTGCAATGTTCTGCTCAATGTGTATTGACAAAATAACTCAAACAACCAAAACAATATTTACTTTGTCCCTCTCCTTCTTCCTCAGGATTTCCCTCAACTGAAATTTAATTTAAAGCACATATGACTTTAATTACTTTAAATGTGCATCCATATCCATGTGTACAACTGCCATTATGTAAAACTGCCATTATTTAAAATTAAGTTAATAAATATAAATGATGTCATTATTTCTTACATGAATAATCAATTTTTAACAGGGAAAGTGCCCCAGTCCCAAAGTTGGCCAGCAAAGAAACTGCAGAATCATATCTATATTTTTTAAAACAAGCAGAGCAGACCCCACAGGAGCTGTCTGATCTAGGTCTTCTCTGTATGCAAAGGTGTAGAACAGCATATTTATCTAATAAAGGTTTAACCCAAAGTAAAGGATTAACCCATTACTTCGTAAATACTCCTTTCAACTCCTGTGCAAACACATTAAAGTAAAGTAAAGTACCTAGTTATAGTCTACTTTCAGTCCGGATGACGGCTCAGCCGACTGTACATTTACTCCCCTGGTTAATGAGTCATTGGCCTACAATATTGAGCACTGCTAACATATGGCGCAATCATGCAGCCGCAGTACCGGCGAGTGACCCTCACAGGTACCCATTTTAACCCCTGGGTGGAGAAGATGTGCGGGTGGGAGACACGGAAAAGCGTCTCTGAAATTTCCGGGTTTGACCGGGATTTGAACCCTGGACCTCCGGACTGAAAGTCAAGCGCGTTACCACTAGACCACCGCCACCCACACATTAGACCCAGATCTGACAGCTTCTGTATGTAGGAGCTGCCTGATCAGGGTCTATCCTGTTTGCTTATGATATAATATAGATCTGATTCTGGATCTCATCATCAACATCATTTGAAAACACAATTTATATATTCTATTTTCAGGCTTAAAGTTAAAAAAAACTACCTTCTTCTTTGTATTTCTAATTTAAGTGATATATAAATGTGATTAAGGGGCGTATATAACAATTTTTTCTAACAGACTGATTTGTTTTAAACTTTGCACATATGAAGTTTATGGTTTACTCATTGAAATGCCACTAAACTAAAGATCACCGTGCTTTTTCCCAAGATATGATCCTTTGAACATGGCCACTAATGGTCCTTTTAATGGATGGTTGTGTCTAAATACCTGTTTTTCTAAACAACATGGGAGAATAAACAAATATGTAAGAATCATATGCAAACTATATATAATTTGATTTGAAAGACATCCATGTAATTTAAGTCTTACAAGTAGAACAAGTTAATGTTGTATAGCTATGCAATACACAAGTCCCCACCGGATTAAAAAAAACAAAACCTCCTTTGAAACATCCACCCAGTCCATGGTGTAGTTGACCATGGTATATACATGACCAACCTGAATGGTATTTGTAAAAATCATAAGAAAAACAATATGAAAATGGTTTGATGCTAGATTTATGGCCCTTGTGCATGACACTTTCTCTCATCATGCCTGTTCCATATGTTAAATTTCAAATCAATTGAACCATTAGATAAAGTGTTATTGTCATGACAAGAAAATATGAAAAAGGGGAATACATGTAACTCCAAAAATATTGATGCTAGAGTTATGGTCTTTGTGCATGATACTTTCTGGCATCATGCTTGTTCCATGTATAAAGTATCAAATCAATTGAACCAGTAGATAAAGAGTTATTGTCCGGACAAGTAATAGGGGAATAACTCCAACAAGAGGGCCTGAAAGGCCCCGATATCGCTCACCAGACAATCAGAGAAGATTTTCAAAGTTTTCACGATATGATTCTATAGAAAACTAGCTGGCCCTGGGACGGAGTCAATTTTGACCCCAGAGGCATACTTTATATAACCTTTTTGTAGAGGTCCTGAGCATAATGACATGTGCCAAATATGAAAGCTGAGAACCTGCCAGTTTCAGAAGAAGAAGATTTTCAAAGTTTTCCTATATGTTTCTATAGACAAGTGTGTTTGGAGGAACACGTGTGTCAACTGCTCGCGGCTGACAAAAACTTATTGTTAATATGACAAAGGGGAATAACTCAAAATATATTGATGCTACAGTTGTGGCCCTTGTGCATGACACTTCCTCTAATCATGCTTGTTCCATGTGTGAAATTTGAAAGCTCTATAACGATTAGTTTAGAAATGACAGCCAAAAAAAGAAAGTGTGACGGACAGACAGACGGAGGAAAAGTGATCCCTAAGTGACAAACTGCCTCTAGGTAGGTGACACAAAAACTAGAACTACCACTAAAGGTGATGAATACTCCCACTAGTACAGTTGACACAGAGATGGGGGTTATAGAAATAAATCACTACAATATCTGCTACAGTTAAGAAAAAACTGCAGAAAACCCGAAAAAACTGCGGAAAACCCGAAATTTCCTAAGTCAAATTGCTGTAATTCCGTTAAAAATCAATGTAGTGTAACAAAATTCAAACTTGATATGTAACTCATTATTTTAAAGCTACATACTAAATATCACATCAATATATGCAAGGGTTTAGAAAATAACTCCGGAAAACTGAATTTCCCGAAATTTTCTTTAAGTAAAATCACTGTTTTTGTGAAAAATCAATGAAGCGCCATGAAATTCAAACTTCATCTGTAACTCATTATAATAAAGCCACATACCACATATTATTCAATATCTGTAAAGTTTTAGAAAAAAATTCCAGAAAACTGAAAAATAACAAAGGGTAATAACTCCAAAAATACTGAAGACAGAGTTACAAACCTTGTGCACTGCACTTGCTGTCAATGTGATCTATCTATATATGAAGTTTGAAGTCAATAGCTTTTATACTATATATAAGTAGTCTTGGTCAGTTTGGAAAGTCACTACACCAAAAAACGTAGTGACTTGCCAAAACGTAGTGACTTGTTTGCTGTGCGATAACATGGCCGTAGTGACTTTCCAGGTTATGCACACACACACACACACACACACACACAATAAGCCGATAGATGGCGATGTAGGCGAAAACTAAAATCCTAATTTCTTGAAAAAGTTTTCATTTGATCTTGATGAAATAAAAGGCATAGCATCTCTCAGGCAGTGATCTGTTAGAAACCAGCCAAATTGTTAACTCTGATTCACAAAAAATACTCTTAAACTGGATATTTTAGTGATAACTGATGTAAAATTTGGCTGAAATTCTTCAGTTTAAAACTAAAATTGTCTATAAACTAGCCTAATCATGAATATCTTAGACTGAGTTTGGATCCAGATCCTTATTTTAGCATAGACAAGCAAGTTCAAAATGCTAAATCGGGTTGAAATGGTCGTCGCTTGTGATCAGCACCCTAAAGAAGATGTACGGTATGAGTCGGCATTCATGCCCCCGCGACAGGCACCTCTCCTTTCCAGAAGGGTATTTCAAGCACAAGAAGCAGAAAAAGACTACCCAATCAGATTTCACTCAACAGTGCAGGGTGAATTTTAGCATAAAAGGACATGGTTAGCATACCTTCATTAACTGTCAGCATTAATCAAAGATCTCAGCCGCATGTAGTCGCCTTCGGCGGAAGCAGCACCGAGTAGCCGCAAAAGTCTTTTCACCCAAGACCGGCTGGTATTTCCTGTCATGCTCAGTGGTGTTGTACATGGTTCCTACCCCAGTGCAAAGTACCGGCTCAAAGAATATGCCACACAAAGCCCAACCATGGAAAATATGTGTCCTTCCTGATGTGCCTCCAAGTCCTGAAAAACAGGGAAACCACATAAAATATACAAAAATCCTTGAAAAATGCTTTAAGATACATGTTCAGAACTCTAATTTGAGTGTTTATGTTATGATTTAGCTAAATATTGTTGTTTCTTAAATAGTGAAACTGTCAAGTTATGAGAAATTCACAATAAAAACAATGCTTTGTTACCTTTTTAAAGTCATCTGACCAACTTAGCTGCACCGTATTCAAAGAAACCCATAACAGAGGGCACTCAAACTTCAAAACTTAAGGCCAGCAGATACAAATAGATTTCAGAAATAGAAATAGCACTCTTTTTCCTTGCTTAGCAGCCACAGAAATTACAGTCGCGTCTGTCTGAAGCTACAAATAAGGGTTAAGAGTCGCCGGCTTTGCATGCTTGATGAACAATTTTTAATTAGCGGTTGCAATTTATGTAGAGCTCTGCACTATTAAAGTTATTAAATGCAGATAAAATGCAATAAAACTAGAAAGAGACACTCTGAAAATGCAAATTTGATTGAGACGAATATTAGATCTTGGAAATTATGTAAGAAAACACATTGGAAGAGCCAAAAAAAATGACAGGAAGCACTGAAAGAGTCGGTCGCGCGGCTAGATCAAATGAAAAACTGTGATTTATGCGCTTCAAGCTAAATCTATGAGATGCTAAATGCTGAAATCTGTCCAAAATTCTACGAAATACTTTACTTTGCCAAATTTGATACATATGTTGGACCTTTGATTCCAGAAAAAGATATTTCTCCAGCAGGAAGATGTCAAGTAGCCAAAGGCAATTTTAGGAAGGCTTTCGGACGATACCGACGCTTCTAAGTTGCCCGTCATTAGCCAAAATTTCTCAATTTAATAAAAAATGCTTGAAATTCAACAAAAATATAATCAACCGGGTTGTTCTATGCTGTTTAGATCCAGATCACAGAGCCTATGAAGGCCAAATAGTCTGACAGAGCCTATGAAGGCCAAATAGTCTGATATAAGTGCAAGAGTGGTCTTTATACTGAATCGTTTAACACACTTTTTTTTAAAAATCTCAATTTCTTCAAATTTACTCAGATCTGTTAAAAACTGTCTCATGTGCAAGCTACTAATTTAGTCATAAATTACCTACATCTGAAATTTCAGGGCAGTAATCCTTACCGTTTTGAAGATATTCCATTTTAACAGTTTCTGTTATAGGTGTGAGCCCGGTCACTTTTGCCCTTCTTTATTCCATGTAAAAACAGGCATTTTCTGCATCCCCTAGCTACTTCCAGGCTTAGATTTGGGTTATACCCTCTTAACACATTCATATTTAGTCCAAACACAGTCTCTAGATCACCAGAAAACAAGGTCAAGAACGTTGACTTTTTCACTACACACAAAAGTATGTACACACCGTCTATTTTCACTTTAAATTTGGACCATTCTGACGCTTAACACACATATTTCCCAACATCCACCAGAGGAAGAAGTCCTGCAAGAGAGTCACAAAAAATGACCCCAATGGGCAGAGAATACACACAATAACTTGAAAATATGCAATTATTCAGCCTGTCAAGTTCTTAAGAGACACTTATTAGCTCATATTTAAAGCACTGCATTTCTAAATACGTTGTGTCTCTATGGCTGTTTTCCATGAAATTTATACTAGAGAAAATAGTGCAGCCAATGACTTGGGTCTACAATGATAACAAGAGCACCGCGAGACGGGGCAATATACGCACGAAGGCTGTTCTATTTACACAATGTGTGAACCTTCAGAAGTTGCGCATATGAGGTCTATTAGGGCTAAGGCAATAGCAAGGAGAGTAAAACTGCTTATTGTAATAGTAATCTTTTATTTGTCTTTGGGCCTACTGAAAGCTGAAAAAGGAGCATTTATTTTGGAAAAAAAGGAGGAGTTAGTTGCACAAGAAATTGCTACCCGAAACTATCAAAGGACAATAACTCCAGAATGAAAAATGATATGAGAGTTATCTCACTGATATGCACAACTACACATCAGTATCTATCATTCCTGAAAGTTTGAAGAAATTATGTTGAAAAATAAAGGAGGAGTTAGTTGCACAAATTGCTAACGGACGGACGGACAGAAGGACGAATGACATGCGCCATACCATAATACGTCCCTTCGGGCGTATAAAAAGGGATATATGCTACATTCTATTATAAATGTGACTTTAAAGGTTAGCACTGTAGGTTAATGGGCCTTTTCGTATTGGAAAATTATTCTATTCAAACTTTTTGTTAACAGCATAAACCTAAATCACGCTGAAACTGTCTGATCAGGATCTGCCCTGATTGCTTAGTCCGTAGACTTATTTCTTTAGATTCGATCATGGTTGTCTAGCGTCTCTGTAATCCATGTAAATGAATATTCACGAGGTCATGAAATCTTTAATAAATATTCTTAAGGGAAAAAAGGATTAATAAACACCAGTTAGCTCTGTTGATGGCGGACACCAAATTTGCTTTAAAATCAATTTCCCAATCCTTCTCGTATTTATATAAACAGCTTCACGCACGTTTGCAAATAGAGTAGATCCAGATCGGACAGTTCCTGTAAGAGCTGTCTGATCAGGTTCTGCTCTGTTGCTTATGAAATGTTGTTGATCTAATCCTATAGTTTCTGTCAGAGCCAAAGATCCCTTTGAAAAAATAGCATTGTGAAAAAAGGCGTCAGATCTCCATGAATATTCGTGTAAGAAATAATAATTTCACGGAGATTGAGTTTTTGTAATGATACATGAGTACAAGTTTGGCTGTGACAGTAATTGTACAGCAAACCGATAAGACCCTGATCAGTGATCAGGGATCTACAATAAAAGCTGTCTGATCTGGATCTACTCTGTTTGTAAATTTATTACATTACGTTTGATCTGGATCTACTGTGTTTGCATTGACATAAACAGGCACATGCAGTGAAGGGTTTATAGTCGTGAAGAGATTTACTCACACATAATTTTTCATTGATTACAATACCTAAAAAGATTGGCAAAGAACACATCTTGCCCTTTTCTTTCGGTGATCGACCATCTAGACCCACGAAATGGCCCCCTGTGGTCTACTCTGTTTGCAAATGTGTGAAAACACGTTTATATGAGGGAAAGGGTTAAAACAGAACTTCCCACTAGGTCCAAGCAAAGTGGGTATTCCCAACACATGAAAGTTCATAAAGCACAAATCTATGATCAATGAGAAAAAGGCATAAGTGGTGAAAAAATAGACATCAGACTGTAACTAGTGGTTTAAAATAGTTTTAGGCTTCTTAGTGAGTAACCGGAGGTGGAACGATCAAATAGAATAACAAAGTCACTTTTCTATTGCTTACCTGGTATTAATTAGTTGATTCTCATCCCATAATCATATATCCACACAAAATTTCCACAAAATCCAACTTGGTGTCTGCTTATTTGGTCTCCATTTAGGGCATCGCCGTTTGTGTATTGAAAGCCTAAGGGTGAAGGTCGGTTTGTATCGGTGACCGGTGCATCTGTTAAATCTCCTCTAGAAAAAATGTCTTCTTTTAAACAGTGCTTGGATTGTTTTCAGATTTGAGTCAAATTGTAATATATTAACAAGCCCTTTTCATAGAGGCTATTGACAAAAACTAGGTCACAGAAATAAACTCTGTGTTTAAAAAAACTACCGGATTACACAATACACGAATTGATAGGGTATCACGAATCCATAGGAATATCATATTCATAAACAAATGTATAAATTTACCTAAATGAGAAATTCTCAACCCAAAACAATGGGAATTGCATTGATTAAATTTACATTTAGTACGTAAGCAATATCAACCGTGGTCTCCATTTCGGGTCTTGCGAAACATTTTCATGAAATAAGATAATGACCTCAGACGCTCAAGTCCTGGTACGTGTCGGCATGTGGGCGCTTTGTTTCTATACTATAAATACACCTAACTCAACCTCATTGACGGAATGTAGCTTATTTTTGCTAAAGTTCATGTTCAGTATGCTCAAGACCTAGTGGGAACACGACCATTAAAGATATAAAAAAAAAAACACATTAATTTTTAAACTGAGCGAGGGAAAAAGTCCACAAGTTACAACGAAAGTAAAAATGAAGGATTTGCCCATGTCCGAGATATTTATAATGTAGATATATTATTTTATGTATTATCTTCACTATTTGTATTATTCAGCACTACAGAACAATCGTAATTTGCAGTAAATATGCAGTAGAACTAGATATTTGGTAAATATAAAATAACTTACTGCCGTGTCTCGTGTTATTTAGCGGCCATATTGGATCTACCGATAATGGAATATTGTACGTAGTGCGCATGCGCTGCGCAGCGAATGGCGTCGATGTGTGCGGTTCCGGGTCGCGCTAGATCGACGGTGTTTCATGTATCCTCTGTGTGTTTGTGACGTCATCATTTCATGTGTCATCTAAATATAGTAACGTTCCAAAAATAGCTACGTTTTAGCGGGATTTTACTATTTAAAAGGAAAGCAATGGACGACGGACAGTGGCCACCACCTTGTTTGAAAGACGCCAAAATGTGACGATCAATTCTCTACAGGATACATAGAAACTGACAAATAATTGGAATTTTTGCTGGAATCATTTAAACGTGTATCGTTGTATACATTTGTGTCCTGGTAAGATTGTTTCTAGATCTAGTTTTAACCCTTTCTCTGTTCTTTTTTCTCCAAATTTCAATATCTACTGAATATTCATAGGTAAAATAACATTATAGCCTGTTTAGAAAGTAAAGATACAGAACTATCGAATTCCATTATCGAACACAGCAGACCCTGATCAGGCGGCTCCTATAGGAGCCTTCTGATCTGGGTCTACTCTGTTTGCAAATGCGTGAAAAGGCGTTAATATGAGGGAAAGGTTTGAAAGAAATTATCGGGTTGGTTTCCAAAATTTCATCCTGTAACATATTTTTAGACCTTTCATTTTGCCATTAGGGTGTATCCATACATTACGGTAACACGAGATTCCAGACATGCTGGAAGGAGTTTCATGTAACCCTTCTTTAGGGTGGATACATTAATGTTACATGATTTTCCTGGTATGTTGTAAGGAATTTCATGTTAGATCTAACCCTTATTTAGTGTAGATACATTAATGTGACATGCGAATCCTGTTACGCTGTCAGGAGTTTCATGTATCCCCTTCTTTAGGATGGCTACATTAAGGTGACATGAGATTCCTGACATGCTGGAAGGAGTTTCATGTTACCCACTTCTTTAACGTTGATTCATTAAGGTGACATGAGATTCCTGTCCTGCTGTAAGGGTTTCATGTTACCCCTTTATTAGCTTTTACCTGCTGTACAAGGAGTTTCATGTTACCTATTCTTTAGATTGGATAAGGTGTCATGAGATTCCTTTTACGCTGTAAGGAGTTTCATGTAATACCTTCTTTAGGATGGCTACATTAAGGTGAAATGAGATTCCTGACATGCTGGAGGGAATTTCATGTTACCCACTTCTATAGCCTTGCTTCATTAAGGTGACATGAGATTCCTGACCTGCTGTAAGAGGTTTCATGTTACCCTTTCTATAGGATGGATACATTAAGGTGACATGAGATTCCTGACATGCTGGTAGGAGTTTCATGTAACCCTTTCATTAGCGTTTACCTGTTATACAATGAGTTTCATGTTACCCTTCTGTAAAAGTACAAAAATGAGTCATGCAGGAAACACCACATACAGAACAAACACTCGCCCGAACAGCAACACAAGGAAACAGCAAATGTACATAGGTAGAAAAAACAACAAGAGACGCACAAAGACAAAACAAACATACAATAGGAGTAAGATGGATACATTAAGGTGACATGAGCTCCCTGTCATGCTGTAAGGTTTTTCATGTTACCCCTTATTTAGGGTAGATTCATTAAATGACATGAGATTCCTGTTACGCTGTAAGGAGTTTCCTGTTACCTACGTCTTTAGCTTTGATTCATTAAGGTGACATGAGATTCCTGACCTGCTTTAAGGAGTTTCATGCTACCGTTTCATTAGCTTTTACCTGCTGTGCAAGGAATTTTATGTTACCCTTATGTAAGGTGGCTACATTAAGGTGACATGAGCTTCCTGTCTTGCTTTAAGGAGTTTCATGTAACCCCTTCTGAAGGGTGGATACATAAAAATGACACGAGCTTCCTGACATGCTGGAAGGAGTTTCATGTTACCCACTTTTTAGCTATGATTAATTAAGGTGAAATGAGAATCCTGACCTGCTGTATTGGAGTTTCATGTTACCCCTTCTTTAGCTTTGATACATTAAGGTGACATGAGATTCCTGTTACGTTGTAAGGATTTTTATGTTACCCTTCTGTAAGGTGGATACATTAAGGTGACATGAGCTCCCTGTCATGCTGTAAGGCTTTTCATGTTACCCCTTATTTGGGTAGATTCATTAAAATGGCATGAGACTCCTGTTACGCTGTAAGGAGTTTCATGTTACCTACGTCTTTAGCTTTGATTCATTAAGGTGACATGAGCTTCCTGACCTGCTTTAAGGAGTTTCATGTTACCGTTTCATTAGCTTTTACCTGCTGTACAAGGAATTTTATGTTACCCTTATGTAAGGTTGATTCATTAAGGTGACATGAGCTTCCTATTTTGCTTTAAGGAGTTTCATGTAACCCCTTCTTAAGGGTGGGTGGATACATAAAAATGACACGAGATTCCTGACATGCTGGAAGGAGTTTCATGTTAACGACTTTTTAGCTATGATTAATTAAGGTGACATGAGAATCCTGACCTGCTGTATTGGAGTTTCATGTTACCCCTTCTTTAGCTTGATACGTTAAGGTGACATGAGATTACTGTTACGTTGTAAGGAGTTTCATGTTACCCTTTAATTAGGGTAGATACATTAAGGTGACATGAGATTCCTGCTACGCTGTAAGGAGTTTCATGTTACCTACTTCTTTAAATTCGAATCATTAAGGTGACATGAGCTTCCTGTCATGCTGTAAGGATTTTCATGTTCCCTTTTGTAAGGTGGATACATAAAGGTGACATGAGCTCCCTGTCATGCTGTAAGGCTTTTCATGTTACTCCTTATTTAGGATAGATTCATTAAAATGACATGAAATCCTGTTACGCTGTAAGGAGTTTCATGTTACCTACGTCTTAAGCTTTGATTCATTAAGGTGACATGAGATTCCTGACCAGCTTTAAGGAGTTTCATGTTACCGTTTCATTAGCTTTTACCTGCTGTACAAGGAATTTTATGTTACCCTTATGTAAGGTGGATACATTAAGGTGACATGAGCTTCCTGTCTTGCTTTAAGGAGTTTCATGTAACCCCTTCTTAAGGGTGGATACATAAAAATGATACGAGATTCCTGACATGCTGGAAGGAGTTTCATGTTACCCACTTTTTAGCTATGATTAATCAAGGTGACATGAGAATCCTGACCTGCTGTATTGGAGTTTCATGTTACACCTTCTTTAGCTTTGATACATTAAGGTGACATGAGATTCCTGTTACGTTGTAAGGAGTTTCATGTTACCCTTTAATTAGGGTAGATACATTAAGGTGACATGAGCTTTCTGTCATGCTGTAAGGAGTTTCATGTCACCCTTCTGTAAGGTGGATGCATTAAGGTGACATGAGCTTCCTGTCATGCTGCGTGGAGTTTTATGTAACCCCTTCTTTAGCTTTGAAACATTAAGGTGACATGATATTCCTGTTACACTGTAAGGAGATTCATGTAAACCATTTTTAGGGGGGATACATTAAGGTGACCATGGATTCCTGTTACACTGTAAGGAGTTTCATGTAACCACTTCTTTAGGGTGGATACATTAAGGTGACATGATACTCCTGTTACGCTGTGAGTTACATATTACCCCGTCCTTAGGTTGGATACATTTAAGTAACCTAAGATTTCTGTTACGCTGTAACGAGTGTCATGTAAATGAAAAAGTAGTAAAGTCTAGCAGGAAAAGATCCCTTCTTTATGATGGATATATTAAGGTGGCACGAGATTCCTGACATGCTGGAAGGAGTTTCATGTAACCCATTCTTAATGGTGGATACATAAAAATGACACGAGATTCCTGACATGCTGGAAGGAGTTTCATGTTACCCACTTTTTAGCTATGATTAATTAAGGTGACATGAGATTCCTTACCTGCTGTATGGAGTTTCATGTTACCCCTTCTTTAGCTTTGATACATTAAGGTAACATGAGATTCTGTTACGCTGTAAGGAGTTTCATGTAAACCATTCTTTAGGGGAGATACGTTTAGGTGACCTGGGATTCCTGTTACACTGTCAGGAGTTTCATGTAACCACTTCTTTAGGATGTATACATTAAAGTGACATGATACTTCTGTTACGCTGTACGGAGTTTGATGTTACCCCCTTTTTAGGGTTAATACATTAAGGTGACCTGACATTCCTATTAAGATGAAATAATTTTCACATTACCACTTCTTTAGGATGGATACATTAAGGTGACATGACATTCCCGCTGCGCTGTAAGGAATCTCATGTTACCCCGTCTTTAGGATGGATACATTAAGGTGACATGATATTCCTGTTACGCTGTAAGGTGTTTCGTGTTACCCCTTCTTTAAGGTGGATACATGAAAATGACAGGAGCTTCCTGTTAGGCTGTAAGAAGTTTATTGTTTCTCCTTCTTTAGGGTAGATACATTTAGGTGACATTTGTGAGATTTTCTTTTGAATCTTATATGTTCATGATATGATCTCAAGAGAACATTTATAACGCATCAGAAAAATGACGACTGTTTCTTTTTCATTAACAGATGCAGTGTACAAAGTGTGACAGATCATTTCACAAAAAGTAATTGTGTTGGAGAGCAACTGGCAGAGACCGGAATGCAGACAAAATCATTTGTTTGTGCTGCTTGTTTGCAGGACATGGGTACAGCATTGTAGCTTTTGTTGTATTGGCAATTAATAATTAAATTGTAGCAATCCCCCACTTGTTTTTCTTATTTGTATGTACAGTACTCCATCTCTTTGACGACATACTTGTAGATAAGAATGGTCACCGGTAAAAAAGTAATACAGAGAGCTCCTGAAGAATATGTCTGCATCCCTTTTGTCCAGTATTAAGCTATCCTATGTTTTAAAACATTCCCTCTTAGTGTCACATTTTGGTGCGTCTGTAAAAGTCACATGTTGAAACCATTGTGACAAATAGAGCATTTGCTCCTATGGAGCAAATGCTCTATTTGTCACAATGGTTTCAAAACTACACAATTCTAAAATTCTCCTTTCCCATAGTTAATGCTCCTTTTCGGTAGATTTATTCAAAGAGGTTAGGTCTGAAACAAATCTAAGAGAGAACCACCTACATTAACCCGTTCATTCATACAAGTGTTTTCGAGCTCCTCTATCTAATCCTCCATATAGGTACCACTAATCAAACATGATGTTGAATAAAAGTGGCAGCTTAAAGCAAGGTAAAAGTAAAGCAGAAAGCTCCCTAATTAAATTTCTGTTTTACTTGGTGGACAACTTTAGTGCTAAGAACATTTCACCAAACTGTCTTTGCTAGAACTACAGCAGAAGCATTTTATGAATATTTCAATTCACACTGTGGTGTACTTAGTAGGCTACATTCTGTTTAAGTCCAGGACAACATGTTATTCCAGCTATGATGGCCTGTTTTAACAGCTTTACTCTTACAATACTTGAACCGGATATATACATCGTTTACAAGCAGTGTAGACCCTGATCAGAAGGTCCCTGATGTAGCCCGCTAATCAAGATCTGCACTGTTGTCGTACTTATAAATATTTTGAGAACAAATTTCTCCAGAGTAAATGTAAACTGGTCAAGAAAATTCAGCATTGTAAATGTACTATTCTTAACATGTTTGGAACGTTGAACCCGGAAATGAAGTCATTCTGTAGCTGGCTCCAGTATATTGCTTCCATGGTGTACTCATACATCAATACAGGGGAAACTCCATAGCCATAATAAACTGGACGTCGCGATATGACTAAAATACGAGTGTTAAAAGTGACTTGAAATCATAAAAAAATCTAATCAAATACAACACAAGGTATGATGTTTCATATTTGAAATAATGTTTGAAAGGATTTACGGTTGGATCGTCGACGCTCCAGTTCGTCGACTTTGATTTATATAGTAAAGTATGAAGGGTGGTGATCCCCCGAAAGCAAAAATTGCAACACAAAAAGAGAAAATTGCAGACTCGGTTTTATTGAGTCTGTTTATTAGCAGTAATTGAATGTGCAACACTGCTCACGTCCCCTAGCGTGATTTATTTATATTTTGATTTATATAGTAAACCTAAAGTCGTTTCGTAGACCTTATCACTATATAGGGATTTGGCTTGCACACTTATGTCGCGGCTATGCTTTTGTTGATGGCTGGTCAAAGAGGCATGTGCTTGCAATTATTGCAGACGTCCTGTCAATATAAAACATTTGTTTATAGTTTAGTCCCAGATCGCGTTGTATTTTTTTTAAATAAGAACATAAAATACCCCCTACAACACACACACACATGCAGTTTATATACGATTGTAGAAAGATAGATGATTTTGGCTAATATTCTGTAATGTTGATAACATGTAATAAATTAGTTTTGAATGTTCATACGTCCAGTTTGAGGAACTTTAATACGAATGTCAAACTTTTTGATTATGATCAGACACCGAGTAACTCTGGATCATTGCACTATCAACAGGACACATCTAATAAATAAAATGTCGAATTATCAAGAGATCAAGTTCTTCTCTGTCAAGCAAGGCTACACTTGCTAACAATTTGGATCAAAGTCAGATGCCAGCAACAGGTTCAAAGGTCATAAATCTTTTGAGCTGAGTCTGAGATCGTACTCAAGCATTTACTCAAATATGACCAATCAAAAACTTGAGAACGATCTCAGACTCAGCTCAAAAGATTTATAATATTTGAACATCGAATCTAAACAGGGGTGACTTGACGTTTATTGAATTATGTAAGGCACCTCTTGTCACATTAATGTGTCAAAACTTAAGAAGGGGTAACATGAAACTCCTTAAAGCATTTCAGAAATCCCATGTCACCTAACGGTATCTCCGCTAAAGATGTGGTAACATAAAACTCCTTATAGCATACCAGGAAGATCATGCCACTTTAATGTATCAAATCTTGAGAAGGGATATCCCTAAGTTCCTTATAGTATGTCAGGATCAACCTTAATGTATCAAGGCTAAAAAGAGATAACATTCAACTCTTTACAGGGTTTCAGGGATTTTAAGTCACCTTAATGTTTCAACACTATTGGGGTGACATGAAACTCATTACATCGTGTCAGGAATCTCATGTCATCTTAATGTAACATAGCTAAAGGAATGATAAAATGAAACTCCTTACAGCATATTAGGAATCTCATGTCACCTTACGGTTTCACCACTAAACGGGGTGACATGAAACTCCTTACAGCATTTCAGTAATCTAATGTCACCTTAATGTTTCAACACTAAAGGGGTGGCATGATCAGGAATCTCATGTCACCTTGCTGTTTCAACACTAAAAGGGATGACATTAAACTCCTTACAGCATGTCATGAATCCCATGACGCCTCAAAGTATCAACGCTAAAGACGTGGTAACATAAACGTCCTTACAACACATCAGACTCGTCGTGTCACTTTAATCTATCAAATCTAAAGTAAGTGCGACATGAAACTCCTTACAACATGTCAGGAATATCATGTCACCTTAATGTATCAACGCTGAAGAAGTGGTGAATAAAACTCCTTACAGCGCGGCAGAAATTTCATGTCACCTTAATGTATCATTGCTAAAGACGTAGTGATATGGCACTCATTATAACATAGGAACCCCATGTCAGTTCCCTTGAGATCCCTTACAGCATGTCAGGAATATCATGTCACTTTAAGTTATCAAAGCTAAAGTAAGTGTAATTTGAAACTCATTACACCATGCCAGGAATCTTATGTTACCTTAACGTATCAAAGCATAGAAAGAGTAATACGAAACTCCTCACAGCATGTCAGGAATCTCATGTCACCTTAATGTAACATGGCTAAAGGAATGATAAAATGATACTCCTTACTGCATGTCAGGAATCTCATGTCACCTAAATATATTAACACTCAGAAAGGGTACCATGAAACTCCTTACAGCATATCAGGAATCTTATGTCACCTTACTGTTTAAACAGTAAATCGGATGACATGAAACTCCTTACAGCACGTCAGGACTCTGATTACGCCTTAATGTATCAACGCTAAAGACGTGGTAACATGAATATCCCGACAACATATCAGAATCATCATGTCACTTTAACAAATCAAAGCTAAACCTTAACCTCCTTACAACACGTCAGGAAATTCAGTTCACTTAAATGAAATAAAGCTAAAGAAGTGGTTACATGAAACTCCTTACAGCATGTCAGGAATCTCATTTCACCAAAATATATCAAGGCAAAACATGTAGTTACATGAAATTCCTTACAACATGTCAGGAATCTCATGTCACCTTAATGTTTCGAAACAAAAACAGGGTAATATAAAATTCCTTTCAGCATGTCACAAATCTCATTTCACTTGAATATATCACCGCTAAAGATGTGGTGAAATGAAAATCTTTATAACACATCAGGAACCTCGTGTCATTTTAATGTGTCAAAGCTTAAGAATGAGTAACGTGAAACTCCTAACAGCATGTCAGGAATAAGGAATCACATGTCACCTTAAGGTATTGGCGCTAAAAAGAGAAACTATGCAAATTCATACAGCATGTCAGGACTCTCGTGTCACTTTGGTGTATCAAAGCTAAAGAAAGGGTAACATGAAACTCCTTACAGCATATCAGGAATCTTATGCAACCTTACTTTCAACAATAAAGACGTGGTAACATGAGACGCCTTACAACATATCAGAATCATCATGCCACTTTTATGCATCAAAGCTAAAGAAAGGGTATCATAAATTTCCTTACAACACGTCAGGAAATCCATGGCACTTAAACGTACCAAAGCTAAAGAAGTGGTTACATGAAACTCCTTACAGCATGTCAGAAATCTCATATCACCTTAATATATCAAGGCAAAACATGTTGCACGAAATTCCTTACAGCATATCTGGAATCTCATGTCACCTTAACGTTTCGAAACAAAAAAGGGTAACATAAAATTCCTTTTAGCATATCAGGTTCTCATTTTACTTTACTATATCACCACCAAAGACGTGGTCAAATAAAACTCTTTACAACATATAAGGAGCCTCATGTGAAACTCTTAGTAGCATGTCCGGAATCACATGTCACCTTAAGGTATCAACCCTAAAAAGAGGTACATGAAACTCCATACAGCATTCAGAACTCTCGTGTCACTTTTTTGTATAAAGATAGGGTAACATGAAACTCCTTACAACACGTCAGGAATATCATGTCACCTTAAGTTATCAAAGCTAAAGAAGGTATAAAGTTTAACTCATGACATCATGTCAGGAATCTCATGTCATACTAATATCAAAGCTTAAGAAGGGGTAACATGAAAATGTGCCCAGAATGTCAGGAATCTCACGTTGCTTTAACTTATCACAGCTAAAGAAGGTGCAATTTGAAACTCGTTACATCATGTCACACAAACTCATGTCATCTTAATATATCAAAGCTAAAGAAAGGGTAACATGAAAATCCTTACAGATGTCAGGAATCTGATATCACCTAAATGTATCAATGCTAAAATAGGGTAACATGAAATACCTTACAGCATGTCAGGAATCTCAAGTCTTTTTAATGTATTAAATATACGGAAGGGTGACATGAAACTCCTTACAGCGTGCCAGGAATCTCATTTCACCTTAATAATTATACCAATGCTAAAGACGTGGAAACATGAAACTCCTTACAGCACGTCAGGACTCTGATCACGCCTTAATGTATCAACGCCAAAGACGTGGTAACATGAATCTCCTTACAACATATCAGAATCATCATGTCACTTTAACATATCAAAGCTAAAGAAAGGGTTACTTTAAACTCCTTATAACATGTCAGGAAATCCATGTCACTTAAATGAATTAAAGCTAAAGAAGTGGTTACATGCATTACAGTATTTCAGGAATCTCATCTCACCTTAATATATCAAGGTAACACATGTACTTACACGAAATTCATTACAGCATGCCAGGAATCTCATGTCACCTTAATGTTTGGAAACAAAAAAATAAAATTCCTTTCATATGTCAAAGCTTAAGATTGAGTAACGTGAAACTCCTTACAGCATGTCAGGAATCACATGTCACCTTAAGGTATTGGCGATAAAAAGAGATAACATTCAAATCCGCACAGCATGTCAGGACTCTCGTGTCACTTTTAAATATCAAAGCTAAAGAAAGGGTAACATGAAACTCCTTACAGAATATCAGGAATCTCATGTCACCTTACTGTTTCAACGCTAAAGACGTGGTAATAAAAAAGTACCTAGTTATAGTCTACTTTCAGTCCGAATGACCGCTCAGTCGACTGTACATTTACTCCCCTGGTCATTGAGTCACTGGCCTACAATATTGAGCACTGCTAACATATGGCGTAATCATGCAGCCGCAGTACCGGCAAGTGACCTTCACAGGTTCCCATTTTAACCCCTGGGTGGAGAGGATTTGCGTGTAGGAGACACGGGAAAGAGTCTCTGAAAATTCCGGGTGGGACCGGGATTTGAACCCCGGACCTCCTGACTGATAGTCAAGCACATTACCAATAGACCACCGCCATCCTAACATGAGACGCCTTACAACATAATCTCACTTTGAGGTATCAAAGCTAAAGAAAAGTAATCATAAAACTCTTTAAAACACGGCAGGAAATTCATGTCACTTAAATGTACCAAAGCTAAAGAAGTGGTTACATGAAACTCCTTACAGCATGTCAGAAATCTCATATCACCTTAATATATCAAGGGCTTCAAGGCAAAACATGAAGTTGCACGGAATTCCTTACAGTATGTAAGGAATCTCATGTAACCTTAATGTTTCGAAACAAAAAAGGGTAACATAAAATTCCTTTTAGCATGTCAGTTATCTCATTTTACTTTATTATATCACCGCGAAAGACGTGGTCAAATAAAACTCTTTATAACACTCATGTGAAACTCCTAGCAACATGTCCGGAATCACATGTCATCTTAACGTATCAAACCTATAAAGAGGTACATGAAACTCCATACAGCATTCAGAACTCTCGTGTCACTTTTTTGTATAAAGAAAGGGTAACATGAAACTCCTTACAACACGTCAGGAATATCATGTCACCTTAAGTTATCAAAGCTAAAGGGGGTATAAATTTTAACTCATGACATCATGCCAGGAATTTCATGTCCTATTAATATAAAAGCTTAAAAAGGGGTTACATAAAACTGCGTCCAGCATGTCAGGAATCTCACGCCGCTTTAACTAGTCACAGCTACAATTTGAAATTCGTTACATCATGTCATCTTAATACATGTATATCAAAGCTACAGAAAGGGTAACATGAAAATCCTTACAATGTCAGGAATCTGATATCACCTTAATGTATCAATGCTAAAATGGGGTAACATGAAACACCTTACAACATGTCAGGAATCTCATGTCTTTTTAATGTATTAAATATACAGAAGAGTGACATGAAACTCCTTACGGCGTGCCAGGAATCTCATTTCACCTTAATATAACAATGCTTAAGACATGGAAACATGAAACTCCTTACAGCATGTCAGGAATCGCATGCATCACCTTAATGTGACAAAGCTAAATACGTGGTAACATGAAACTCCATATGAAATAGCAAGAGCATCACATCACTTAAATGTTTTTAAATAAAAGAAAGGGTAACATGAAAATCCGTCCATTATGTCAGGAATTTCATGTCATCTCCTTACAACACATCAGAGCTCTCATGTCACTTTAATATATCAAAGCTAACGAAGAGATAACATGAAATTCCTTTCAGTATGTCAGGAATCTCATGCAACCTTAACGCATCAAAGCTGAAGAAGAGGTGACATGAAACTCCTTACAGCGTTTCAGGAATCTCATGTCACTTTCGTGTAGCAAATCTACCAAAGCATCATTATCATAGAATTGCATTGGATTTATCAACAATGAAGTAGATTATTTTCTAATATTCACAAAAAAACACATCTTAAACATATTTTCAGTATATTTTCTTTATTGGTCATAGTATATTTGCTGTGCACATCACCTAAAGCTTTTTATTAGACTTGCAGTATTTTTAGATAAAGGGGAATTCCAGTTCTATTTTTAGATGCACCACACAAACTGATGACGTAAAACAGAGGGTACACGAAACACCGTCGATCTAGCCCCTCCCTGCGGTTCCAATTTTTCGCACAACGACGACTGTGTTTAAAATTAGAGTGTTTCCGTGAAAGTCACACCATCCGATTTTTTTCGATTTTATGACATAAAACGGCAAAATAAGTAGTTTTGGCCAGTTTGGAAAGTCACTACACCAAAAAACGTAGTGACTTGCCAAAACGTAGTGACTTGTTTGGTGTGCGATAACATGGCCGTAGTGACTTTCCAGGTTATGCAAACACACACACACACACACACACACACACACACACACACACACACACACACACACACACACACACACACACACACACACACACACACACACACACACACACACACACACACACACACACACACACACACACACACACACACACACACACACACACACACACACACACACACACACACACACACACACACACACACACACACACACACACACACACACACACACACACACATATATACGCATCTTTAGGGCACTGTGGACACTGCCTCTCAAAACCTACATTATGGACACTATGTGAAATAATAGACTTAAGCGGATTTCGATGACATTATACGATATTAGTTGGTGCTAAATGTAAATAGAAATACCAAATGTTTTAATACGGGCTTATATAGTAAAAGTAGCGTAACCGGCGTTCTGGACACAATATTTACACTGTGGACACCGTGTGTGTAACTGTTCGGGATCAACATTCGCTGTGGACACTTCTAGTGTGTATATCAATAACTAATAGTATCTGTGGACACCGTGTGTTTGCTTATGCATTACTAACAGTTATTGTGGATACATGTGGCTAACCAATTATGGAGTGCCTGCAATGTTTAGAGAGCTATACCTCCCTAGATTACACATATATTATGACTTTTTAAAATGCCTTTTACATTGTTATCGCAACGATTCGTTTCAGATGTGAGAATAATCAACATTGTTCATGTTGCTCAAAATTCACATTTACAATCTCATATGTATTACAAACATGCATGCCCAAAGTCAGTTCTTACGTCTTACTGGTTTTAGAGAAAACAAATGTTTTTGGGGTTTTTTGATAAACCAATATAACCATTTTGACCAAGGTTCGACCAGGCTACCAGTCAGACAACATTAGATCTGTTAATGTTGCACATTGATATGTAGTCCTACATCAGTACTAGACGCATGCAAAAGGTGATATCTACCAGACTTATAAAAACTGACAAATAAAGGTCAGAAACAGGTAAACAACAACTCTCAAATAGATAGCTATTTTGACCCCAAAATCGACTCTTACAGACACACAGACGGACGATCAATCCGTCTCTATGTATGTACTCCTACATAGCATCCATATCGAAATGCCTCTATTATTTTAAACATTACTATATGTGATATAAGGAGTATATAAGCGATTTCTAGGCATTTATATTACATTGTATATTTTCATAAGAAAAATAGACCATTTTGACCCAGCTAGATTTTAACTCGGGTTCGAACCGTGCACAAGTAAGCGGGCCGACCTTGCACCCGGCCGTGTGGCCTATGGTTATAAAGCCCTTTAATGGCTGAGAAATTAAGAGATGAAGTAGGTAAAACACGAGCGAAACACTTTATCGCTATATTTCTTTGTAAAAATAGGTAACTTTAAACTCGTTTTCGCAACAGTTACAAAAATGATTAAGGAATAAAATATATATTTCCGAAACGAGCCAAATCAAATGTCCTGGAAAAACGCGACGGACGGACTGAGTGACGGCCGGACGGACAAGGTTATTCCTATGTAGACCCACCACAGGGGGTGTATAACTAAATCTAAAAGGGCTGGAAGCCGGTTTTAAGGCGGATGACAGTCAGGCGAACAACATAATACCAGAAATTCCTCTTATTGTAATTATGTTGATACATTAGCCCTTTAAACACCGTGGACCTGTTTTGGGATTGTTTTGCAACCAGTGCAGATCCAAATCAGCCAGCTGTTGTTGGAGCTGACTGATCAAATGCGCACTGTCTCCTATCTGGCAATACATTATTTATGTATTTGACTAATAGGTGTTGGTTTATAAGAATAGGACTGTCCAAACATGAACCAGTAACTGGGGGGGGGGGGTAATCTTAAGCCATTCTGAGGTGGCGACGGATCAAGCAAGGACTTCCCTTTTTGTAAGAAATGTTGTGTTGTTCCTACATGACTCATTATGACCGGATGTAAGGACAAAACTGTACGCGAAATATAGTGTTTTGTTCTCATTTCGATATTTGTTTTTAAATACTTGAATTTGCGGTGACTAAAACATCCAATCAACGCTCGGTAGCGAAAATGTAAAACGTTTGGTTTATGCAGGTTGCACTGTTTATCACACATGACGAACAACAGCGAATTGTACTTACATAACGAAATGAGCCATTTCATTGAAAATCTCTATCAATACACTGCAAAAAATGTGTTTAAGACTACAGCTAAACCTACGTACTGCGCCGCCTCTGTATTTCCACGAATCCTGTGACAATCAGACCCATATCCAAACGTTGCATATATTATTTATATGAAAAAAAAAACCACAATGTGAAGTGCACAAACATATTTAACTGCATTAATTGTTCATCGCATTAAGACCTAGGTAATCTAAAGAGAAATATTACGGAATCATAACAGTTAAATACTAATACAGACGATGCCAATAATTCACCTCTATGGCATACAATTTTCTCTTTTTGTGTTGCAATTTTTGCTCTCGAGGATCACCTCCTTTAGAATAAATTTATACTAAAACACATGCTGTATTTAGATGAAACAATTAATATAATTGATCAATAATCATAACATTTAATCAAACAACGTAGAATGAGGTTTCAGAATTTACAAATACAATCCATGAACTATTTACTAGTATACCCTGTTGTTGTGACATGACATTCCCAGAATATTATCTTCTTTAAGATAACTACATCGGAAATTCTTAAACTATCCTTAGTGTAGACATGGCTTAATATATAGTTAATATAGCAAATTAAAGTTATAATGATATTATCATGCATGGTATTTAGGTTAACGTACATACAGATTCACGTTTCAAGGCTTGTTGATTCTAAGAGACCTGGTCGTAGACAAAACCATACATTGACATAACGGCTATTGACCCTTAAAAACAATGTCTTTGTCAATCACTTCCGGGTGTCATGTTAATAAATGCCTTTTGAATTTATCAATTACTTGAATGACTGCCATTCGGTATAGTCTAGTTGCTTAGGAGGAAAATCGTTACATAGTGGATTAAAGTATGAGACTTGGTATATGAGTTACATTTGCAGTCTATAATCAAAATAATTGGGGGTGCCCGACTTGGCTACCCTAGTTCTGCCAAAATCCAAGATGGCGTCCAAGATGGCCGCCATAACACCATGTGTCTGATAAAATCATCCATATTTGTCAGTTTCCATGAATAAAATTGCCTACAATTTTGTAAAAGGAACACCAAGGCTGCATTACATCATATTTGGATCTATTTGGCCCATTTATTGTATGATCTTATACAAAATATCTATATTTCTAAAAACTAAATAGAACAGAATAGAACACAAATCGTCTAGGGCATTCACTTACGGCTTACACAAATATTTTACTGTTGTAGTGCACCCGCATTAGATTGTTCTGTTAATTAATTGAATATCTACCACAAACATTTCCTTAAACGTAGCGCACTGTGATCATAATGCAGTAAAACCTCTCCATTACGACCACTAAAATAAAAGCTAATTCACTGTATGAAACGCGGATGGCAGCTTAAGTTAGGTGAAAATAAAACAGAAAGCTCTTCAAGGAGCACTTGCTTTATTTTCACCTTGCTTTAAGCAGCCATCTTCCTTAAAGAACAAATAAATGATGCAATTTAGTGGTCTCAAAAGAGAGGTTTTACTGTATATCAGTTGATCTTAGTTGAACACAGTCAAACATTGATAACACGAACTCTCTGAAGTTGATTTTGCCAGTACTCCCTTCATTTGAAAAAATAATAGAGCTTGCTTAGATATTCTGAAAGTGGGAGCTCCTTTAAAAGCAAAAGTGACAATGCGAAAAGAGAAAATTGCAGACTCGGTTTTATTGAGTCTGTTCATGAATAGTAATTAAAAGTGAACCCCCTAACACCAGCTTAAGTAGTTACCAATTTTCAAGACTAATGATCCCGAAGGACCAGAAAGTCGAACATACTCGTATTCAAAAATAAAACATGACTAAACTTTATCATAGATCGACTGTATACTAGTTGTGCTATTAGTCAAATTTGCTGTTACCCACATGAAAGTACATGGTGAAAGGGATAATCAAGAGTCCTTTGCATGCACATAAATATGTGCACTTCAGATGCGTATTTCTGCGTATGCACTTCTAGGGTACAGTGTAGCCTTATAGCCACATTTTATAAGTTCTCTGCAGCTTTTTGCTGCGTCTGGGAGTGTTGTCCAGAGAGGTTGCCAATTGTCATTTCATTTGGTCCAACCAAAGTTGTTTGGAGACGGGTCATTCTGGCATGGCTGTAAGCTTGTTAACCAAATGCTGGCTTGGTACAGGCTCCGACTGGCATGTTGCAAAAGAGGCTCGAGTTGGTGATAGGTTATGCATTGATTGCATATGTTTACCTTGAGCAAACAGTTCCTGTCGTAGGTCATTGACTTTGTCTAGAACTTGTGTAGTATTATAATAAAATACACAGTGGTGATGTGATAGTATGTAAGATACGAGTATGTACCAGAAAACATATTCAGTCTTGCTCTCATGTTTCCATGCGTCTACAGGGTGTGGCACTACTTCACAATGTGGAGGAAATAGTAAAAAGAATCATAAAAATCATTCCCGGAAGTGACGGCATCATTTGTCTTTCTTCTGCAGTATCCATCTATATACTGTTTGAAGTGCAAAGTGAGGAATTTAAGTAAATCGAAAGGTCCACATGTGTACTGTATGACAATATTATACAACTAGGCAAAGTCAATGGCCTACAACAGGAACTGTTTGCTCAATGCAGAACCTACCACCAACTCAAGCCTTTCTTTTGCAACATGCCAATAAGAGCCTGTACCAAGCCAGCGTTAGGTAAACAAACTTACAGCCATGTCAAAATGACCCGTCTCCCAACAAATTTGGTTTGACCAAATGAAATGACAATTGGCAACCTCTTTGGACAACACTCCCAGATGCTGTAAAAAGCTGCAGAGAACTTATAAAATGTGGCTACAAGGCAATGACACTGTACCCTAGAAAGTGCATATGCAAAATTACGCATCTGAAGTGCACATATTTATGTGCGTGCAAAGGAAATTACTGATTATCCCTTTCCCCATGTACTTTCATTTAAGTAACAGCAAAGTACAACTATTATAATACAACTAATATACAGTCAAACTTTGATAAAGTTTAGTCATGTTTTAACTTTGAAACACTAGTATGTTCGAATTAAGCAAGCTCTATTAATTTACAATTGAAGAGAGTACTGGCAAATTCAACTTAAGAGGGTTCGTGTTATCAATGTTTGACTGTATTCTAATAAGATCAACACTAATGTACAGTAAAGCCTCTCCATTGAGGCCACTCAACTGCCTCAATTATTTGGTCTTTAGGGAAGGTGGCTGCTTAAAGCAAGATGAAAATTTAAACAAATTGCTCCTCGAGGAGCTTTCTGTTTTACTTTCACCTTACTTTAAGCTGTCGCCTGTGTTTCATACAATCAATTAGCGTTCACCTTAGTGGCCATAATAGAGAGGTTTTACTGTATAATGATCACAGTGCACTACATTTAAGGAAATGTATGTGGCAGATATTCAATTAATCAACAGAACAATCTAATTTGGGTACATTACAACAGTAACATATTTGTATAAGCTGTAAGTGAATGTCCTAGACGATTTGTGTTCTATTCTGTTCTATTTAGTTTTTAGAAATTTAGTTATTTTATATAAGATCATACAATTAATGGGCCAAATAGATCCAAATATGTTTTAATGCAACCTTTGTGTTCTTTTAATAAATTTGTAGGCAATTTTATTCATGGAAACCCACAAATATGGGTGATTTTATCAGACACATGGTGTTATGGCGGCCATATTGGACGCCATCTTGGATTTTGGCAGAACTAGGGTAGCCAAGTCGGGCACCCCCAATTATTTTGATTATAGACTGCAAATGTAACTCATATACCAAGTCTCATACTTTAATCCAGCCAGTAACGATTTTGCCTAAAATTGGACATAAGCAACTAGACTAGTATGGCGATTGTCAGGTCGGCGACAGTAGTAAGTGGCCGACGCGAGAATACACCTATAATTTTGTATTCATTTACTTACGCAAAGAATACAAAAACCAGAACGTTAGCTAATGAAACAGATGAGAATTTTAGCAGACGACAAAATACACGTCAGTTAAGGGTTTAAAACTGGTATATATCTTGGAACAAATGGAGTGCGTGCATGCTCGTAATATACATCGTCTGTATAGTCGATAAGGATAGAAACATACAGCTAAGCCGTTTTTATACAGTGTCGAACCGTTATAGTCGGAAACGTTTAATAATAAGTTTCCAGTAAAATGTATTTTAAATGACGACTGTTTCAGCTACTAATAGGACAGAGGTCATATTGACGCTGTGCAGTTAAGTGTGAAACGTCGGATTGCCGTTTCAATTCGGCCGTTTCCTCCTCAGTCCACCGCTTAACATTGATCTTGCATCGTTCAGACGCACAAGTGGTTTCCGGAAGGGGTACTAAAACAATAAAGGTAAAACAATAAATGTTAATTACGACGAAGTAAAATAGGGTAACGTAGTATCTGAAAAGTGTGTGAAATTGTGTTAACATTGCATTTACAGAACGATGGAGCTGACGATCATATCATAGACGAATCAACTATAAATTCATATACTGGTACAATTTTTACTCCATTTCATATATGAATAAGGTATACTAAAATATACATTTTGTTATTTAGCCAACCTTCGGGCTATAAATTTCTATATCAAATTCTGAAGGGAGGTGAAGTCTAAAGCCTTACTAAAGCTCAAACTTTCTTTCTTATGATACTTGACTACTGTAGAACCTTAAACAGAACTGTTATATATGCTGAAGTAGAAATTACGATTCAGAATATATTGCGATCTCAATCTCTCTTAGGACAAACTCAGATCCTCTTTTTAAATCATTCAAAACTATTTGTTTATCATGTTTTGAAAATAGACTTGTGGTCTTAAAATAATATATGCTTCAAGTAGAATTGTAGATTTTCTTTGTAGAGTTAAAGCGTCATATATATAACACTAATAATTAATTATTCTAGAAGAATTGTACATTTTCCTAGAAGAATCAAAGTGTCATATCTAAAAGTAATAAAACATTATTCCAGTAGAACTATAATTACAGTTTATCCTTGGACAGACTGTGATCTGAATATGCAATAGTAGAATCATCGATTGTCCGTAGGATGCATTTAGATCAGAATGAGGAGGGATTACGTTCGCAATCTGTCCTAGGACAATCGACGATGGTCCCGGATCGCAATTTCTACTGTGACATATATATATCAGATAAAAAAAACTTGTATTGCATCATGTTACTTTTGAATGAAGGATTTGTTAGGAGATTTGCCGAATGATAAAATATAATTGATAACAAACAAAAAATTGCTATGGCTTTAAGATTTAATTGCCATGATTCGACAACAGTGTGATAATCTACATGCAGACGTTGTTTCACAAACATGTGCCAGTATACTAACAAAATGTGCGCAGAAGGTCGGTAGGAATAATCACCATCCATTGGATTGGAATCCTATTAAAACCGTATTAAAGGATGTCTCATACAGTTTTAATGCATCTTATAAGTACAAAAATGAGTCATGCAGGAAATAACACATACAGAACAAACACTCGCCCGAACAGCAACACAAGGAAACAGCAAATGTACATGGGTAGAAAAAACAACAAGCGACGCACAAAGACGAAACAAACATACAATAGGAGGAAGATGGAAGTACCGCCTTGGAACGGTCAGTGACAAAAGTCACCGGGGGTTTAAACCGGTTTATGGGCGCCCAACCTCACCCTTATTCCATCCCCATCCTAAAAGACAAACAGTGTAAATAAACGTATCCCCTCTCCGACTAATCTACAACAACCGCGACAGCAAATACAGTGGTAAAGTGCATGTATAACAAAAAAACATTTTATTGAACATACTGTATCCACCTATCGCTAGTGTACTCAATGATTGAGCTGCAAACAGAGTAACTGTAGAAAAGTAATAAAGGGTACGACAAAAATGAAATAGTACAGATATCCGACGTTCTCCTTCCATTTCTGAATTTAAGAGGTCGCCTTCATAGAGTACTAAACCTTTCTTGTCGGCGTACATGCAAAGAGGCCAGCGTGATTGCCAACTGTAAAAGGGTTCACAACCAAACATGCAGTATGTTGTAATAATACAGGATCATATCCCTTTTTAATGAATTGTTTTATATATTTGATGAACAAAGTCAGAAAATGGGTATGTCCAATAATTCTACGAAGTTTGTAAATCACATCACCATAAAATTCAGGATGTGAAATACCGTGTCGCAAAAGTACCTTGAGATTACATTTGTACTTGCCAATAAGCGAGAGATTTCGATAGTAAAATTTAGAGAAAGTTTTTCTTAGTTTATGGTATCTATATCCTTGTTTAAGCAGTTTTTCAGTTAAAATGAGATTTCGACTGTTAAAATCGCCAATAGATGAACAAGCTCTAGCAAAACGAATAAGTTGAGATATATAAACCCCGTAAGATGGAGCACGGGGAACATCCCCGTCAAGATGAGGAACATTTACAATATTAAAATCAAAATCATCTCTTTTGTCATATATTTTAGAAAAAATCATTCCATTATTAATTTTAAGGTCTAGGTCAAGAAACGCTGCATACTTGTCGGACGGGTTAGCTTTATTCAATTTGAGTTCTTTAGGATAAATTGTAGGAATCAGAGCATTAATTTTGTTTGCAAAAGTATGAAGTCATAAAAGGTATTCCTACCACTGATAAGTATACAAAAAGCGCGCTCTCAAACCATTGACAAATGGCCAAATGCAGCAAAACAGTATCTAAAAGGACGGACAAAAGACACTGTTTTATTTGTGTATACATGTAGAATGTGCTTTAAAATTTATTATTCAAGCAGTAGACTACACTCTCATGTTTTCCGAGGGTTAATTTGCAAACGCCCGACAAATAATGCGATTAGTTTATAATGTGAGAAGTGTAATTTTTATATTTTACTTTTATTCACATTTATACAAAAGTTTATACTATCAACACAATTTTAAGCTTTGCGGACTGATTTGCTTATACTGATCCGCATTTATGATAACCAGTACGTGAAACAAAATAGTACATAACCGGCACATTCATCAAATCGCCTATTTTCTTAAATCTCTACACAATAAATAATTGCACTGTCCTTGCAATTACATTTCGCGCACTTGGAAGTAACGAAACGCTTTCTAAAAACGATTGTATTATAATAGTTAACATACATATTGAATTTTATTTTGCCAAGACTTAGTGTACATTTACTGCTTGAAGACAAAATTGTATTGTACATTCTACATACACACATAACACATTGTCCTTTTCCCGTCCTTGTGGACACTTTGTAGCTGCATTTGAACATCTGTTAACGGTTTGAGAGCTAGCCGTTTGTCTAGTTCTCAGTCGATGGAACACCTTGTATTAATTCATACCTTTGAAAAGTACAGATTCATTAAAAAACTGTATGAGATAATCTTTAATACGGGTATTTGAATAGGATTCCCATCAAATGGGTAGTGATTATTTTTACCTCTTTAAAGAGTATGAAGCAACAAAACAGAAAAAGAACAATATGAAGTTTGTAATATTCTATACGTTTTCAAACAAAATATTTTTAGAACAACTCACAAAGCGAAATGATCAACTCAACCGCGTCTTTATTGTACACAACAATTACAACATTAATATAACATCATCAAACAGACTGAATTCTTCATTTCCATTTACAAAATACGTAGACCTATATACAATGTATAACGTCTTTGTAGACACAATCTGTTGATAGTGAATACGACGGGATCAACGAGTCATGAATTCACAAAACATATTATAAAGCAGCTGTGACATTACAAATATTTTACGCAACACTGTAACATCTACAAATATACTACACTCTCATGTTTTCCGAGAGTTAATTTGCAAACGCCCGACAAATAATGCGATTAGTTTAAAATGTGAGAAGTGTAATTTTTATATTTTACTTTTATTCACATTTATCTATAAGTTCATACTATCAACGCAATTATAAGCTTTGAGGACTGATTTGTTTATACTGGTCAGAATTTTTGATAACTAGTATATGAAACAAACTATTATATAACCAGCACATTCATCAAATCCGCTGTCCATTTTCTTAAACGCTACACAATGAATAATTACACTGTCCTTGTGATTACATTTCTCTCAATTGGAAGTAACAGAACGATTTCCAAAAACGTCTGTATTATAATAGTTAACATACAAGTGGGATATTATTTTGCAAAGTGCAAAGTGCACATTTACTGCTTGAATAATATTTTTTTTGTACATACACAAATGACACGGTGTCCTTTTCCCGTCCTTGTTGACACGTTTTAGCTCTATTTGACCATCTGTAAATGGTTTGAGAGAGCGTCGTTCGTCTAATTTGCAGTCGATTGAATACATTGAATTAATTTATACATTGCAAACGAAGAACAGGTTAATTAAAAACTGTATGAGACAATCCTTAATATCGTTATTTTATTAGGATTCCCATCAGTATCATGATAATTTCCACCGGTTTAAAAATTATAAAGAAGTAAGCCAGAAAAACAATATGAAGGTTGTGTATTCTAAATGTTTTTTAAATAAAATATTATTAGAGCAACTCACATAAGCGAAATCGTCAATTCAACCACGTCTTTATTGTACACAACAACGACACATTAATACAACATTATCACACAGACCTTACTTAACTATATACAATGTATTACGTCTATGTGAACACAATCTGTGGATGGTGAATAAATCGGGATCAACGATTCAGGAATTCAGATAACGAATTAAAAAGTTGTTGTGACATTCCAAACAATTTTAATCAACACTATAGCATATACAAATAGACCACACACTTATGGTTTACATATAATTCTTGAAATACGCAGTACTAGCATATAACGACAGTGTGGACAACGTGTTGGCTAAACGATACATACTATTTATAAATTCTGAAGGGAGGTGATCCCCCGAGAGCAAAAATTGCAACATAAAAGGAGAAAGTTGCAGACTCGGTTTTATTGAGTCTGTTCATGAACAGTAATTGAAAGTGCAACACTGATCACGCCTCCTAGCACCGACTTAAGCGGTATTCAATTTTCAGAAAAGTACTGAAATTCATGATCTCGAAGGATCAGAAGTCTTTTCGAAAGTATTGTAAACCAGTCCTTGAGAATCCGATAGTTAATTTGCTAACGCCTGACAAATTATTAGAGCGATTAGTTTGTTGATTCACTATCCACAGATTGTGCCCACAAAGACGTTATACAGTGTATATATGTCTACGTGTTTAGGAATGAAAATTAGGATGATTGCATTCTGTTTGATAATGTTATATTAAAAAACGTATAGAACATCACGACCTTATTACTCTTTCTTTTCTGGCGTGTTGCTTCATAATATAAAACCGGTAGGAATAATAACTATCCATTTGATGGGAATCCTACAAAATATACAGTATTAAGGATTGTCTCATACGCTTTTTAAAGAATCGGTACTTTGTTTGTAAAGGAATAAATTAATACAGTATATGTTAATAAATATTTTTTAAATAAAATATTATTAGAGCAACTCACATAAGCGAAATTGTCAATTCAACCGCGTCTTTATTGTACACAACAACTACACATTAATATAACATTGTCAAACAGACATTAATTAACTTTATACAATGTATAACGTCTTTGTGAACATAATCTGTGGATAGTGAATAAATCGGGATCAACGATTCAGGAATTCAGAAAACGAATTAAAAAGTTGTTGTGAAATTCAAAACAATTTTAATCAAGACTATAGCATGTACAGATAGACCACACACTTATTGTTTACATATAATTCCTGAAATACGCAGTACTAGCATATAACGGCAGTGTGGGCAACGTGTTGACTAAACGATAAATACCATTTATAAATTATGATATGAGCGATTAGTTTGTTGATTCACTATCCACAGATTGTGTCCACAAAGACGTTATACAGTGTATATATGTCTACGTATTTAGGAATAAAAATTAGGATTGCATTCTGTTTTATAATGTTATATAAACGATAAATATTATTTATAAATTCTGAAGGGAGGTGATCCCCCGAGAGCAAAATTGCAACACAAAAAGAGAAAATTGCAGACTCGGTTCTACTCTGTACACAACTCTTCCTCATATTTTAATTAAGGATAAGCTTACTAACTTGATCCAGAAAGTATTTGCCCGAGAAAAAAACATCGTTCTTTGCATGTAATGCTGAAAAAGCTTTCTTTACTGACGAGCAAATGAAATATTACACCAATTGGAATTGCTCAGAAGTTTGCGAAGCACTAACCTTTCTTTTGGATAACATATTTGTACGTTATGGGAATGCTATATACCGTCAGGTAATTGGTATTCCCATGGGTACGAATTGTGCACCACTTGTCGCAGATTTGTTTTTGTACTGCTATGAGAGATATTTCATGTTGAGTTTGAATCCTCAATCACAAGAAGATGTTATAAAAGCCTTCAATGAAACTTGTCGATATTTGGATGATATTTTTAACTTAGATAACCCTTTCTTTAATGCTCTGATTCCTACAATTTATCCTAAAGAACTCAAATTGAATAAAGCTAACCCGTCCGACATTTATGCAGCGTTTCTTGACCTAGAACTTAAAATTAATAATGGAATGATTTCTTCTAAAATATATGACAAAAGAGATGATTTTGATTTTAATATTGTAAATTTTCCTCATCTTGACGGGGATGTTCCCCGTGCTCCATCTTACGGGGTTTATATATCTCAACTTATTCGTTTTGCTAGAGCTTGTTCATCTATTGACGATTTTAACAGTCGAAATCTCATTTTAACTGAAAAACTGATTAAACAAGGATATAGATACCATAAACTAAGAAAAACTTTCTCTAAATTTTACTATCGAAATCTCTCGCTTATTGGCAAGTACAAATGTAATCTCAAGGTACTTTTGCGACACGGTATTTCACATCCTGAATTTTATGGTGATGTGATTTACAAACTTCGTAGAATTATTGGACATACCCATTTTCTCACTTTGTTCATCAAATATATAAAACAATTCATTAAAAAGGGATATGATCCTGTATTATTACAGCATACTGCATGTTTGGTTGTGAACCCTTTTACAGTTGGCAATCACGCTGGCCTCTTTGCATGTACGCCGACAAGAAAGGTTTAGTACTCTATGAAGGCGACCTCTTAAATCCAGAAATGGAAGGAGAACGTCGGATATCTGTACTATTTCATTTTTGTCGTACCCTTTATTACTTTTCTACAGTTACTCTGTTTGCAGCTCAGTCATTGAGTACACTAGCGATAGGTGGGTACAGTATGTTCAATTAAATGTTTTTTTGTTATACATGCACTTTACCACTGTATTTGCTGTCGCGATTGTTGTAGATTAGTCGGAGAGGGGATACGTTTATTTACACTGTTTGTCTTTTAGGATGGGGATGGAATAAGGGTGAGGTTGGGCGCCCATAAACCGGTTTAAACCCCCGGTGACTTTTGTCACTGACCGTTCCAAGGCGGTACTTCCATCTTCCTCCTATTGTATGTTTGTTTTGTCTTTGTGCGTCTCTTGTTGTTTTTTCTACCCATGTACATTTGCTGTTTCCTTGTGTTGCTGTTCGGGCGAGTGTTTGTTCTGTATGTGGTATTTCCTGCATGACTCATTTTTGTACTTTTATTGAGTCTTTTCATGAACAGTAATTGAAAGTGCAACACTGCTCACGCCCCATAGCACCGACTTAAGCGGTATTGAATTTTCAAAACAAAAGTACTGAAATTCATGATCTCGAAGGATCAGAAGTCTTTTCGATAGTATTGTAAACCAGTCCTTGAGAATCCGGCAGTTAATTTGATAACGCCTGATAAAGTATTAGTGCGATTAGTTTGTGGATTCACTATCCACAGATTGTGCTCACAAAGACGTTCTACAGTGTATATATGTCTACGTGTTTAGGAATGAAAATTAGGATGATTGCATTCTGTTTGATAATGTTATATTAAAAAACGTATAGAACATCACGACCTTCATACTGTTTCTTTTCTGGCTTGTTGCTTCATAATTTTAAAACCGGTAGGAATAATAACTATCCATTTGATGGGAATCCTACAAAAATTACAGTATTAAGGATTGTCTCATACGGTTTTCAAAGAATCGGTACTTTGTTTGTAAAGGAATAAATTAATACAGCATATGTTAATAAATATTTTTTAAATAAAACATTATTAGAGCAACTCACATAAGCGAAATTGTCAATTCAACCGCGTCTTTATTGTACACAACAACTACACATTAATATAACATTGTCAAACAGACATTAATTAACTTTATACAATGTATAACGTCTTTGTGAACATAATCTGTGGATAGTGAATAAATCGGGATCAACGATTCAGGAATTCAGAAAACGAATTAAAAAGTTGTTGTGAAATTCAAAACAATTTTAATCAACACTATAGCATGTACAAATAGACCACACACTTATTGTTTACATATAATTCCTGAAATACGCAGTACTAGCATATAACGGCAGTGTGGGCAACGTGTTGGCTAAACGATAAATACCATTTATAAATTATGATATGAGCGATTAGTTTGTTGATTCACTATCCACAGATTGTGTCCACAAAGACGTTATACAGTGTATATATGTCTACGTATTTAGGAATAGAAATTAGGATTACATTCTGTTTTATAATGTTATATAAACGATAAATATTATTTATAAATTCTGAAGGGAGGTGATCCCCCGAGAGCAAAATTGCAACACAAAAAGAGAAAATTGCAGACTCGGTTTTATTGAGTCTTTTCATGAACAGTTATTGAAAGTGCAACACTGATCACGCCCACTAGCACTGACTCAAGCGTTATTCAATTTTCAGAACAAAAAATACTGAAATTCATGATCTCGAAGGATCAGAAGTCTTTTCGAAATTATTGTAAACCAGTCCTTGAGAATCCGACAGTTAATTTGCTAACGCCTGACAAATTATTAGAGCGACTAGTTTGCTGATCCGCTATCCACAGATTGTGTCCACAAAGACGTTATACAGTGTATAAATGTCTTTGATTTAGGAATAGAAATTAGGATTGCATTCTGTTTGATAATGTTATATAAACGATAAATACAATTTATAAATTCTGAAGGGAGGTGATCCCGCGAGAGCAAAATTGCAACACAAAAAGAGAAAATTGCAGACTCGGTTTTATTGAGTCTGTTCATGAACACTAATTGAAAGTGCAACACTGCTCACGCTCCATAGCAACGATTTAGGCGGTATTCAAATTTCAGAACATTAAGTATTGAAATTCATGATCTGGAAGAATGAGAAGTCTTTTCGAAAGTATTGTTAATCAGTCCTTGAGAATCCGGCAGTTAATTTGCTAACGCCTGACAAATTATTAGTGCAATTAGTTTGTGAATTCACTATCCACAGATTGTGTCCACAAAGACGTTATACAGTGTATATATGTCTACGTGTTTAGGAGTGAAAATTAGGATGACTGCATTCTGTTTGATAATGTTATATTAAAAAAAACATAGAACATCACGACCTTCATACTGTTTCTTTTCTGGCGTGTTGCTTCATAATTTTAAAACCGGTAGGAATAATAACTATCCATTTGATGGGAATCCTACAAAAATACAGTATTAAGGATTGTCTCATACGGTTTTTAAAGAATCGGTACTTTGTTTGTAAAGGAATAAATTAATACAGTATATGTTAATAAATATTTTTTAAATAAAATATTATTAGAGCAACTCACATAAGCGAAATTGTCAATTCAACCGCGTCTTTATTGTACACAACAACTACACATTAATATAACATTATCAAACAGACATTAATTAACTTATAACGTCTTTGTGAACATAATCTGTGGATAGTGAATAAATCGGGATCAACGATTCAGGAATTCAGAAAACGAATTAAAAAGTTGTTGTGAAATTCAAAACAATTTTAATCAACACTATAGCATGTACAAATAGACCACACACTTACTGTTTACATATAATTCCTGAAATACGCAGTACTAGCATATAACGGCAGTGTGGGCAACGTGTTGGCTAAACGATAAATACCATTTATAAATTATGATATGAGCGATTAGTTTGTTGATTCACTATCCACAGATTGTGTCCACAAAGACGTTATACAGTGTATATATGTCTACGTATTTAGGAATAAAAATTAGGATTGCATTCTGTTTTATAATGTTATATAAACGATAAATATTATTTATAAATTCTGAAGGGAGGTGATCCCCCGAGAGCAAAATTGCAACACAAAAAGAGAAAATTGCAGACTCGGTTTTATTGAGTCTTTTCATGAACAGTTATTGAAAGTGCAACACTGATCACGCCCACTAGCACCGACTCAAGCGTTATTCAATTTTCAGAACAAAAAATACTGAAATTCATGATCTCGAAGGATCAGAAGTCTTTTCGAAATTATTGTAAACCAGTCCTTGAGAATCCGACAGTTAATTTGCTAACGCCTGACAAATTATTAGAGCGACTAGTTTGCTGATCAGCTATCCACAGATTGTGTCCACAAAGACGTTATACAGTGTATATATGTCTACGTATTGAACATCACGACCTTCATACTGTTTCTTTTCTGGCGTGTTGCTTCATAATTTTAAAACCGGTAGGAATAATAACTATCCATTTGATGGGAATCCTACAAAAATTACAGTATTAAGGATTGTCTCATACGGTTTTTAAAGAATCGGTACTTTGTTTGTAAATGAATAAATTAATACAAGGTATTCCGTCGACAGAACATTAGACAAACGGTAAGCTATCAAACCATTGACACATGCAGCTAAAAGTATCTACAAGGACGGGAAAAGGACACTGTGTTACTTGTGTATGTACAGTAACTGTTATTATTCAAGCAGTTTATGTGCACTTGGCAAATTCCATTTGTATGTTAACTATTATAATACAAGCGTTTTTAGGAAGCGTTTTTTACTTCAATGTGAGAGAAATGAATGTGCTGGTTATATAATAATAATTTGTTTCTGAAAACACATACTGGTTATCATAAATTCTGATCAGTACAAATAAATCAGTCTGCAAACCTTATAATTGCGATAATTGTATGAACTTTCGTATAATTGTGAATGAAAGTAAAATGTAAAGATTACACTACTCTCATATTTTAAACTAATCGCATTAATGTTTTGTCAGGCGTTTGCAAATTAACTGTCTTAACTGAATCATTCTTATGCAACGAAGACAGGTTGCCAAATGCTTTCGACAAATCAAATGCTATTTATCGTTTAACTCACACGTTATGTCCACAATGCCGTTATATGTTAGTACTGCGTATTTATAGAATTATATGTAAAACATGAGAGAGTGGTCTATTTTTAGACGTTATATTGCAGTTTAAAATATTTTAATATATCAACTGCTTTATGATTCGTTTTCTGAATTCATGACTCGTTGATACCATTTTATTCACTATACATATATTGTGTCCACAAAGACGTTATACATTGTATATTGTTCTACGTATTTAGGAATGGAAATTAAGAATTCGGTCTGTTTGATAATGTTATATTTATTTTGTAGTTGCTGTGTACAATAAAGACGCGGTTGAATTAATAATTTCACTTATTTGAGTTGTTCTAATAATATTTTGTTTAAAAACGTATAAGGTATCATAACCTTATATATTGTTTCTGTATTGGCTTGTTTCTTCATATTTTTTAAACCGGTAGGAATGATCATTACCCATTTGATGGGAATCCTAATAAAATTACTGTATTAAGGATTGCCTCGTACAGTTTTTAATCATTTTGTACTGTGTTGGTAAATGAATGAATTACTACAATGTATTCCATCGACTGACAATGAGACAAACGGCGCGCTCTCAAACTATTTTCAGATGGCCAAATGCAGCTCAAAAGTGTCCACACGGACGGAAAAGGACACTGTATTATTTGTGTATGTACAATGTACAAATCATTTATTATTCAAGCGGTAAATGTGCACTTGGCAAAATCCTATTCCATTTGTATGTTAACTATTATAATACAAGCGTTTTTAGAAAGCGTTTTTATTTCTAAGTGAGAGAAATGTAATGACGGGCAGAGCAATTAGTCATTGTGTAGCGTTTAAGAAAATGGTCAGCCGAGTTGATGAATGTGCTGGTTATATATTTTGTGTCTCATACTGGTTATCATAAATTCTGATCAGTATAAACAAATCAGTCCGCAAAGCTTATAATTGCGTTGATAGTATGAACTTTTGTATAAATGTGAATATAAGCAAAATATAAAAATTACACTCCTCACATATTTTAAATTATTCGAATTATTTGTTAGGCGTTTGCAAATTAATGGTCGGATTCTCCAGGAATCATTCTTATGCAATGAGGACATGTTGACAATTCTTTCGCACTTTGCCTGGACGTCATAAGATCGAAAACATGACACTTTGGTGTTATGATAGAGTGCCCTTCCATCTAAAATTAACTGGTCTTAAACAGTTTGAAACGTAATGTTTTGTGTTAAGTTACATGATTTTAATATGAGAAAACGAAAGTAGGTTTAAATATAGAGAGAAAACGAAAGTAGGTTTAAATATAGATACTGTTAGTTTGTTTATTTCTACATTTTCTTTCCGATGTTTTAGAGACAGTGCTCATCCCACTTCAGCTTCCAGGGGACGCCTAATGCACTGTTTGATATCGAGAGGCGCATGCGCGACGTGTTTGCTATAATTATAGCGAATATTTATAAAGAACTGTCATATGTTTTTGTCCGCTGGAACAAATAGTAACGCGCGATATATTTTAGAGTTTTATTGTTGTTTCTCAACAAAAAAACGATCAAATAAAAAGCAAAACTGTTTAAATGGTATACTGAAGGGTTCATTCAGTATATAGTTTATTTTTAAGTGCAATGGCGTTCAGGGACTTTAAATGATACTTATCGTTTAGCTCACACGTTATGTTTGTTATATGCTTTTAAAGAATTATACGTAAAACATGAGAGTGTAGTCTATTGAAGATGTTACAGTGTTGTTTAAAATATTCGGAATGTCACTGCTGCTTAATAATTCGTTTTCAGAATTCATGATTCGCTGATCCCGTATTATTCACTATCCATATACTGTGTCCACAGAGACGATGTACATTGTATATAGGTCTACGTATTTAGGAATGGAAATTAAAATTGCAGTCTGTTTGATAATGTTATATTACTGTTGTAGTTGTTGTGTACAATAAAGACGCGGTTGAATTGATAATTTCGCTTATGTGAGTTGTTCTAATAATATTGTTTGAAAACATATAGAATATCACAACCTTCATATTTTTTATTTTCTGGCTTGTTGCTTCATTATTGAAAAACGGTAGGAATAATAACTATCAATTTGATGGGAATCCAATTAAAAATACCCGTACTAAGGATTGTCTCATACTGTTTTTAATAAATCTGTACTTTGTTTGTTAATGCAAGGCATTCCATCGGCTGAGAAGTAGACAAACGGCGCACTCTCAAACCATTTACCGATGGTCAAACTCAGCTAAAACGTGTCCACAAGGACGGAAAAGGACACTGTGTGTGTTATTTGTGTACGTAAAATGGAATTTATTACTCAAGTAGTGATTGTGCACTTGGAAAAATAATATTCGATTTGTATGTTAACTATCATAATACAGGCGTTTTTAGAAAGCGTTTTTTACTTCAAAGTGAGAGAAATGTAATCACAAGGGCAGTGCAATTATTCATTGTGTAGCGTTTAATGAAATGGACAGCCGAGTTGATGAATGTGCTGGTTATATAATAGTTTGTTTCACATACTGGTTATCATAAATTCTGATCAATATAAAACAGATCAGTCCAAAAAGCTTATAATTGCGTTGATAGTATGAACTTTTCTATAAATGTGAATAAAAGTAAAACATAAAAATTACACTCCCCACATATTTTAGATTAATCGAATTATTTGCTAGGCGGTTGCAAATTAACTGTCGGATTCTCCAGGAATCATTCTTATGCAGTGAGGACTTGTTGACAATACTGTCGAAACGTTAAAGGGTATTTATCGTTTAGCTCTCACGTTGTGTCCACAGTACCGTTATATGTTAGTACTGCGTATTTAAAGAATTATATGTAAAACATGAGAGTGTGGTCTATTTGTAAATTCTATAGTGTTGTTTAAAATACTTGGAATGTCACAAGTGCTTTTAAATTCGTTTTCTGAATTCATGACTCATTGGCCCCGTTTTATTCACTATTCACAGATTGTGTCCACAAAGACGTTATACACTGTATATAGGTCTACGTATATAGAAATTGAAATTAAGAATTCGGTCTGTTTGATGATGTTATATTAATTTTTTAGTTGCCATGTACAATAAACACGCGGTTGAATTCATAATTTCGCTTATGTGAGTTGTTTAATAATATTTTGTTTAAAAACGTATAGAATATCATAACCTTCATATTGTTTCTTTTCTGGCTTGTTGCTTCATAATTGTTAAACTGGCAGGAATTATCATTACCCATTTAATGGGAATACTAATAAAATAACTGTATTAAGGATTGTCTCATACAGTTTTAATGAATCTGTATTTTGTTTGTAACGGAATGAAATAATACAAGGTATTCCATTGACTGAAAAGTAGTCAAACGGCGCTCTCTCCAACCATTTACAGATGGTCACATGCAGCTAAACAGTGTCCACAAGGACGGAAAAGGACACTGTGTTATTTGTGTATGTACAATGTACAATAACATTTATCATTCAAGTAGTGAATGTGCACTTGGCAAAATAATATTCCATTTTTATGTTAACTATTATAATGCAAGCGTTTTAGAAAGCGTTTTTTACTTAAAAGTGAGATCATGAATTTCAGTATTATTTGATCTGAAATTTGAATACCGCTTAAGCCGGTGCTAGGGGGCGTAAGCAGTGTTGCACTTTCAATTAGTGTTCATGAACAGACTCAATAAAACCGAGTCTGCAATTTTCTCTTTTTGTGTTGCAATTTTTGCTCTCGGGGGATCACTTCCCTTCAGAATTTATATAGTAATTTGTTTCACATACTTGTTATAATAAATTCTGACCAGTATAAACAAATCAGTCAGCAAAGTTTATAATTGCGTTGATAGTATGAACTTTTGTATAAATGTGAATAATAATAAAATATAAAAATTACACTCCTCGCATATTTCAAATGAATCGAATTATTTGTAAGGCGTTTGCAAATTAACTGTTGGATTCTCCAGGAATAATTCTTATGCAATTAGGACTTGTTGACAATACCTTCGAAACGTTAAATGGTATTTATCGTTTAGCTCACAAGCTGTGTCTACAATATCGTTATTTTTTAGTACTGCGTATTTAATGAATTATATGTAAAACACGAGAGTGTGGTCTATTTGTAAATTCTATAGTGTTGTTTAAAATATTTGGAAAGTCACAAGTGCTTTTTTATTCGTTTTCTAAATCCATGGCTCATTGGTCCCGTTTTATTCACTATCTACAGATTGTGTCCACAAAGACGTTATACACTGTGTATAGGTCTACGTATTTAGGAATGGAAACTCAGAAATCGGTCTGTTTGATGATGTTATATTAATGTTGTAGTTGTTGTGTACAATAAAGACGCGGTTGAATTGATAATTTCGCTTATGTGAGTTGTAGAATATCATAACCTTCATATTGTTTCTTTTCTGGCTCAAACCATTTACCGATGGTCAAACTCAGTTAAAATGTGCCCACAAGGACGGAAAAGGACACTATGTGTGTTATTTGTGTACGTACAATGGAATTTATTACTCAAGTAGTGATTGTGCACTTGGAAAAATAATATTCGATTTGTATGTCAACTATTATAATACAGGCGTTTTTAGAAAGCGTTTTTTACTTCAAAGTGAGAGAAATGTAATCACAAGGGCATTGCAATTATTCATTGTGTAGCGTATAAGGAAATGGATAGCCGAGTTGATGAATGTGCTGGTTATATAATATTTTGTTTCACATACTGGTTATCATAACTTCTGATTAGTACAAACAAATCAGTCCAAAAATCTAATAATTGCGTTGATAGTATGAACTTTTGTATAAATTTAAATAAAAGTAAAATATAAAATTACACTCCTTACATATTTTAAACTAATCGCATTATTTATTAGGCGTTGGCAAAATAACTGTCGGATTTTCCAGGAATCATTCTTATTCAATGAGGACTTGTTGACAATACTTTCGAATCGTTAAATGGTATTTATCGTTTAGCTCACACGTTGTGTCCACAATACCGTTATATGTTAGTACTGCCTATTTAAAGAATTATATGTAAAACATGAGAGTGTGGTCTATTTGTAAATTCTATAGTGTTGTTTAAAATACTTGGAAAGTCACAAGTGCTTTTAAATTCGTTTTCTGAATTCATGACTCATTGGCCCCGTTTTATTCACTATTCACAGATTGTGTCCACAAAGACGTGATACACTGTATATAGGTCTACGTATATAGGAACGGAACTTAAGAATTCGGTCTGTTTGATGATGTTATATTAATTTTTTAGTTGTCATGTACAATAAAGACGCGGTTGAATGGTTAATTCCGCTTATGTGAGTTGTTTTATAATATTTTGTGTAAAAACGTATGGAATATCATAACCTTCATATTGTTTCTTTTCTGGCTTTTTGCTTTATAATTGTTAAACTGACAGGAATTATCATTACCCATTTGATGGAAATACTAATAAAATTACTGTATTAAGGATTGTCTCATACAGTTTTAATGAATCTGTACTTTGTTTGTAAAGAAATGAAATAATACAAGGTATTCCATTGACTGAAAAGTGGACAAACGGCTCTCTCTCTCAAACCAGTTACAGATGGTCACATGCAGCTAAACAGTGTCCACAAGGACGGAAAAGGACACTGTGTTATTTGTGTATATACAATGTACAATAACATTTATCATTCAAGCAGTGAATGTGCACTTGGCAAAATAATATTCCATTTGTATGTTAACTATTCTAATGCAAGCGTTTTAGAAAGCGTTTTTTACTTCAAAGTGAGATCATGAATTTCAGTATTATTTGATCTGAAATTTGAATACCGCTTAAGCCGGTATTAGGAGGCATGAGCAGTGTTGCACTTTCAATTAGTGTTCATGAACAGACTCAAAAAACCGAGTCTGCAATTTTCTCTTTTTGTGTTGCAATTTTTGCTCTCGGGGGATCACTTCCCTTCAGAATTTATATAGTATTTTGTTTCACATTCTTGTTATCATAAATTCTGATCAGTATAAACAAATCAGTCCGCAATGTTTATAATTGCGTTGATAGTATGAACTTTTGTATAAATGTGAATAAAAGTAAAATATAAAAATTACACTCCTCACATATTTTAAATGAATCGAATTATTTGTTAGGCGTTTGCAAATTAACTGTTGGATTCTCCAGGAATAAGTCTTATACAATTAGGACCTGTTGACAATACTGTCGAAACGTTAAATGGTATTTTCCGTTTGGCTAAAACATTGTGTCTACAATACCGTTATTTGTTCGTACTGCGTATTTAATGAATTATATGTAAAACATAAATGTGGTCTATATGTAAATTCTATAGTGTTGTTTAAAATATTTGGAAAGTCACAAGTGCTTTTTAATTCGTTTTCTAAATTCATGGCTAATTGGTCCCGTTTTATTCACTATCCACAGATTGTGTCCACAAAGACGTTATACACTGTGTATAGGCTACGAATTTAGGAATGGAAACTCAGAAATCGGTCTGTTTGATGATGTTATATTAATGTTGTTGTTGTTGTGTACAATAAAGACGCGGTTGAATTTATAATTTCGCTTATGTGAGTTGTTTAATAATATTTTGTTTAAAAACGTATAGAATATCATAACTTTCATATTGTTTCTTTTCTGGCTTGTTGCTTCATTATTGTAAAACGGTAGGAAAAATAACTATCAATTTGATGGGAATCCTATTAAAAATAACCGTACTAAGGATGCTCTCATACAGTTTTTAATAAATCTGTACTTTGTTTGTAAAGGAATCAATTAATACAAGGCATTCCATCGGCTGAAAAGTAGACAAACGGCGTACTCTCAAACCATTTACAGATGGTCAAACTCAGCTAAAAAGTGTCCACAAGGACGGAAAAGGACACTGTGTTATTTGTGTATGTACAATATACAATAACATTTATTATTCAAGCAGTGAATGTGCACTTGGCAAACTAATATTCCATTTGTATGTTAACTATTATAATGCAAGCGTTTTTTACTTAAAAGTGAGAGAAATGTAATCACAAGGGCAGTGTAATTATTCATTGTGTAGCGTATAAGGAAATGGATAGCCGAGTTGATGAATGTGCTGGTTATATAATATTTTGTTTCACATACTGGTTATCATAACTTCTGATTAGTACAAACAAATCAGTCCAAAAAGCTTATAATTGCGTTGATAGTATGAACTTTTGTATAAATTTAAATAAAAGTAAAATATAAAATTACACTCCTTACATATTTTAAATTAATCGAATTATTTGTTAGGCGTTGGCAAAATAACTGTCGGATTCTCCAGGAATCATTCTTATTCTATGAGGACTTGTTGACAATACTTTCGAATCGTTAAATGGTATTTATCGTTTAGCTCACACGTTGTGTCCACAATACCGTTATATGTTAGTACTGCGTATTTAAAGAATTATATGTAAAACATGAGAGTGTGGTCTATTTGTAAATTCTATAGTGTTGTGTAAAATACTTGGAAATTCACAAGTGCTTTTAAATTCGTTTTCTGAATTCATGACTCATTGGCCCCGTTTTATTCACTATTCACAGATTGTGTCCACAAAGACGTTATACACTGTATATAGGTCTACGTATATAGGAATGGAAATTAAGAATTCGGTCTGTTTGATGATGTTATATTAATTTTTTAGTTGTCATGTTAAAAGTAAAAAAAGTAGGTGGCGGTGGTCTAGTGGTAACGCGCTTGACTATCAGTCCGGAGGTCCGGGGTTCAAATCCCGGTCCCGCCCGGAAATACCAGAGATGCTTTTCCGCGTCTCCCACCTGCACATTCTCTCCACCCAGGGGTTAAAATGGGTACCTGTGAGGGTCACTCGCCGGTACTGCGGCTGCATGACTGCGCCATATGTTAGCAGTGCTCAATATTGTAGGCCAATGACTCAATGACCAGGGGAGTAAATGTACAGTCGGCTGAGCGGTCATTCGGACTGAAAGTAGACTATAACTAGGTACTTTTTTTACCCATTTGATGGGAATACTAATAAAATAACTGTATTAAGGATTGTCTCATACAGTTTTAATGAATCTGTACTTTTTTTGTAAAGAAATGAAATAATACAAGGTATTCCATTGACTGAAAAGTGGACAAACGGCTCTCTCTCTCTCAAACCATTTACAGATGGTCACATGCAGCTAAACAGTGTCCACAAGGACGGAAAAGGACACTGTGTTATTTGTGTATGTACAATGTACAATAACATTTATTATTCAAGCAGTGAATGTGCACTTGGCAAAATAATATTCCATTTGTATGTTAACTATTATAATGCAAGCGTTTTAAAAAGCGTTTTTTACTTCAAAGTGAGATCATGAATTTCAGTATTATTTGATCTGAAATTTGAATACCGCTTAAGCCGGAGCTAGGAGGCGTGAGCAGTGTTGCACTTTCAATTAGTGTTCATGAACAGACTAAAAAAAAACGAGTCTGCAATTTTCTCTTTTTGTGTTGCAATTTTTGCTCTCGGGGGATCACTTCCCTTCAGAATTTATATAGTATTTTGTTTCACATTCTTGTTATCATAAATTCTGATCAGTATAAACGAATCAGTCCGCAAAGTTTATAATTGCGTTGATAGTATGAACTTTTGTATAAATGTGAATAAAAGTAAAATATAAAAATTACACTCCTCACATATTTTAAACGAATCGAATTATTTGTTAGGCGTTTGCAAATTAACTGTCGGATTCTCCAGGAATAATTCTTATACAATTAGGACCTGTTGACAGTACTGTCGAAAAGTTAAATGGTATTTTCCGATTGGCTCACACGTTGTGTCAACAATACCGTTATTTGTTAGTACTGCGTATTTAATGAATTATATGTAAAACATAAGTGTGGTCTATATGTAAATTCTATAGTGTTGTTTAAAATATTTGGAAAGTCACAAGTGCTTTTTAATTCGTTTTCTAAATTCATGGCTCATTGGTCCCGTTTTATTCACTATCCACAGATTGTGTCCACAAAGACGTTATACACTGTGTATAGGTCCGCAAAGTTTATAATTGCGTTGATAGTATGAATTTTTGTATAAATGTGAATAAAAGTAAAATATAAAAATTGCACTCCTCACATATTTTGAATGAATCGAATTATTTGTTAGGCGTTTTCAAATTAACTGCCGGATTCTCCAGGAATAAGTCTTATACAATTAGGACCTGTTGACAATACTGTCGAAACGTTAAATGGTATTTTCCGTTTGGCTCACACGTTGTGTCTACAATACCGTTATTTGTTAGTACTGCGTATTTAATGAATTATATGTAAAACATAAGTGTGGTCTATATGTAAATTCTATAGTATTGTTTAAAATATTTGGAAAGACACAAGTGCTTTTTAATTCGTTTTCTAAATTCATGCTCATTGGTCCCGTTTTATTCACTATCCACAGATTGTGTCCACAAAGACGTTATACACTGTGTATAGGTCTCGGAATTTAGGAATGGAAATTAAGAAATCGGTCTGTTTGATTATGTTATATTAATGTTGTTGTTGTTGTCTACAATAAAGACGCGGTTGAATTTTTAATTCCGCTTATGTGAATTGTTTAATAATATTTTGTTTAAAAACGTATAGAATATCATAACCTTCATATTGTTTCTTTTCTGACTGTTGCTTCATTATTGTAAAACGGTAGGAAAAATAACTATCAATTTGATGGGAATCCTATTAAAAATAACCGTACTAAGGATGGTCTCATACAGTTTTTAATAAATCTGTACTTTGTTTGTAAAGGAATCAATTAATACAAGGCATTCCATCGGCTGAAAAGTAGACAAACGGCGTACTCTCAAACCATTTACAGATGGTCAAACTCAGCTAAAAAGTGTCCACAAGGACGGAAAAGGACACTGTGTTATTTGTGTATGTACAATATACAATAACATTTATTATTCAAGCAGTGAATGTGCACTTGGCAAACTAATATTCCATTTGTATGTTAACTATTATAATGCAAGCGTTTTAGAAAGCGTGTTTTACTTAAAAGTGAGAGAAATGTAATCACAAGGGCAGTGTAATTATTCATTGTGTAGCGTATAAGGAAATGGATAGCCGAGTTGATGAATGTGCTGGTTATATAATATTTTGTTTCACATACTGGTTATCATAACTTCTGATTAGTACAAACAGATCAGTCCAAAAAGCTTATAACTGCGTTGATAGTATGAACTTTTGTATAAATTTAAATAAAACTAAAATATAAAATTACACTCCTTACATATTTTAAACTAATCGAATTATTTGTTAGGCGTTGGCACAATAACTGTCGGATTCTCCAGGAATCATTCTTATTCAATGAGGACTTTTTGATAATACTTTCGAAACGTTAAATGGTATTCAATTAGTTCAATAGTTTAGCTCACACGTTGTGTCCACAATACCGTTATATGTTAGTACTGCGTATTTAAAGAATTATATGTAAAACATGAGAGTGTGGTCTATTTGTAAATTCTATAGTGTTGTTTAAAATACTTGGAAAGTCACAAGTGCTTTTAAATTCGATAAATCAGATTTTGTCATTTTTATCGGGGTAATTGGACGGCTTCGTTCACTCTGTTGGTACATAGAATTAATTACCACTTACATACAATTATGAGAGAGATACCTTATTTTACTTTGGGCGATTCGGTGAATAATAAAAACAATTTGACGAAGCGACAGACAGATATATAGGCGTACGGATAGGCTGAGGGACGGGTGTGTGGGCTAGCGAGTGTTCATAAAGACAGACGGATGGTATTGTGTAGTGAACAATACAGTATAAAAATAACAGGTAATCCTTTTTTTTTAAAAAAAACACTTTGTTACTGCGTGTGCCGAAAATTATTATTTATACCTCTGATTTTTACATACTTTTTCATCTGGAAACTGGTGTTATTTCAACATTAACGCTAAAAGCGTGAATCTTACATACGTCACGACATAGTTAACCCTTCGCTTGCTGAATTTTAAAATACATTTCTCCTTCCTTACCCATGCCCTGTTGTATAATTACATTTATTATACCTCAATTTCATTTACAATGTTAATTTCCCATAGGCCACCGTGACAAAGAAATACTGTCAGGTCCAGCGGGAAACAATTACTGTCGGAAAAATACTGTCTCCCGCTACCATAGGAACGGAACATTTAGATCAGTGAGCGCTTATTAAATTGTGTACGTGACGTCATCCGATTACGTCATGTATTAGCGCCATTTAACGCTTGCAATTTGATCAACAAACGTCATTAGGGCAACTGATTTGTTTTTGTTTATATATCTGAGAAATGTCGCGTTTTTCGGCTGTTTCGGAGGAGACTCTGTCAAGATTGGACAGTGAAAAGGGCTCCGCCAGTATTTATAACGTTTCATGAATAGAAATGTGAAGCTGTTCCGCGATATTTAAGCACCGAGTAGCTCTATAACTTTTGTTTAAGACTGTTTATTGTTATCATTGAATAAATATTTTTGCTGACGAAATCGATTGTGCTGTTCGGTATAATAACCAACCTCGGGTTGACAGTACTTGCTGTCTCTCTCCATAGAATGTGATATTTATATAATTTATTCACTGTGTACAAGTATTTCGCTGTTCGATCACTGCTGTGGAGTGCACTGGTTGCAAAATCAACTGGTAAATAGTGCAGACCCTGATGAGACAGCTCCTGCAGGAGCTGTCTCATGTGGGTCTTCACTATTTACAGGTAGTGGGTATATTGAAGCGAATAGCAAGCGAAGGGTTAATAATATCCGACGCTTAGAAATTGAAATCTAAGGTTCCGGCATTCTGTTTCAATCCATATCCAAAAATGCCTGATATCTAATAAAACGCTAAGATCGAACCGTTTAAGTATTTATGTGGAAACTCCCTACAATGGAAGCACAGGCCACTAACAGCACACTATTTTTTTTCGGATGGACTGAGCAAGTTAATAAGTGCAACAAATCACCCGGTAAAGCCCTAACCGTTGTATCATATTTTAATTGGAAATAAATTTCCGCAGAACAAATTAAAAATGACAATTTGTATAGAAGAAATGTATAACATTCGCCTATGAAATCGAAATTTTTGAGAAATTTGACTTCAAAATTAACGCTATATAACCTCGCATGTGTAGCTCTGCGTCTTTGATTTAAAGCATACTAAATACCAGAAAGTTTTTAGACCCATTCCGCCTTACATTCTGTACATATATTGTTCTATATTCTAATACCATAGTTTCTTTATTTGCTCTGCTTTTCAATACACGAACCTCGGAAATGTAAATATTATGTACAGCAATACCAAATGCCCTGTACCCAAAGAGAAATAATGTGCACGCAAACGGTTTCAATGAAGGACACGACTGATTATCCTGTTATCCTATCAGTTTAAAGAAAAATAACAATGCAGGTGAGATCATTTTGAAGATATAACCTATTCTCTGTTGAATGTTTACAAGTCTAATTTCGACAAAACAGGAATGTCATAAATATTGTTATTTGTCTATTAATGTTAAAGTAAGTTGGAGTACGTTTTGAATAAGTATAGTGAGTGGTTAAGCTAACGAGTATTTAAATGAGATGTAACCGATGCAATTTCCATGCTCAACAGGACCGGTGATTTGCTGACCACTTTACAGTCACGGTATATTAGTGAGCTGGTAGTCTCTAGCATATAACTCGCGCCTTCGGAAGGAATGGCCAATAAATAACGAGAGATATCGGGGTTTTAACACGCGTGACTACCAACTGTTCAATATGGCAGCTCATGCCATGTCTTTCTTACAGCCATTTTCTTAAAATATTTAAGGATTCTTAATTTCAAGGCATCTCTTGTCAATGCTCTGCTAGAGATAAACGTTATTACTAGCTCTAAAGCGTCACAGGGAAATCGTCACTTTTTAGCAGCAATCACTTTAGCCTGACCATTAAATTGCCAAGTTTAAAATTACAATATCTAGTACTCTCAAACATCCATACATATTCTTCATCTTCTTTTGTTCTTGATATGTTCGTCAATGTTTAGTAATATTTTTTTCTGCTTTTAATAGTCTTCTTCCTCCTCTTCTCCTATTTCTTCCTCCCGACAGTTTTGTGTATATATTGCCATATTGTCAAACATTCATTTGCAACATTAAAATTGAAAGGGAGGGCATTAGAACTTCGTAGAATCTGTGGCCCAATCCCTTTCAATCTTTCTTGAAATAAATCATGTTTAACCTAAACTACGTAACACACAGGCTAATGAGATGCGCGAGCAGATTCACACCGTAAAGACCATTTGATTATATCGCTTTGTTGCGTCTCCCAAATGTACATTAACGCGTCAGATTAAATGGCCTGTCCATCAGTTTACCGTTAGCCTGCTTGTTGCGACTGTGCTAAATATGCAAACAGTTTAGATCCAAATAAGATGCTAAACAACTCGGTGTCTCACGCCGATCTGGGCTCTATGAAACTTGTCCAAAACTTTCACAAAGCATTGTGCGAATCGGTAAAGTTTTATAAGTGACACAGACACTGCACATGTGCAATGTTTCAATGCAGGCTGATATTTTAATTGCTAAACAACACATAATTACTCATTAAAGTCTTGACACAACGGTTAAACTTTCTGAATAACTGCAAGTGCGGCGTTTTGCCAATACATTTCTCGCAATTTAACCCTTATTCTCTCGTTCGCGGCCAAAAAGCCATATGCAATCAGCTTTAACACTCAATCAGTATATCTACAACACAGTGGGTCTAGCGTAAGGTAGTAATTTCATATATATCAGAGTCAGAGTTGAAGTTTGTAAACACTAGACTTTGTTTGGTTTAGTTTCTGCTGTGCTGTAAATAGTTATTAAGATTTCATTCATTCAATCAAGCGGATTATATCCTGTAAATAGAATTTACTATAATACTAGTGCCTGTTTTGGTTGTTTGGCTATCATACCGACCACAAAACCCAGTCATGAAACGACTCGAGCGGATTTCATGGTTACTGTTTAATATTTATACTAATCAAGATAATTAAGTGTTTCAGCACATCAAACAGTGCAGTCAATGGTGAGATAATAGGTAAGCAATAAATTGAATGAGTTTGGTCTACTGGGTTTTCGTAGCTAATTGGATTTTGACAGTAGCGCTATTTTTATGTCAGATTAATGAACTTGTCAGACTGTGATAAATATAGCGATTTATTTTACAAATATGTAGAAATGTGCTAAATCCGGCTCTCTTATACGGCAAAGACGTACATATTTGCTTTGCAAAAAATAATATTATATACTGATTGAAATTCGTAATAAAATGTTGTCGCCTCCATTTTATTTTGATACTGCATAACATTATACTATATAATTATATAACATCTGTTTATTAATCTCTCAAATCTGATTTAAAGCACTAATTGTTTTTGGACAATTTTTGCAGTGCGACCTGTATGGTCGTTTTTCTAAAATCAAATTGAATGTCACTCCGGTTATAGTATCCGTCTAAACAAACCAAAGATATACTGTATATTAACTTTACTAACCCATTTATTCCCACATTATTTGAAAAAAACTTGTCCATATTTCATTCTGGAAAGCCTCAATTTTTCATTTTGAGAGGGTACAGGTACTAAAATACTTTTTTGAATAAACCATTGGCATCGGTAGTCCCATTTAAGGGACAAGCAGCACAAATGGGTTTATTAAATGAGTTTTCTTTTGTAAAATTAATGTGTTGTATGTATTAACTTCCTTGTACATAACGTATTATAGGGTACATACGTATAATACACATGCAATATCTGTAATATGCACGGGTTCGTGATAATATGCCTCAAGTCTCTTATAACTCAATTATGAATTGCAGGGTTAAACTATTCAGATACAGAAACTGTACTTTTATTATGATGGAATTCAAATAAAGAGCAAATCTCTAACGTTGTATAAATAGCAATCTAAACGTCTGTACATTTTCGCCGTTCACTTATCAGTGTTCTGTAATCCGGCTAAGCGCGGTGTAACAAAATTGCAAGCAGCTATTTTCCGGATCAGACACCGAATAACTTTAAATTGTTTGACACATGGGCAAATATTCCAAAAAACGTAGCGATTTTGAAGAACTTTGAAAATGAATTCGACCATTTTTGAATGCGTGAAAAGGATTCAAGGCGAACTGTAATGTTTAGCCTTATATGACCTTTATCATACTGAAAAAATGACAAAATAACTGTCTGCTTCTTAAAATAAAATTGGCTCGGTATTCAAATAATTTTTATTCGGATGAGATTCCGAGTATTGCACTACAAACAATGTGGACCCAGATCAAACATCACGTGTCTGACTCGAAGTCTGACCAGGGTTTACACCGTTTGAATTATCAGAATTAACTATACACATGCGAACTTCAGTAAATAAGTAAAACTTATTTTTCTACCCTATGCAAACACCTGTTACACTCGTCAGACGCCGCGTCTCTGTTGATCTAGGTTTACACTGTTTGCATTGCAATAAACCCCTTCCTTTTCCTGGAGCACGGCTCATCCCTGCAAATCGCGTATATATGTGACAGTACATTAGAGCGTATCCCTTTACTACGTGACAACGGCTTGCACCGAGTATGGTACATATCGGTTTGAATGAATAGAATTAACCTGACTTAGCAAACAGGTTAGATACAGATCAGACACCATGTAAACGCGACGTTTGATCAGGATCCAAACTGTTTTACACTCGTATTAAACTTTCCTAAGTCACATTGCTTTTAGTCTAATATTGAAACGATCTTACAGACAACAATACTATTGTTTATGCAGACGTCAATATGGCAGTGAAGGGGTAAAATCCTCACGATAAAATAGGCGCTGAAAGAGTTTACTAAATTTGGCGTCACACCAGGATCCAAACTATTCGCCACTTCGATCATTATGCTCAACATGGTGGAAATACGATCAAGTTTTCAATCGAACCGAACCAGAACGAAACGGGAATAAACCATTTTAATCTGTGGCTGATCTGTGTGTCCTTTTACATGTAATGCTGATGATCATGTTTCATTTTAACTGCAAGCTAATGTCATATGCGGCAGTTGTTTTCAATATATTTCCAAAGGGCATACAATTTATAAATAATAGTTTGGTAAAGGGTTATAAAATATGCGATATCATTCTTACCGGGCTAAAACAAAAAGCAAAAAACATATTGACACTTTCACTTTCTTGAAGAACATAAGATGGTCCGCCCGCGCAATCCTTAATACAGTAAAACCTCTCTATTACGACCACTAAATTACATTATTTATTGTGTGTTTAAGACAGGTGACTACTTAAATCAAGGTAAGAGTAAAACAGAAAACCCATTCAGGGGCTTTCTTTTTTACTTACACGTTTCTTTAAGCCGTCGTCTGTATTTCCTACGATCAATTAGCCTTCTTTTACTGGTCTTAATAGAACGGTTTCACTAATTCATTTGTGCTCAATTACCACCATACGTTAACCATAAAATACGTAATCACTTACCGTTATCCCGCTTTCCAGTTTTGATAAGTCCGCCCAGTTTCAATCCAAACACTAAAATTGCCCGTAACATGATCTTTAAATCGCACCGGAGAAGTGACTTATTCCTCTTTCTTATTCTTTCGTCTAGAGGAACACCCTTTCAAACGCTTTTTTGGTTAAAGATTGTCTCCATTTAATAAGGCGTAAGTTAAGTGTAAATTATGTGCCCCGATTACAAGGCAACTGATAAGCCAGCCGCGCTATCTGCACTTCAGAGAAGAGAGAAAGTATCAAGTTACAGAGTGTGCGTGTCGGGAGGTTACCCCAGACACACTCCGATTTTAGCCGTTTTTGTCACATTCATGATGTGTGTGTAAAAGTGGTTCACAAGGTCGGTTCGCACTTCCTTACGCAATTAGTAAAAAACATAAAAATATACGTATATATGACCTCAACACTAAATTTGGTGTCCACAATTCAAGATGTGTCCACAAAGACTGCAACCATACAACTGCCTGTGTCCACAATGACGCAAAGATACAACACACACACACACACACACACACACACACACACACACACACACACACACACACACACACACACACACACACACACACACACACACACACACACACACACACACACACACACACACACACACACATACACACATACATACATACATACATACATACATACGAGGAGCTAAATACTACATATATCCACTAAGACGAGGGGCTAATTTACATCCACTGAGACGAGGGGCTAATAACTACATACATCCACTGAGACGAGGAACTAATAAATGCATCCACTGAGACGAGAGGTTATTAACTACATACATACACTGATGCGATGAACTAAAAACTACATAGATCCACTGAGACGAGGAGCTAATAACTACATCCAATGAGACAAGGGGCTAATTTACATCCACTGAGACGAGGGGCTAATAACTACATACATCCACTGAGACGAGGGGCTAATAACTACATACATCAACTAAGACGAGGAACTAATAAATACATCCACTGAGATGAGTAGCTAATAAATACATCCACTGAGACAAGGGGCTACTAAGGAATCATATCTAGTGAGACGAGGGCCCTTAAAGTATATACATCCACTGAGGCGAGATGCTAAAAAGAACAAAAATCCACTTAGATGATTGGCTAATTTACATCCACTGAAACGAAGGGCTATTCACGACATACATACACTGAGACGAGGGGCTAATAACTACATAAATCAACTGAGACGAGGAATTAATAAATACATCCGCTGAGACAAGGAACTAATAAATACATCCACTGAGATAAGGGGCTAATAAGGAATCATATCTAGTGAGAAGAGGGCCCTTAAAGTATATACATGTATATTCACTGAGGCGAGGGACTAAAAGGAATAAGATCCACTGAGACGAGGGACTTAAAAGGGTATGCATCTACTAAGACGAGGTGTTAAAAAGGGAAAAAACTAATGAGACAGGAGTTTAATAACTACATACACACACTGATGCGAGGAGCTAAAAACTACATATATCCACTGAGACGAGGAGCTAATAACTACATACACTAAGACGAGGGGCTAATTTACATCCACTGAGACGAGGAATTAATAAATGCACCAACTGAGACGAGAGGTTATTAACTACATACATACATACACTGATGCGATAAACTAAAAACTACATAGATCCACTGAGACGAGGAGCTAATAACTACATCCACTGAGACGAGGGGCTAATTTACATCCACTGATACGAGGGGCTAATAACTGTATACATCCACTGAGACGAGGAACTAATAAATACATCCACTGAGACGAGGGGCCATTAACTACATACATACACTGAGGCGAGGAACTAAAAACTACATAGATCCACTGAGACGAGGAGCTTATAACTGCATCCACTGAGACGAGGGGATAATTTACATCCACTGAGACGAGGGGCTAATTACTACATACATCAACTTAGACGAGGGGCTAAAAGGGAATTACATCCACTGAAGCGAATCCCTTAAAAGTATATACACATCTACTGAGGGTAGTGGCTAAACAAAATATACATCTCATACGAGACATACATCCACTGAGGCGATAAGCTCATAACTACATACATCCACTGAGACGAGGAGGTAATAGCTACATACATCCACTGAGGCGAGGAGCTAATAACTACATACATCCACTGATGCGAGGAGCTTATAACTACATACATCCACTGAGACGAGGGGCTAAAAAGGAATTACATCCACTAAGCGAATGCCTTAAAAGTATATACACATCTACTGAGGTTAGTTGCGAAACAAAAACATCTCATACGAGACATATATCCACTGAGGCGATAAGCAAATAGCTACAAACATCCAATGAGGCGAGGAGCTAATAACTACATACATCCACTGAGACGAGGAGCTAATAGTTGCATACATACACTGAGGCGAGGAGCTAAAAACTACATAGATCCATTGAGGCGAGGAGCTAGTAACTACATCCACTGAGACGGGGCTAATAAATGCATCCACTGAGACGAGGGGCTAGTAACTACATACATCCACTGAGACGAGGAGCTAATAAATAAATCCACTGAGACAAGGGGCTAATAAGGAATCATATCTAGTGAGACGAGAACCCTTAAAGTAAGTAAAACCTCTCTATAACGGCCACTAAATTAAATGAAGTATTTTGTGTTAATGACAGGTGGCTGCTATAAGCAAGGTTAAAGTAAAACAGAACGCTCCTATAGGAGCGTTCTATTTTTACTTTCCACTTGCTTTAAGCAGCAACCTGCCCTAAATACCAACTAATTAACACAATTCAGTGGCTGTTATAGAGAGGTTTTACTGTATATACATCCACTGAGGCGAGGTGCTAAAAAGGAATTACATCCACTGAGACGAGGGGCTTAAAAGCATTTGCATCTACTGAGACGAGGTGCTAAAAAGGGAAAAACTAATGAGACAGGAGGTTAATAACTACATACATACACTGAGGCGAGGAGCTAAAAACTACAATGATCCACTGAGACGGGGAGCTAATAACTACATCCACTGAGAGGAGGGGCTAATTTACATCCACTGAAACGAGGGGCTATTAACTACATACATCCACTCAGGCGAGGAGCTAAAAACTACATACATACACTGAGATGAGGAGCTAAAAACTACATAGATCCACTGAGACGAGGAGCTAATAACTACCTCCACTGAGACGATGTGCTACTTTACATCCACTGAGATGAGGAACTAATAACTACATACATCCACTGAGACGAGGAACAAATAAATACATCCACTGAGACGATGAGCTAATAAGGAATCATATCAAGTGAGAAGAGGGCCCTAAAAGTATATACATCCACTGAGGCGAGGTGCTAAAAAGAACAAACATCGTCTAAGATGATTGGCTAATTTACATCCACTGAGGCGAGGGGCGAAAAAGGAATTACATCCCCTGAAACGAGGGACTTAAAAGTATATGCACCTACTGAGACGAGGCGTTAAAAAGGGAAAAACCAACGAGACAAGAGGTTAATAACTACATACATACACTGAGGCGAGGAGCTAAAAACTACATAGATCCCCTGAGACGGGGAGCTAATAACTACATCCACTGACAGGAGGGGCGATGTGCTTAAAAGTACAAACATCCATTGAGACGAGGGGCAAATAACTACATACATGCACTGAAACGAGGGGCTAAGAACTACATACATCCACGGAGGCGAGGAGCTAATAACTACATACATCAACTGGGACGAGGAGCTAATATCTACACCCACTGAGACGAGGGGCTAAAAAGGAATTACGCGTGTATATATACATCCACTGATGCTTGGTGTTAAAAGGAACAAACATTCTCTGAGACGAAGGGTAGTTTTGTCTGTTTCAAAATGTTTGAATAAGCACAATGCTTTGGCCACATTTATATTACATGTATTGATGAGGTTTAGGTCACGTGATTGTGAATGGACGCGCTTAATTTCTTCTCGTGTGAAAAATATAGTAAAATAGTGACTAGTTTATCGTTTTGGACTATTTTGTGTTTAAGTGATATTATGAGTCAATACCGTGATGTGATGACGCGAAAGAATAGGAAAGAAGTTAGTAAAAGGAAGAAAACGAGCAGTAGTGGTGACGAGGCAAACTGTAGTAGGGTTTTCAGAGTGGGTGGAGGTTCGCCGAGGGTTTACCGCGATGTAAACAAAGAAGTAAAAAGTGCACAGATTATAAAGACACAAGTGACAATAACATCAATGTTAGTGATATTTTGAGTAAAACTAATTCAATATTGTTTGATGATTCTGTGGTGTTTGTGGAGAGCAATGTACAGAAAAGGGAGTTGGACCTTATATCTGAAGCTGACCGCGGATTGGGTGAGAGGCAACAGGAATCTGTGAAATCTAAAAGTAAGTCCGATGTTCTTGTGAATTATAGTAAAAGTGACACCATGGCATCCAATATAACATCTAGTGAATCAACGTCACCTAAAAATGCTGACATTATGTGCTTTCTGCAGAAACTTGATAAACGGTTAGGAAATGTTGAACAGCAGCTTTTGACACTTAATAAAGTAGAAGCCAAAGTCGATAGTCTTGAGTAAGATTTGAATAAAGTGTTTCTACAAGTTGATACAATCAGCAAATCCATGAACGAGAAAATTATTGTACTTGAGGATCGCATTGATAATATTGAACTCGCAGAAAGTCAACAACAAAGTAAACTGCAGCAAATCGAGACTGAGAATAGCAAACTCAGAGACTCTATATCCTATCTACAAAGTCAATCAATGCGGAATAACCTTGTGTTTTGTAACATTGAAGAGGAGCAAAATGAGAAGCCAGCCGATACGGAAAAGATAGTGAGAAGTTTTATGGTTGAGAAGTTGAAGTTTGCACAGGAGCAGGTTGATGCGATGAGAATAGAACGTGCACACAGGATGCGACGCACATCAAACGAGTTACGCGGTAGAGGGCCAAGAAAAATTGTGTGTAAATTCAATTTATTTAAAGACAGAGAATTGGCAAGGCGTAAAAGTTTCGAGCTTAAGGAGACAGACTTTTTCGTCCACGAGCAAGTCCCACAAGATGTTGCGGAAAAGAGGCGTAAACTAGTGCCATTACTAAAACAAGCAAAAAGCGAGAATAAAAATGCTTGAATTTCATATGACACTCTGTATGTTGACGGACAGGCTGTTAAAGTTGACTAGGGGTTACTGGAGAATGGACCACAAGTACTGATCTGGAACTGCAATGGACTTACCGGGAACAAGTTAAGGGACAGTGAATTTGTGCAGTTACTTTCTGATAACGATATCATTATTTTAACAGAATCTTGGACAGATGAACACTCAGATATCGATCTAAATGGTTATACATGCTATAATTATTTTAGAAAGTTTAAGCATAAAAAGGCAAAACGAAACAGTGGCGGTATTACTGTATATGTTAATAACAGTATTAAGTCAGGCGTTTTTCTATTGTCAGAAATCACTTTGATACAATTCTTTGGTTAAAACTTCATAAGAGTTTTTCTCAATTTTGGAGATGATGTGTATTTGTGTGGTTTATATTTATGGTCTGATGAGTCCCCAGCCGCAAGAATTATTGATTCTGATTTGTTCGATGTACTGATACAAGATATTTATTACTACGAACAGCTTGGTAGTGTTTTAATAACGGGTGATTGCAATGCACGCACAGGATCCAGACCCGATTATGTTGTTTGTGATCAGACTGTTAGAAATATAGATTTTCAAGAATACAGCCCAGATCAGCCCATCGCTAGGGCCTCATTAGACAGTACTTGCAATGCACGGGGAAACCGACTACTTGAATTATGTAAAGCAACGTCGCTGAGAATAGTTAACGGTCGGCTGGGGTCTGATTTTGGGACAGGTATATGTACACACTATTGTCATCAGTCGAGTAGTACAATCGGCTATTTGTTAGCACGGGAGAGTGATTTTCACATGATCATTGATTTTTGTGTTCAGGACTTCAATATGTATAGCGACCATGCACCACTCCAGTTTATCATAACAGGTAATACTGTATTGAATTCATGTAATAATGACGAAGAGAAGCCGTTTGTATCCTTTAAATGGAATAGAGAACACAGAGGGGTATTTAGACGTGGTATACTGGGTAAATTACCCGAGTTCAACAGTATTATCTTCGATACGGTATCGAATGATAGTAACAGTATTAATACTATGGTGCAACGATTTACCGATACGATTTGCAGTGTTGCAGATCAATTGTTTAAAAGTTCTTTTAATCCTAGCAAAAATAGATGTCATTTTGAAGATAAGTGGTTTGATTGTGAATGTGCGGAGGCTAAGCATGAGTACAAAAATGCCTTATATGAGTATAATCGCTCAAAAACGCACGAGAGAAGGCATGCTCTCTGTAATTATAAGAAGGCGTATAAGACACTAATTCGTAAGAAAAAGCGTGCTTATAAATTAAAACAGTCTGCTGAGCTACAGGATATGAAAAATTGTAGACCCAAAGAGTTTTGGAAATACTTTAAAAGGAAAAACAAACATTTGACTCCGAATATCGATATAACTGACTTTAAAAATCATTTTGCAGAACTTTTTGAAGATATCAGAACCACAGTTATTGAGGATGTAGAAACCTTCAACGAAAATAATGATTTTAACATAAATGACCCTACGTTTGCTGAGTTAAATACTCCAATCACCCAAACTGAAGTTGAGAAGGCAATTAAGGGGTTAAAAGCTAATAAAGCGTCTTCAACATCTGACAATTTGATTAATGAATATTTCGTAGAATCATTAGATATACTTACAGGTCATTTGACCGATATTTTTAATAGAATATTTGATGTTGGTTACTTTCCAGAATCGTGGTCTAAAGGGTTTATAATACCTCTATACAAAAGGGTGATTCTGATGATCCTGGTAATTACCGCGGCATAACGCTGCTGAGTAACTTCGGGAAAGTATTTATAGGTGTTTTAACGAATAGAGTCGCAAAGTGGTTTGAAGAAAACAACTTTTTGTATGATTCACAATTCGGGTTCCGGAAAGGCAGTAGTACAGTGGACGCTATATTTGTTTTACATACTATAATACAAGATGTTATTAGTAAACACTTACGGTTCCCTTGTGTATTTGTGGATTTTAAAAAAGCATTTGACTCTGTTTACAGGAATGCACTATGGTTCAAACTCTTCAAGATGGGGTTAGATGGTAAAATTTTGTTAATGTTTAAAGCAATGTATGCTGTTGTTAAATCATGTGTTAAACACAACAATTCGTTTTCAGATTTCTTCAATATTTCGGTTGGTTTAAGACAGGGACAAAATAATTCACCGGCAATGTTTGCTCTTTTTTTAGAAGATCTTGAATTATATATGCAAGATGGTTCTAATTGTGGTTACAGCCTCTTTGAGTTATGTATAATTGTTCTTTTGTTTGCTGATGATATGGTAATAATTGGTTCTTCACAACAAGATTTGCAGAACAGGTTAAACACGTTGAAAGAATATTGCAATGTATGGGGTCTTGAGGTAAACATTTCAAAGACAAAAGTTGTCGTATTTAGGCAAAGGGGAAAGGTAAAACCAAATGAACGTTGGTATTACAACAATGAAATTATTGAAGTTGTAGATGATTTTAACTATTTAGGGGTAGTTTTTAATTATACAGGATCTTTTGCCAAAAACAACCAATATCTGATCGGGAAAGCTCTTAAAGCTATGAATATGTTATACAGAAATGTTAATAAATTTGATATCTGTCCACGTATATCTATGCACCTATTTGATGCATTTGTTGGGTCAAATATTAACTACGCCTGTCCAGTTTGGGGTTTTTCTATGTCTAAAGACCTAGAGAGAGTACATTTGAAATTCTGCAAGATGATATTAGGCGTTAGACAAAATTCGTGTTACGACGCAATCTATGGGGAGTTAGGACGCTACCCGCTGTACATAAATAGATACGTTCAAATACTGAAATACTGGTTTAAATTATTGCATACAGACAATATTATTCTGAAAAATGTATATCGTCATGCTTGTGAACAATGCCTAAAAGGAAAAGATAATTGGGTAAAGCGAGTTAAGGCACTGCTTCATGAATTTGGTTTTTCAGATATCTGGATACAACCTGTGAATATACATGTTAAATCTTTTATTTTGTTGTTTAAACAACGTGTAATTGATAACTTTTACCAAAAATGGTATTCTGATGTAGAATCGAATAATGTTCTCAATACACTTTATGCTCATATTAAACCGACTTTTGGTTATGAAAATTATCTTAATAGAATTATTTCTAAACGTTTGAGACAGTGCCAAACGAGAATCCGCATATCTTCTCATAACTTGCGTATACAGTCTGGAAGATATGGTAGAGATAGATTAGAACGAAATCAGAAAATATGTCAGTTGTGTAATGTACACGACATTGAAGACGAGTATCATTTCATAATTATATGTAAAGCAATTAAAGAATTAAGAGCTAAGTATATAAAAACCTATTATAGACTAAGACCAAGCATGCACAAATTTATTGAATTACTAACCACTGATAATAAGCCAACGCTTATTAACTTATGTAGATTTATAAGTTTTGCGAATTCTAAGCGCAATGATATCTTATTGGCAGTATAAGATATATTGTTCTTAAAAGTCCACAGTCATACATATAAATACTATCACTTACAGGCTATATTATTAAGTACAGAGCTTTGATCACTTTTATATATAGTGTTCATTCTCCCCATACTTTCTCTCATATTTCATTCGAGAAAAGTTCGTATTTTCGATAAAATGGTTAACTCATTCACCCTGAAACTGAAATGGATGGTTCCTGTTTCTAATCAAGTCTAGTCCGTTGTTTAATAGCAATAGTTGATTTTGACAGTGTATTTCAAAATATCGAAAGTGACGATCCTGATTAGGGTACATCTGTAAGGAGTATTCCGATCAGGGTCTACACAGATTGCATAAGACGGGCATTCTTCACAGTACAGAATTATAGATGACGCGTATATATACGTCACAAAGGGTGAATGGGTTAGGCGTGGGTTAGGCAAATATATCGATATGATTTGGTATGTTACCATATAATTGTTTGAATGTCACGTGATTTGATTAGACCTGTTGAATATGATGCATAAATGATGGAATATGTAACGAGGTACTATATGTATAAGTTACGAATAAACTATGTCTATGTCTATGTATTCCATAATTACGCATTTACTAGGAGGTTTCAAACAAAGTAGGCTTATAGAGGATCATTATTTCATATGAATAGTGCTGGGTGAAAGAATTTAGTTTTACACTAGGCCACTACAAGTAAATTTTATCACATAGTCGGATGAACATTATAAATAACATAAGCTCTACTGAGCCTTTTACACAGACGTAAGTTATACATCACATACATGTATACAAACATAGCTATATAAGAAAGAAAACAAAAAATTATATGAACAAGATAAGAATTTCTGTAACAGTTGAGATGTTTAAAAAGATATGCAGATTCTAATTAAAACCTGCACATTATTTAAAACAAAGAATGCATGTTCAAGGTATTACAACTTATAAATTACGGTACAAAAAGGCATGTAAAAGCATACACATTTCAAACACAAAATAAAAGTTGTTTTATCATAAAGCAGGCATAGTAAGTTATCACATTCATACATGGTGACAATCAATGGGAGGCAACTCATGCAAAATCCAATACAGAAGGATGTATGAATTACATCCCTTGACTAAGCTACAATAAACAGATTGGTATTTTTTTTAAGAAGAACTCAATTGAAAGATCTATAGTCTATTAGAGGTGATTTATTCTAGACTAAAAATGCATTAAAAAGCATAAATTATTCAACTGTAGTCAAGACACATTACATGTACATAGTCAACAACAAAGTTATATGGGTACCAAATATGCAGCACATGCATAAGCAAAAAATAAAACAAAAATGGATAAGAAGTATAACACGGTGAAAAGTTGTGTCTCGACTGGGACTCGAAGCTACCAAGCCACTCAGTAAAGCCTATCAACTGATTCACCACAATCTCTACCCGGCTACAGAAGCAGACAAACATAGAAATTACATTCTGGGGGAAAAGGTACAAAACGCAAACTATGGGCTGACATGAAAAAATGGACAAATTTTCTACATGCTGCAGCCAAAACGACTTCAGCATATTCATACCTTAACCATTTCCCTCATATATATATAAACGTGTTTTCAACGCAATAGCAACCAGAGTAGACCCAGATCAGACGGCTCCTATGGGAGCCGTCTGATCAAGGTATGCTCTGTTTGTTAATAGAAATTGAAAGATCTGTTTCTTTACTTCTAAAATGGTTAAAATGTTCTACCTTCCAATTTCTTTTTTAACTATTTGCCCATGAATATTCGGTAGGTATTGAGGTTTGAAATGAACAATTATTTCACTAACGGCTAATTGAGGTGAAATGATGAGTAGTTTTATAGAAGAAGAAAAAAAGATTGACATGGCTGTTATTACATTTTCTATCTTCTCTTTGTAGTGGTGAAAATATTATATAAATAATGCGACAAAATAAATTTATCAAGGTAGATATTTGCTAATGTTTGAACTAAGGAAATAGACCTGTGAGTTAACCCTGTAAACGTGTTTTCACGCATTTGCAAACAGAGTAGACCCAGATCAGATGGCTCCTATAAGAGCCGTCTGATCAGGGTCTACTCTGTTTGATTTTGACATGATATACATCTAAGTCTACAGTTTGTGTCAAAGTAAAAACAAATCAATTGAAAATTCTATTTAAAAAATCATGATGTTAGGCTCTTTTTTCTTACATGAATATAAAATATTTTAGTAGATCTATATACATACTTTAAGATCAGGGTTAGTAGGTGAATTCAATATTTACATAACTAGATTTACATATATTGAGCTTGCCAGATTATCAAAGTTTTGTTTAAAGATAAACTTGTGTGTGTGTGTGGGGGGGGGGGCCTTCGCGCACCAAAGATATATTGCCTAGGCAGTCATCCACCTAAATTATGGGAGGGGCAAAGACAGATCCGCCCCTCGCCTCATCGGATGTTTGCAACTTCCTCGCCTCACTGATAGAGGTGCGGGAGTAACGAACGACAACTCTGCCCTTAAGGATTTGCTAGTTTCGTTTTTAAATCGGTCCTGGAGAAGGGTCCAGATTTCGCCAGACAGATGTGGAAACCGAGGTTTGCAGTAATATAGTTTATGTATTAATTTATCTATATCTATATATATATGTAGAAAGACACGTTTCAACTTAACGATTATTGTATCTCCAACTCAAATGTCAACTTTCGATTTTAAATCCGACATGGAAACCCGAGGTGTGACTTAATTGTGTTATAATATATTTATCCTAACCATACTGTTCCGCTCTTGTAATTACTCCCGTCGTATCGAGACTTATCAGGACCTGTTGTTGGTATTCAATATTGAATCTCTAGATGTATTATTATTTAGTTATAATTTAATTATTTATAGACCATTGATGATTATTTTATTGTTTACGGAGAAATCGCCTAGTGACGAAATCGCCTACAATTAGATATATAGTAAACCAATTGGAGAAATCGCCTAGAAAGCAATTATATAGTGATTGTAATATTTCGCACCAATGGTGCAGGTAGTGATGACATGAGAGAACTATACAGACTGTTTGTAACAAGAATAAATTGTCCTGTTGTGTTGTTTTCCAAATCAAGATGACCAAGATATATTGCCTAGGCAGTCATCCACCTAAATTATGGGAGGGGCAAAGACAGATCCGCCCCTCGCCTCATCGGATGTTTGCAACTTCCTCGCCTCACTGATAGAGGTGCGGGAGTAACGAACGACAACTCTGCCCTTAAGGATTTGCTAGTTTCGTTTTTAAATCGGTCCTGGAAAAGGGTCCAGATTTCGCCAGACAGATGTGGAAACCGAGGTTTGCAGTAATATAGTTTATGTATTAATTTATCTAGATCTATATATATATGTAGAAAGACACGTTTCAACTTAAAGATTATTGTATCTCCAACTCAAATGTCAACTTTCGATTTTAAATCCGACATGGAAACCCGAGGTGTGACTTAATTGTGTTATAATCTATTTATCCTAACCATACTGTTCCGCTCTTGTAATTACTCCCGTCGTATCGAGACTTATCAGGGCCTGTTGTTGGTATTCAATATTGAATCTCTAGATGTATTATCATTTAGTTATAATTTAATTATTTATAGACCATTGATGATTATTTTATTGTTTACGGAGAAATCGCCTAGTGACGAAATCGCCTACAATTAGATATATAGTAAACCAATTGGAGAAATCGCCTAGAAAGCAATTATATAGTGATTGTAATATTTCGCACCAATGGTGCAGGTAGTGATGGGTTTACGGAGAAATCGCCTAGTGACGAAATCGCCTACAATTAGATATATAGTAAACCAATTGGAGAAATCGCCTAGAAAGCAATTATATAGTATTTGTATTTCGCACCTATGGTACAGGACGGATAACATGACAGAACTTTAAAGAATGTTTGTAACAAGATTAATTTGTTATGTGGTATTATTTTCCAGATCAAGATTGACCAAGATTGACGATCAGTGTAGCCCCTGATCACTACATAGAATTAATTAGATAGAAGATATTTATATATAAGGAACGATAATTATAATATTTATGCAGAAAGTAAGAATGTCATACGCACGGAACAGGTTATTGTATGAGTCTTATGTCTAGTCAGATGATCTGGATCCGATCAGTGTAACCCCTGATCACTACATTAACTTTGACAGAAAATGGTAAAAAGAGTGATAACGATATCAATAGTTACGGCAAATGTGTAGAGTGAAAATATCATGAGTCTTAATCACTGTAATATTATTATGATCTGGATCCAGTAAATGGATTAGCAATATTATTATAAAAAACTGTAGGTTATCACAGTAGAAAATAAAATTATTATAATGGGACGTAATGCGATACGTCACTTCATAGGATGTGAATAATTCCACAGACCACCGACAAGATTTATTTTATTTTTTACCGACATTTTGTACTAACTAAAATTGCATTTCGAAAATGTATTGGATGCAGATCATCTAACAAGAAGTAAGACTCATATTATAACTTGTTTCATGCGTATGACATTTTCACTAACTTTCTGCTAATATTCGGTATATAATTATCAACTCCTGTAATATTGGGCTGTCAAATTCCAGGTGGTGATCAGGGGCCGCACTGATCGTCCAATCTTGGTCATCTCGATTTGGAAAACAACACAACAGGACAATTATTCTTGTTACAAACACCCTGTATAGTTCTCTCATGTCATCACTACCTGCAACATAGGTGCGAAATACAATCACTTTATAATTGCTTTCTAGGCGATTTCTCCAATTGGTTTACTATATATCTAATTGTAGGCGATTTCGTCACTAGGCGATTTCTCCAGCACCCGTAGTGATGACATGACGGATAACATGACAGGACTTTAAAGAATGTTTGTAACAAGATTAATTTGTTATGTGGTATTATTTTCCAGATCAAGATTGACCAAAATTGACTATCAGTGTAGCCCCTGCTCACTACATATAATTAATTAGACAGAAGATATTTGTATGTAAGGAGCGATAATTAAAATATTTATGCAGAAAGTAAGAATGTCATAAGCACGGAACAGGTTATTGTATGAGTCTTATCTCTAGTCAGATGATCTGGATCCGATCAGTGTAACAACCCCTGATCACAACATTAACTTTGACAGAAAATGGTAAAAAGAGCGATAATGATATTAATAGTTATTGCAAATTTGTAGAGTGAAAATATCATGAGGCTTAATCACTGTAATATGATCTTGATCCAGTAAATGGATTAGAAATATTATTATAAAAACTGTCGGTTACCACAGTAGAAAATAAAATTATTATAATGGGACGTAGTGGGATACTTCACTTCATAGGATGTGAATAATTCAACAGACCACCGACAAGATTTATTTTATTTTTTACTGACATTTTGTACTAACTAAAATCGCATTTCAAAAATGTATTGGATGCAGATCAGCTAACAAGAAGTAAGACTCATATTATAACTTGTTTCATGCGTATGACATTTTCACTTTCTGCTAATATTCGGTATATAATTATCAACCCCTGTAATATTGGGCTGTCAAATTCCAGGTGGTGATCAGGGGCCGCACTGATCGTCCAATCTTGGTCATCTTGATTTGGAAAACAACACAACAGGACAATTTATTCTTGTTACAAACAGTCTGTATAGTTCTCTCATGTCATCACTATCTGCACCATTGGTGCGAAATATTACAATCACTATATAATTGCTTTCTCACGCATTCTCAATAAGCGGGTGCAAAAGGTGTCCTTGCCGAATTACTTCAAGTGATTATAACATATGTGAGAAAACATACTACCAACGCCTTGAGCAAAACGTCAACTATGGCACACCCACCCAGAAAAAAGTCAGAGTTACCACTACGTACATAGTTTCTTCAAACAAAGTCTAAATTTGACATGTTCGTTACTGTCGCAAAATGAAAACAATTATATTTCAGTCTATACCAGACCCAATATACACCATGTAATATACCCTTTGGTGGATATTCTTCATTGTTCGTGTAACATCTTTGACACTCGTTGGCAGTTTTGTTCTTGCAGCTGTGTGTGTGTTTGAAAAGCAGACTTTTAAGTTTAAAAAACTATATCCAACTGTTTTAAAACATGTTCGTTACTAATGAAATAGACCGTGTAAACTTAACAATAATAACCATTTAAACAGTAGTCTGGGGTGTTTTAAAACTTTATGTACATAAATGGGTTCAAGCACATAAAATCTCAACACATATTTGAGAAATCACGAATTAAGTCGGCTCAGAAATCTCCGTACTGGATTGTGTAGATTAAAGCTGACATGTTCGTTACCTGAAATATCTACTTCATATAGAACAGTATATTCTCCATAGATTGTTCTACATGTATGCTAGGTATAAACATAACACAAGAACTATAACAACTTAGGAAAGTTACTATTTTACGTTTAACACTAGTGGAAATCATGACAAATGTAAGATTCCGTTACTGACATGTTCGTTACAAATGCTCGAGTACAATGCCTATTACTGAACGAACTCATCTAATTCCATTAAGTCAGCTTAAATGGTGTGTAGCATGACGTCATTAAGAAGTGTAGTGATGTTTACACGTTGAATGACATTTGCCTAGGAGAGGTCCGTGCCGCGAAATTTTGAAATGTGTGTAACATTTATCAAAACTAAGCCTTTCATATTTTTTTTGCCAGAAACTTTATGCCATGTAAAAAAGTGGTGTAAAACATATAGGCAAGACATGCAAAAATGAAGTAATTGACCTGTTTTTATTTAGTAGCTCTATGTTGTATGACAAATAATGTGACATGTTCGTTACGTTAAAGTAACGAACACGTCAATTTTAATAAAGCTTTTTCGCAGCAATTTTGACATGGTCCAAGATGATTGTATGTGCATATACTTTTTAGGGTTTTATTGTTTGGTATCTTCTTATTTGGCGACAAACATAATGTAGAGTTTTATGACCAATTTAATACAGACATATGTGTGTTTGAAAAAGACTGTTATTTTCAGTGATTGAAATATGGAGTACCATCAACAGAAAAGTCAGTTTTCTTGAGCCAAATTATAAAGGCTTCCTGAAATTGATAATACTATTACAACAGATAATGATTATGGAAAATATGCGTGATAAATATAGATCTAGATCTATATCACATTGAAAAAAACTTCATAAAGATTCAGCAAACTATGGTAACGAACATGATATTAAATGATAACGAACATTTCACCATAAATCAGGGTCAGATTTCTTATAATCTCTTGCTGTATTTTCTTCGGAATGGCAAAGTCAAGAGCGGAAATCCAAAAGGCCTAGTCTACAAGCAGCACCAAAAAGAGAAAAACATAGACAAACATAGATTTATGTTTAGCCGGGTAGAGATTGTGGTGGATCTGTTGATAGGCTTAAATACTTTGTGGCTTGGTAGCTCAGTCGGTAGAGTGTTGGCATGGTAAGCCAAAGGCACTGGGTTCAAGTCCCAGTGGAGTCACAATTTTTTCACCATGTTACATTTTGTGCCCAACGTAAATAACCCACAGGGTGATTTATAATAAGATAATTTGTAATAATAAGAAACTCGTGAAGTGTTCTTTGTGTAAGAATTCGGGACGAATTCTTGCGTAGAGTGGGTGTGTGTAGCCGGGTAGAGATATTGGTGAAACAGTTGATAGACTGTTGCTTGTTAGCTCAGTCGGTAGTGTTGTCATGGTAAGCCAAAGTCCCTGGGTTTGAGTCCCAGTCGAGTCACAACTTTTTCACCATGTTACATATGTACAATGTGCAATACATGGAAAGATGAAACGATAGAACATCAGCCAAAACCAGTACCCAATGAATCAGCCTCTGTTAAGATCACAAACGCAATTAACAATCATGTTGCAGTGATGATGCCGACGCTTCAAAAACATATGATGTAGATGTTTGCTGCAGCTGTCTATAGATATTAACCGTTGGTACCTAGGGAAGATATTATCAACATTGATATTGAGAAGACACTGTAGAAGTGTCTTTTCTGGAGAAAATAAAATCCCTCTACCGATGACCATCTCGCCCTGACATCCTTTGGATAGAAATGAACAATATTATATGCAAAGTATCTGCTCAAATTTATTCTAATCAAAGCGCATGCTAAGTTTTGAAACACAAGTTATTGGTAATGTTGAGGAGAAATTGTATAAATATTTTCAATAGTTTAGTGCTGCGCTATCAGATGGTGTTTTGTACTGGGTCTTTTCACCATAATTTTTTATCAACAGGATTCTCGTTTGATTAAAGTCTTTAAGCTTATAAATAACAATTTAAAAGCTGTTTCAGAGGGATCTTAAGCAGATGAGTCTGATGCATTACTGCTTTATTTAAAACTGTGATGTACTGAAACTTGTCTAAATATGCTTATTCAAATTTACCATTTTGTTAAGGCTTTAGTTAGAAAAGTGTTCCTTAAAAGTTTTCCTTAAAATTTCGACAGTGTTGAAATAGTCACCAAATTCACTTAAGTGGTTGAATCCATGTAACTAAATTGTGTTAGTTTCCCTTCTCTGCATGACATATTTATGCAGAGTGTTATAGTATAACAGCATTTTAGCCCAAAACAGGACGTTTGCGTACATATTTACATTAATGATTAGAACAGAACCACATATGAAATGTACGTTACCATTAAGGACACGAAGAGACAAAGAACATTAAATCATACACACAATCTTGTTTATTGTAAAGGTAAATTCGTCATACTTCTTGCCAGAATGTTATCGTAAGTTTGTTAATAAAAAATCATATTTCTCCTTCTCATGAAGAAGCTGTAAATAAAAATGACACGTTCGTTACAAAACTACTGACCTTATGTGAATCAGCTGTTTTGTATTCTATTTACCTTATCTATGTTGCAGTCAAATCCTTTATTATAATTATATGTCTAACAAAGCGTTTGTTATAAAGTCCTGCTGAATAGAGCCATCTTTGGTCTTTAACTCAAATTGGAATGCCCATGATCGACTATTTCGAAGTATTTAAATCGCACCCATCAACGTAAAGGGGCAGCAAATGCTTTATGAGGACATATAACACCTTAGTATAACTATTTACTCAAATATGTGTTTTCACACAACTTCATTCATACATATATTGTGAGTGCTTCATACATATATTGTGAGTGCTAACTTTATGATAATAGACATAGACATCTTAATATACGGATGACATGTCCGTTACAATTTTGCAAGTTTTCCCGTATGTTGGATTACTGTTGAACGTCCAGCTAAAATGTCAAACTCTTAGTGTTACCCCTTTTACAAATGTTTTGCTAGACACTTATTATAATTTATCTTACAGTTATATTATGTTAACATCGATTATAAATTTGAAATATTAGACATTTTAAGAATTACCAATAAAATATCAGTGTGCACAAAATGCAGTGTTTTGTTAATTGTCCTATACAAATGTCCAGCTGATAGTACGTGTCATCTATGTCACTGTCAAAGTTCTGCAAGTGTGTTTTCTTCCAACTCATATTAATAGTCACAAAAGTATATGTACTTAAACTTAATTCTTACAAGCAATTTATGATCTCACATGTTCAGTAACGGACATTTCGAATCTTTAAGAACACTCTAGCAGCGACTGTGGTCAATAGTGGCTTATAAGAAAACCACTTTATTGATGTTAAAACCGTTTCGCATTAATGCTACCAAATATCCTCTCTCTCATTTAACAAAGTTTTATTAAATATAAACACATGCCGATATACCCCTTTTCAAGTCACCCAAATGCACCTATTTATTGAATATGCGTTTTCTAGGCGATTTCTCCAATTGGTTTACTACTAATTGTAGGCGATTTCGTCACTAGGCGATTTCTCCAGCACCCTTATCATTCTTCATTGCGTTTTTCATCATTCATGGTCATATTAAGTTTTGGTTGCTAGCATATTTCGCAGGAATGATAAAAGAGAAACAAATAGAAAAATCAGTTGTAAAAGTATTTAAAAGTGATGAAGAATAGTTACTATAAATAGGTTTTATATTGCTGAACTAATTCCAATCATTACTCATCAAACGTCAAAATGGATTACACCCAAGCCATAGAGATTTTTTTATAATATGTCCTGTCAAGATGTGTCAGTGTGTACCCCTAGATGTTGAGACGTACCAGAGACATATACATATCGTACATGTCTCTGGATGTACCCATGTTATTGTATTGTTCTGTATTTGTACATGAGTTTTGTTAGAATGATTCACAAAACTCATACTGATTGACGCATATACTATGAGTCAGAGTATTATATGAGTATAGTTCAGAAAAATTTACCTGACGTTGCTGACCTGTATTATCTAGGGTTGTCGGTTCTTGCGAGGTCGTGAAATTGGGTAATTTTCCCCATCAAAATGAGAAATTTTCCCAATTTTTTACTGTCATTGGTACTAGTGTCTCAAAAAATGTTATTTCTTACCAGAATAGTCCAAAGTAGACAGATCAGATTGAGATCAAATGAAACTGTGAATATGATCAGACACAATATTTACATGTTTTAAGGAAATCAGTCATAGATCCTCAGATTCATAAACATAGCATTTTCTCAATGAATGTTAAAAAAAAATCACACTTGTCGATGTCTCACAGATTTTGAAAATGTCCCTATACTTTCTGACTGTCAATAGGACACATGTCTCAAGCATTTTCAATCCTCGCCAGAACCCTGATTATCATAATTTTACACTACCCTGGGTTTCTAATAAATTTTATATGTAGATCTATATCTTGAAGTAAGTCTCGATCTGTGAATTATTTAGAAATTAGACAAAAGTGCACATGGTGCATGTGTATCCAAGTGTACCAGATCAAATATTCAGCAATGATTAATCATTATGTATCGACAAGACTGTAGCTCAGACGGTAGCGGAGAATGGATTTATAATTCGAACCCCATGCTATCCTCCAAAATATTTTCTTTTAAACAATTTTCAATTGATTTGTGTTTATTTCTTTGTTTTCACATTATGTCATGTAAATGAAAATGATTTGTTTTGGCTTTGAAGACAAAAAGTGATTCGATTTCTGTTTAGTTAGGCATCTTCAAGACTTGTGAAATGTTACCATGTGGCAGGCTGTGACATATGGTATAAAAACAATGAAAATATCATGTCTCCTGTGCATTTTTATACCCCCCAAAACGAAGTTTGGGGGGTATACTGGAATCAGGTTGTCCGTCTGTCCGTCCGTCCATGTCCGCACTCACCAAAGGGTAGTTGTGTGACTTTTTCTAACTAGTCCCACAAGTAAAATCATTAACCTGGCCATCTCTTGTGACATTAACCTGGCCATTTCTTGTGACATTAACCTGGCCAGTTGTGGGACATAGGGTTAGGGTAAGGGTTAGCTTCCAGATCATTCTATTCCAAAGTTAGAGCCAAAAATAGTTTTACTTGTGGGACTAGTCACACAAGAAAAGATCAAAGGAAAAAGTCACACAACTACCCATTTGTTAGTATGTCCGTCTGTCCGTCCGTGGACACAATTTTGTACGGCCTTCTTCTTCTACAGTGTTGCTTCAATTTTATTGAAAGTTCATATATAGCCATATGACCATATAAACCTGTGCACCGCATATTTCCGTTAGGATAAGACCACTACTTCAGGAGTTATCTCCCCTTTTTAGTCCCGTACCTATGTTTTCTAGTTTTCTGGACTTTTTATGGAACTGACTTGAGATATCAACTCTATATTTAGTACAAAGCTAAATCTAGATAAGGTACAGCTTATGTTACAATCTCAGTCCGGTTGAATAATTATTTCCAGAGTTATTGCCCTTGAACTTCAATTTTATCTTCAAATTTGGGATTTTCCAGACTTTTTTTGGAAGTGGTTGCAGATATTAACTTTATATTTGGCATAAAGCTAACTCTAGATAATTTACAGCTTAATTCCCAATCTCAGTTTGTTTGAATAATTTTTGCCAGAGTTATGGCCCTTGAACTTTATTTTTTTGTCAAATTTTCAATTTTCCGGTCTTTCTTTGGAAGTGGTTGCAGATCTTAACTTCATATTTGACATAAAAATAAATGTGGATGAGATACAGCTTAAGTTCAAATATCGGTCTGGTTGAATAATGCGTTGTCAAAGTTATGGTCCTTGAACTTAATGTTTTTCTGAAAAGGTACGTAGCTTTAGAACTTTGGATTTGACAAAAACCTCATGAAAGGGTCTTATTTCTCTGAATTATTCTTCATTTTTAGCTCACCTGAGCAAAGCTCAGGATGAGCTTTTTGGAGACTTGAATGTCCAGCGTCCGTCGTCCGTCGTGCGTCGTCCGTCGTCCGTCGTCAACAATTTGCTTGTGAACACTCTAGTGGTCACAATTGTAGTCCAATCTTCATGAAACTTGGTCAGAATGAATGTCTTGATAAAATCTCGGACGAGTTCGAAAGTGGGTCAAGTTGGATTAAAAACTAGGTCACTAGGTCAAATAGTAGGAAAACCTTGTGAACCCTCTAGAGGGCACATTTTTAGCCCAATTTTCATGAAACTTGGTCAGAATGATGGTCTTGATAAAATCTCGGAGGAGTTTGAAAAGTGGGTTATGTATGGTAAAAAACTAGGTCACTAGGTCAAACAGTAGAAAAACCTTGTGAACACTCTAGTGGTCACAATTTTAGTCCAATCTTCATGAAACTTGGTCAGAATACATGTCTTGATAAAATCTCGGACGAGTTCAAAAGTGGGTCAAGTGGGGTTAAAAACTAGGTCACTAGGTCAAACAGTAGAAAAACCTTGTGAACACTGGTGGTCACAATTTTATTCCAATCTTCATGAAACTTGGTCAGAATGAATGTCTTGATAAAATCTCAGACGAGTTCGAAAGTGGGTCAAGTGGGATTAAAAACTAGGTCACTAGGTCAAACAGTAGAAAAACCTTGTGAACACTCTAGTGGTCACATTTTTTGTCCAATCTTCATGAAACTCAGTGATAATGATTGGCTTGATAAAATCTCAAATAGGTTTGAAAGTGGGTTATGTGGGGTTAAAAACTAGGTCACTAGGTCAAATAGTAGTAAAACATTTCGAACACTCTAGAGGTCACATTTATAGCCAAATCTTCATGAAAATTGGCCAGAATGATTGTCCAAATAAAATCTTGGACATGTTTGAAAGTGGGTTATGTGAGGTCAAAAAGTAGGTCACTGGGTCATATCTTAGAAAAATCTAGTTTATACTCCAGTGGCCACATTTTTAGCCCAGTCTTCCTCAAACTTGCTCAGAGTGTTTGTCTTGGTGATACCAAGGTTGAGTGTGATCATGGGTTGGGTGGGAATAAAAAGTAGGTCACTAGGTCAAATCTTAGAAAAATTACTCTAGAGGGCACATTTTAAGCCCAATCTTGATAAAATCAATATACTAAATCTTTGAAAATCTTGTTCTGCAGAACTACTGCACATGATCCACTATCAACATTGTTCAAATATTGTCCCTAAGGTCAATATTGACCCTACCCATGGGCTACCCAGCAAAAATTTTAAATCTATGGTAATCAGGTGAGCGATTAAGGGCCATCTTGGCCCTCTTGTTGTTACATAAATTGGGTTGGGGCCTGTATTGTTTTTAAGTCTCTTCATGTTTCTGTATGTACATATGTTCAGATTGATAATAGGTGTTCTGACAAGCAGACAGGTGGGCGGTATTCGTTAGCCTTTGGCTTACAGTTCTAGTATTGTGTACTATATGTACTGGCGATTATTGATATATACTGCATCATCTCATTTTAACTTATTCTTTCATGAAGACCAATGTCAGGTGAATTTTGCTGGACTATATATATAACATAGTCTGACGACTATTGGTATGAATCTTACATTAATTTTATAACATTGAAAACGTAAATTACTCAATCACCTTCAACTTCAACTTTATACTGTTGACAATTGTTCACCGATTATTATAGACAGGTGCCTTCTCATAATACATTATAATGTATCTATAATAATATAAGTCCATAAAACATAAATGATTATATAAATTCATCCTGATATATACTACTGAAAATCAACTAATGTACCATAACGTAACTAAAGTTGTCCTTCACACTCTAAATGTTGTGACTTATCACCTACAGGAGCCGTCTGATCTGGGTCTACTCTGTTTGCAAATTATGCTTGAAAACACATTTATATCATGAGGGAAACGGATAAACGTGTTTTCATGCATTTGAAAACAGAGTAGACCCAGATCAGACGGCTCCTAGAGGAGCCGTCTGATCTGGATCTGCTCTGTTTGCTAATGGAATTTGAAAGATCTGTTTCTTTACTTTCTAAAATGGCTACTATGTTCTTACATTCCATGTTTCATTGTAACTCTTTTGTACATGAACATTCAGTAGGTATTGAAATTTGGAATAAACATAGAACAGGGAAAGGGTTAATTTGATTTACATGATTTTGGTGTGTGGACAGTGGACACAGACAGTGGGTCTTTTGCCCATGGCAGTTTTGGTGTTACTATGGCCTTATTATAAGAATGTTCTTTTTCTTTTGGAGAATTAGTCAGTAATTAAGTTTCTGAGGAGGAAGCCTCAGGTTTGTTGTGCATTCTTTGTTGAATTGTTTACATGTTTGTCCTACTTAAGATTGTTTTGATGTGTAACACCTAAGATTGTTTTGATGTGTAACACCTTGATATTTTATGTTACAGCTGTTGGTAAATTGTGATTACCTAATTAATAATTAAATCGTCTTGGAGTCTTTTTCTGTGAAATGCTAAGGATGTTGCTTTTAACATGGTGGAAGTGTTTAAGTCAATTTTGTTCCTATCATTCAGATGTCTCCAGGTCTGGTTGGAATAAACAAGTATCTGAATAAGACATATCAATCTAGCATGGTGTAAACATTTCATTCTGTTGCTTAAAGAAGAAGTCCCTACATTTGACCCGTTTCAAAAACACCTAAAATATACAAAATTCATTTATTTATATGCTGAAAAGTAGTATATCGCAAGAAACCCCAACCAATTACTGTTTATAATGACAAAAATCCATGTGTTTGATTCGCCAATCCCGATTTTACTTTCCGATGGTTAAGTTTTATTTGGGTTGGGTTTTAGTTTCGTAACTGTTCACCTTACTCGCTTTTCTCCTACCACTTCTGAGAAAAGCTATTATGTAAACAATGGAGGGATCAGGTGATCATCGGCAAAACGCGGATAATTTTAACGGAAAAGGCTGATAATATTGTGTTGTAGAACAAAAATTATAAGTATTGATGAAATAGGTTTTTTTGTATCACAGGGGCATTTTTCGATATAAGTTCAAATTGGCAACTTTCATAATAATAATTGAGCATAAAAGATACCAAGTTTTATGATATTATTGAAAATATGCGTTCATTGTAGGGACTTCCTCTTTAAAAGAAAAGAAAAATGTTTCAATGTGATGTTGTGCATGCTTTGTTAGGAATGATATTTTGGGACCAATTCCCTCATATAGACACCTCTTTAAATGTCACTTTTTGAAACCATTATCATGGCAAAAAGAGCATTCGCTGCTATGGAGCATGCTCTATTTAATATTTATCACAAGGGTTTCAAAACGTCACAATTTCAAACTTTTCCTCTGAATTTATGGTAGATTACTGGTATACAGTTAACCCTTTCCCTGTTTATTCATAATTCCAATACCTACTGAATATTCATTAACAAAATAGTTATAAAGAAATATGGAAGGTGGTCCACTGTAAACATTTTGGAAAGCAAATAAACAGAACTGTCAAATTCTATTAGCAAACAGAGCAGACCCTGATCAGACGGCTCCTCTAGGAGCTGTCTGATCTGGGTCTACTCTGTTTGCAAATGCATGAAAACACGTTTATATGAGGGAAAGGGTTAACCGTTAAACCCTTCTAAACTGGACATTAAATTTAGTATAAATATCAGTATTTGAGACAGGTGGCCGCTTAACCCATTCCCTCGTATTGACACCTTTTGGAGCCTCTGCAAAAGTCACCTGTTAAAACCATTGTGATAAATAGAGCATCAAATTTTGCTCCTATAGGAGCAAATGCTCTATTTATCACAATGGTTTCAAACTACAAAATACTAAAAGAATTTCCTTTTCTGTAGTTAATGCTTCTTTTGGGTAGATTTATTCAAAGAGGTTGGGTCTAAATATAGCCTATGAGGTAATGGGTTAATGCAGTCACCTGCCTAAGAGTATCTAAATTCTTATGTACTAGAATTCAGCTTAAGAGGGGTTTTACTGCACTAGATATTCAGTTTCTTTCCAAATGCAATTGTATATTATCATTAGATCCAGATGAAATGTTCATGAGCAGACAATGACTGTACAAACTATGATCTCGTGGGTCCTCTAGGAGTCCACTAATCTGGGTCTACACTATTTGCAACTGACAGTGCGTGCTTGTCTCAGGTTTGAAGGGTTGAAATGCTGTAAGTAGAATTTTGTTTCTGTTTCAGGCTTACCTGATGAAGCATGGTGGAATTATTTTGGTGTACCTTGATATTAGTATATTTCAATACATTGGTAAGTATTATAGTCCATTGTACGCAGTAATGCCCCATTATTGTTTAACAGTAAACTGACTATTTAATATAAAAGAGTAAAAGAGTAAGCTTACCCAGTAGTAGTTTCACCACTAACCCTTCCTAGGCAGTACTCCTGTCTTCACCCTGTTTGTATTGTGTATTTTTCATTCTTTTGTTCATATGAACATGTGTATTAGCAAGTAGGAGTGACCTGTCGTTTTTATAGGCCCGTTTGAAATCAAAGCACTGAAAGTGCTGCTAGCAAGGGGCTGTTAGCAAAGACAGTTATGTATTGGTGTTACAAAGTGCTGTTTTCTTCTGAAGCATTTTTGTTGAGGGTTTGGTGCAAAAGTGATATAACTTCACCACTAAAGTGAAGATGTAACAATAGTTTTGCACCAAATCCGTTACGATGCGATAATGTGTATATATAAAGGTTTGTTCATTTGGTTACACCATATAGATTGTTGAATAAGTTATTTGAAGAATAACTTGGTAAGGCATGCTTATCCTGAACTCTGAGTAGAGGAATAAACTAACTACAAGTTGCATTTTGTGTAAAACATTTATTGGAAAAGTTCAGCAATGAATTGGGAAACACCATGATAAAAGTATTCATGCATAAAGCCCTTAGCAGCATTTGAACATGTGTATAGTGACCAGCACTGTTTGCGTTTTGACCCTTTCAACTCTAAGTAGCTATTGTGGGTTTTTATGTTGTCTTGTAGGTATTTTTTGTCACCAAACATGAACCAGTGTACAACTGTACATGGAATTTGTGGGGTTTTGCAGATACTGTTTTAAATAAGCAAACACTGCAGATTGATTAGAGGGTTCCTATAGGAGCCTTCTGATCTGGTTTTACACTGTTTGAAAAAGTAATGAGTACATAAAAACAGGCACATAGTGCTGAAAGAGTACATGGCAGACAACTTCAGAAAGGCTAAGTTCTTGTTGACTCGTGCGTTATTCAGTATACTACATGTATGAAAACACGAAACATTCCCACATGAATATTAGTTAAAGACATTTTACTGTATTTATATTCCAGGACTATAGTTTACCCATACACAGTACATGTAACTCATTCCCTCATAGTGCCACCTCTTAATGCATTTGCTCTATTTATCACAATGGTTTCAAAACTACACAATTCTAAAATTGTTCTTGCTCCTTGTCAGGAAATTTATGGTATCCAACAGGTTGGGTTCAAAATAGCCTATGAGGGAATGGGTCAACATGGAATAGTAACAGCAAACCCTGAGCAGATGGCTTCTACTTAGTTGCAAATGTGTCAAAAGTTGTCCCTATGAGAAAATGTGTTGATTCATAAATATTGATTTATGACGTTATGCCATTATGAATAACAATTTGATACAACCTTCACTGCATGAACACTCATGTACAAAATAGCGACACCATGAATGACTGATTTTTACGTTGACATATTTACACATGAATTTTGGCCTTGGTAGGAACAGTAGATTTAAACTTTTGTTATTTCATATGCAAGCAGAGCATACCCTGATTGCTACAGGAGTCATCTGATCTCAGTCTACAAAGGCGTAGACAGGCTTCTTTATAGAGTAAAGGATATATTTATATAATGGTCTGTGAGCGCAGGATTTTTTTTGCAGATACTACAGAATTAATCAAAGCTTATTCCATAAGCAAATAATAAAGTTTCTACAGGAATTGTATGATCTGGGTCTATTATATTTAACCCTTGCCTCATAGAAACGTCTTTTCATGAATTACGCAGAATAGACCCAGATCAGACGGTTCCTATAGGAGATGTCTGATCAGTGTCTGCTCTGTTTGCTTTTGACATGATATACATCTGATTCTACAGTTTTTGTCAAAGCAAACAATTCCCTTGAAAAGTTTACATGGTTAAAATTGTGCTAATAAATATTCATGTTGTCATTTTAGCATAGAAACTACAGAAACAGATCTATTAAATTCCATTAGCAAACAGGGCAGACTCAGATCAGATGGCTCCTTAAGGAGCCATTTGATCTAGGTCTACTCTGTAATTGAGTGAAAATGTGTTTATAAGAAGGAATTGGCAATATATTATTCCATAAGCAAATAAAAAAGACCCCGAACAAAAAGCTTCTACAGGATCTGTCTGATCTGAGTCTACTCTGTTTACCCCTTTTCCTCATATCAATGCATTTTCACACATTATGCAAATAGAGTTGACCGAGATCAGATGGCTCCTATAGAAGACGTCTGACTAATATAGATCTAATTACATGATTAAAAATATTCATAATGTCATTAATTTTTATATGAGTACTGTAAAAGGCATATACTTTTTGTATATCCAGTAATTGGCTAAAGTAAACACTATCCATGATGTATATTGTAATTTCTTTTCCATATAAGTGACACACAGTTTTGATTGAGATGAAAGTCTGGGATATTCAGTGTCTTCATTCTGAATCCATGATGTTACAGATTTATGTTGAGTCAATTAGCAAAAGAATGATAAATGTATCTGTTGGGGACAAATCCTGTATACTGGTCAATGCTGTCCAGGAAGGTGTCCCTTATCCTCTAAACACAGTAGCTTGAAATGATTTCCTGTTGTCTGCTCCCACATTGCATAGTCGGAATGCCTCATGGCTCTGTTATAGTATTCTGCTCCCATGCATGTCTGTGATATGCCTGGACCAATGCCGAAAGTTCTGGGTCAGGGCAAAGTATACCCATGTGCTGAAATAGAAAAAGGACATGCAGTGATTATGTCCCTAAAATCATCTACTGACTTTAACCCTTCCTCTGTTCAATATCCATGTAAAACTAATGATATCATAAATAGCTATTAGCTGATATTTTATAATGGCATATGCAAATTAGTTTTTTGGGTATTGGTAGAAACTATAGTCAAATCTATTATAATTTCATAAGCAAACAGCAGACCATGACCAGATGACTTTTATAGGAGCCATATCTGACTGGTCTACTCTGTTGGCAAATGTGTGAAAAAGCACTTATAAGAAGGACAGTGTTAACACTATTGGCAAACTTTCCAGGACAACAGTTTGGCTACAGATACAGATACAGCATAAAGTAACTAAACAACATATTTGGATCAAAACTGTTAATTGCTCAAACCTGGTTGATTGGAAAGTAATTGTATAAAATGACTTTTTTATCATTCTTTGAACATTCTTCTCAGTTGCCTTTTCAAATACCAGTACACATTGCATAAAAATTATTGATGAAAAGGAAGTTATTATCTGATGACTACACACTATGTCTACAGTAAAACCCCTATCTGCACCATATCTGCATTGTTTTGTCACCAAATTACATAGTTTAGGCTTGTTGATGCATTACTGCAATTACATGTGTATAAAATAGACAACTACAATATGTTTACAGACAACTGCAATTTTATATTATTTGACAGAGACACAACACTGTTGCATATTTTGCACACACACACAAAAAAGAGTGTTCGGAGGAACACATGTGCCACCTACTCGCAGCTAACTTATTTTTAATATGAAAAAGGGGAATAACTAAACGAATATTGATGCTAGAGTTGTGGCCCTTGGACATGACACTTCCTCTGATCATGCTTGTTCCATGTGTGAAATTTGAAAGCTCTATAATGATTAGTTTAGAAATGACAGCCAAAAAAAGAAAGTGTTACGGACAGACGGACGGACAGACAGACGACAGAAAAAGTGATCCCTAAGTGACACACTGCCTCTCGGCAGCTTACACAAAAACGTGTAATTATTAGATCTATTAGTTCTGATTAAGCTTTTGTACAGTCTGATGTAGACCCAGTTTTAATCCTTTCCCTGTTGTATATATATTCATGTAAGAAATAATGACATCATGAATATTAATTCTTTATAATGGCATATGAACACATGGAATTTAAGCTCAGACAGAAGCTTTAAAATCAGATCTATATTACACCATAAGCAAACAGAGCAGACCCTGATCAGACAGCTTCTAGGAGCTGGCTGATCTGGGTCTACTCTGATTGCAGATGCGAGAAAACACATTTATATATGAGGGAAAGGGATAAAAGTATAAAAAATAAATTAAGTATTTATTCTTAATCTTATATTATTGGTTATCTGTAATCTATTTATAAGCATACTATTCTTATCTTAGCTTGTTAAAAGTCATTATTTCAACATTTGCCTTGTGGACTTGGAAACATATCGACTGAGTAACATTAGTCATTACTGTGTAGTGTGTACCCCTCTGGTGTCTCAAAACAAAAAAGTCGTACCTTTTGTCGAATTATGCACGATTTTCAGTTCTACTGTCCAAGTGAAACAATTAAAAGCAGGGTGAAACGGTAATTAAAATTTAAACGAATCTTACCTGGTTTATCGATCAGCCATATTTGAAAACACAGTCCGAGATCAAGTGATACGTTACAAATTTCCCGTGACATCACTGTCTCTAAATTTCGGTATCCCTAAATAGCATCGAGAAGTGACGAGAAGCGACGAGAAGCGTCCAGAGTGAGTTGGGTTTTACGTACGACCAACAGTATTTCAGTTATTTGCAGACGGCACCCGCATGAGACAAGTTATAGTGCTGCCTCACTGGAATACCCCTGCCGCTGGTACATGACAAGGGCACCCGACCCAGTCACATTATCCTGACACCGGGCCGAACAGTCCTAGAACTACACCTTTAATGTCAAGCATAGACAAGGGAGCTACTAGTACCAACTTTTAACGACTTTTGGTCTGTCGCGGCCGGGGATCGAACCCACGACTGTCCGTACCGCGGGTGTGCCTAAAATAAGCAATGACGGGTTATGACCAGTTATGACGGGTTATGACGGGTTATGACGGTTTGTGGCCAGTACTGGCGAGTAATAACGGCATATAAGGATCAATTTAGTTATATTGTAACCTTTTACATTGAAAATTTTAAAAAAAATCGAGTTTATACCTTATTTTGTTTGGTTTTTGATCGATAAATCCAATCCGGACATTAGCCCCTCCCGGTCCGGACATTAGCCCCTCTCTTCATCTGAAAGTAAAGATACTGTTTTTTTCTCCCCTAGAGCATGTCTCCTGAAAATATCTCGCGGAATTGATGCTCTGTTACTATCTCACCTGTTGTTTAAAGAAATGGAAGTTTATTATTATTATTTAATCGTATTTTGTTGTTTTTTATTTGTAGGTCGGCCTTCCGTCGTCGAGGCCCTTGTCCCTATCCGAAAGTAAATATGCTGTAAAAACAATATAGGTCTTTAATTATAATATTGCTTATGCAAATCAGTTCTATAAATATTTTTTGATGATCTCTATGACCAAAAACCATATCCATTTACATGTGTTTTAATAATATTGTTGTTGATAAAGCGTCGGTCGTGTGAATATATCTCGGTAAAGGACGGCTTGCCGGCTATCGCAACGCACCTGCTCGGCTATCGCATCGGACAATATTAAGACCTCTTACCTACAGTGGAATATCTATCTTAAGATAGATCACGTTGCATGAAATGCTGAAATTCACTATCCAAACATGGCGCTGGTAATAAATGTGCATACATGTAATGTATGACATAAATTACCTTTGTGTGAGAATGTAATATTCCAAATAGAATGAAACACAAACTGCTTGTTGCACATTCTGTCATGGCTAACCCGAATCCAAGTCCACCTGTTCTAAAGGTATTTCACTTTCATAGTAGATCAATTAAATCAAAAAGTGACAAACAATGTAATGTAGCAAACTGATTGAAACTGCGACAAACAACTCATCAATCTACCAAATATGAGATAAACTTCTGTATGTAACATCTAAATTCATAGCAGATTTTAGATGCTCGCGCTCCTATTCAAACATGATTAACCCGTGCAATTTGTTTGATATATGCCACTAATGACTGTTTAGATCCAGTTTTATCTATAAAATACAGTAGAGCCTATTTTAGAGGCCATGCAAAAAAAGTGGACTTTTAACTTTGGGCCTTTTGTATTATTTTTGCCTTGCATAGTATGTGTCGGGGAAAGTGCATAGATTGGCCGCTTCGGTGTTTTTCTTGTTTTTCCCTCCTCCTTCTTTCACCATCTTCAATCTTTCATCCATTCCTCTCTCCATCTCACAATCAATCTCACACCTACTCTATCTTTTTCTCCACCCCTTCTCTCCCCATGCAACATGTCACCAATTCTCTAGCTTTCCTCTATCTCAACATCCATCCGTCTCTCCCCCACATTCTTTCCCCTATCTCCCCCGCTCTTCTTCTCTCTTCTATCACCATCCCCCGTCCCCTCTATCCTAACTCTTTCCTTCTCATCTCTTTCTCTCCATCTCTTGTCTGCCTCTATCACGCCATTCACCCTCACACTCTTCCCCCCATCTCACTCTTTTTCATCACTCTTCCAGTCTCTCCCCTAACACCCTCCCCTATCTTCCTCATGTTGCTATTCCCGCTCTCACCACCCCTCTATCTGTCTCTCCTTCTATCAGCATTTCTCCATCAGTCCACATTTTCTGTCTCCTTCTCCATCCCTCACTATTACACCCACTTGCCCCTTCCCCTCCCCCAGCCCCAAGTCCATTTCTCTGTCTACCCTCTCTCCTTCCATCTCACCAGTCCCCTCTACATTTCTCACACCGCATCCTCTCCTCGCTCCCATCTTTCTTTCCTTTGCCCTTCATACATCTCACCCTATCTTCCCATCTCAGTCCAACTTTTCTGTATCACTCCTCTCTTCGTTCTTTCTCCCTCTATCTCACCATCCCTCTTTTCCTCACTCTCCAGCCATATCTGTCCAATAGTATTGTTCCCCCCCCTCTCAAGAAATCATTCCCCTACCCCCTCTGTCATACCACCCACCCTTCTCTTCATCTCCTGCCCCGTCCCCCGTCCCCCTGTCCCATACCATCCATCCCTCTCTATCTTCATCTCCCCATTTCTTTCGCCTCTCACCCAACAAAACTGTATCCCATTGTGATAAATAGCTCTATTGCTAAATATTGCTCTGTTCGTCCTCTGATGTCTCCTCTCTCTTTCCACCCATCTCACCACTCCCTCCCTCCATCCATGCAACTATTTAGTATTTTGATATAAAATAATTATAAAAGGGACAGTTTACAGTAATCATGCAGCATTGTGCTGCTCTAGAGAAAAGGAAAGGTTAGAAATGTGAAGATCTGAAATCACTGTGATAAATAGAGCATTTCGAGGGCTTGGTGCAAAACTATTCTAACTCCTTCACTAAAGTGAAGGAGTTAGAATAGTTTTCCACCAAGCCCTCGATTTGCTCTGTATTGCAATGCAGTATTTTGATGCTCTACCGCGGGTAGACCCGGGCGTGTAACAGGATCGTGATTATAATAGACTTTCATTTCTAAGAGCTAATTAAAACAGAATTTAATGGAAATAAGGTTGCGACAGTTTAAAAAGCAGTTACATATTTATACAAATTTAAAGAATACACAATCATGCAGCATTATGATGCTCTACCGCGGGAAGACCCGGGTATATAACACAATCGTGATCTATAATAGACTTTAATTTCTAAGAGCTAATTAAAACAGAATTTAAAAGGTGGGACAGTTTGCAGAAACACAAATATGCAGCATTTTGATGCTCTACCGCGGGAAGACCCGGGTGTGTAACATGATCGTGATATATAATAGACTTTCATTTCTAAGAGCTAATTAAAACAGAATTTAATGGAAATAAGGTTGCGACAGTTTAAAAAGCAGTTACATATTTATACAAATTCAAAGAATAAAACAAATACAGTGGGACAGTTTACAGAGAAACACATTCATGCAGCATTTTGATGCTCTACCACAGGAAGACCCGGGCGTGTAACACAATCGTGATCTATAATAGAGTTACTTTACTTTTCGTGATCTATAGTAGACTGTCATTTCTAAGAGCTAATTAAAACAGAATTAAATGGAACTAAGGTGTAACAGTTTACAAAGCAGTTACATATTTATACAAATTTAAAGAATATACAATCATGCAGCATTATGATGCTCTACCGCGGGAAGACCCGGGCGTGTAACACAATCGGTAATCAAATATAAGCTCTGTTTCAAAATACTTATTCTGTTCAGCTGAACTCTGTATGCTTAAAAAATATACCATCTCTTATGCATAACCAAGATGGTAAATATTTATAATGACTTTGCAAACAAGTTTTGGTTACAGAAGAGGTTTTACTGTAGATATGCCATTTAACGCCGTTCAGAGAAACCATAGATCAGGGTCTGCTCTGTTAAGCTTATGAAATAATATAAATATGATTATGATGAGTCTGCCATGGCTAAGTATTTATGTATCCATTTTCCATTAGAAACAAATTACGATGTATGGGTAGATAATTAACCCTTTACTCCACAGCTGTGCTCGTGTATGCGTTTTAACTAACGCCTTTGCAAAAAATAGATCCAGATTAGACAGTCCCTGTAGGAGCTGTCTGTTCAGGGTTAGCTCTGGTTGTTTATGAAATTATGTGATTCTTATTCTACAGTTTTTGTCATAGCAAAACAAAATTTCTGCTGTTCATGTACCATTGTAACAATGCAGACATTATTTCTTGCATGAATATTCATGGAGTGCGAGCGTATGCTAAAAGTTCTCGTTAGATCTTTCTGTATTACTTGTTTTTGTATTGCATGTAAATATTATTTGTTTGAGTATATTGTGTGACAGCAAAACCCTTCTGAACCGGAATTCTAGTAGAGAAGAATTTAGATACTTTGAGGCTAGTGGTTGCTTTCTGTATGACTTGGAGGAGCTTTCTGTATGACTTTCACCCAGCATTGAGCAGCTACCTGTCTATAAGACCGAAAATTATTCTAAACTGAACGTCCGGTTTAAATGGGTTTTACTGTATTTTACTTCAATTTGATTGCATTCAGTATCAATTTTAAAAAAGAGTATTGGTTATCCAAATAACATGAACTATTCACGCGTATACAATATACCATATCTACTGTATGATGCGATGTAAGGTGTGAACAAATAAACGATTTTATAAGCACTTATTGTTTCCGAATTTTTATTTCGCCCCCGAGTCCAATAGCGAAAAGAAGATTTCCGAAATCAAACTTGAATTAACTTACAAAATAATATACCATGTACGTCGTGAATTTAAAACGTACAGGTAATGAAAAGAAAAGAATGACTTTATAAACAATCATTGGTTTCTCTGTCTTCTTTTCGCCACCAAGTCAAACGGCGAAAAGAAGATTACTGAAATGAAACCTAGCCTTTTCTTACAAAATACTTATTCAAATAAACTGATACTTTTCATGGCATAAATTGAACCATGTAAATTATAATGTTCGTGTGAATTTAAAGCGTATTGATAAATAATTAAGGACTTATTTGGCAATTATTATGGGTTTTTTTGCAAATCGTCTTTCGTGTAAAGGGTTAAAATAATTTCGGAAGGAATGTTGACCCATCAGTCCCATGCTGTGTGTTGTGGGTACTTTATGGTGTCACGCTGAGAATTTAGCTGCTGGATATCAGTGGTCAATTATCAGGTTATCCCAATATGCAGCAGAATTATTGATAAAATATCTACAGGTAAATGAAACGATAGTTTGTTATTTATCATTGATTTCTCTATAAAAAAAATGATATGTTTGTTTCTGCAGTTAATTTATGTGATTTAAAAAAGGGGTTTTAGTAGCATTATTATCATAATTATTTTAATATTTTTATTATGCGAGTGGTGTAAAATGGTCTTTATTATTTGCATTTAGTTAAAATTCAGGTGATTGATCAAGACTTCTGTTATTGCTATTAATTGTATTTATTTGAATGTGTTTGTGAAAACAAATATTGTTATTGGTTTATCATAATTATTGTCAGTTAATAATTTTTGACTGATTATCGGGTATTCACACCTTTTAGACCTAGATTTATTTCTAAACATGCACCTATTACCCTTTCACTATTTGCTTTGACAAAAACTGTAGAATCAGATCTATATCGTGTCAAAAGCAAACAGAGCAGACACTGATCAGACGGCTTCTGTAGGAGTCGTCTAATCTGGATCTACTCTGTTTGTTTGTGCATAAATATAAGTTAATTCTATATGAAGAGAAGTGTTTGCTTTGACAAAAACTAGAATCTGATCTATACCGTGTCAAAAGCAAACACTACCTACTGAATAGTCACGGACAAATAAGTTATAATGAAATATGGAAGGTGGAACATTGAAGACATTTTAGAAAGTAAAGAAACATATATATCAAACTCCATTAGAAAATACAGCAGACTCTGATCTAAAGGCGTCGTCTGATCTGGGTCTAATTTGTTTGCTATTTCTATAAAGAGAAGTGTTTGCTTTGACAAAAAAAACCCTGTAGAATCGGATCTATAGTGTCAAAAGCAAGCAGAGAAGAACCTGATCATCACTTTCTATCTGGGTTTACTCTGTTTGCTTATGCGTAAAACATTGTTATTTCTATAAAAAGACGATTTTCTTTGGCAAAAACTGTAGAATCAGATCTATATAATATTAGACCCTGATCAAACGGCTTCTCTGTCTACTCTTCTACTCTGCTCATGCGTAAAAACAGGTATTTTTATTGGTTATTTCACACAAAAACTGGCATTATGTACTGCCTAGCACTTAATGTAGAAATTAGTGCTTCTCTGTTAATAATATGTTTAAAAAGTTTGGAGTTGAGGAATTTTATACTTGTTGCAGATCTGTGAAAGCCAAATAATTATATTGCAAACAAAGTGGCAGATAAGCTTACCATTCGACACATGTATGATTGGAAGATCAGAATTGAATATGTCTCCATCTCACAGATCCTCACTTGCAAAGTTTAGGTGTGTAGTAGTTCCACTTAAAATAGAGACAGGAAGATACCCAAATCAGCCAGTAGAAGACAGGGTATGTCCTTTTTGTGAGGACACTGTAGAGGATGAAAGACAGGAAGATACCCAAATCAGCCAGTAGAAGACAGGGTATGTCCTTTTTGTGAGGACACTGTAGAGGATGAAAGACTTGTGCTCCTCCATTGTCCGAAGTATTTTACTCTAAGGCCCACTGTTATGTAAAATTGCGGGACTCTGTCTTCTTGTATCCATTTTAGACAGTAGATTTGCAAATATTTCGGGTCCCACTAGCATACAGAGCAGTCCCTGATAAGATGACTCATTTAGGAGCCCTCTATTCTGGGTCTACCGGTACTATGTTGGCAAATGCGTGGATACCATTTGTGTGAAGGAAAGGGTTAAATAAGTAGTCGTCGATAGTTCGGATAGTAGAGAGCTCTCTACTCTGGTATATGTGTATCAGTTTATTTTATTTTATTGTGAAACTAGGCACGGGTATTAAAGTATTGGTCTATTTCATTGTAAATGATGTCTGTAACAAATGTTTAAATCTTTGCTGTTTATTTAATGTATAAAGTCTCTGTTAATCAGTTTATCTCAAATCTGATTTGAGGTAATAATCGTATTTTAGGAACATTTTGTAACGTGGCTTGTTTGGCCGTTTTTCTGTAGTCAGTTTTCATATGCTTTCTAATGTAAGTAGTTTTTATATAAGCAGATAGATGTACTCATGATTATGCAGATGTCTTGTTTGTAGAATTAACAGAGGCTATAGACTTCTTAATATCTGTATACTTTTGAATTCTTGTATAGATATAGTGCAATAATTATGAAATGATAAGGTGGTATATGTATAGTCTCTTATAATTCAATCATAAATGGCATGGTTATTTTAAAGATATAGTGATGACTGTGTATTATTGTTACCATGAAGAGACTCGAATAAAGAATATATACTTAATTTGCCTATCTACCTGGATCAAGGTATAATTGCACACCTTTATCTCATATGGTCATTGACCCTGACTGGACACTGCAGGAGCACTCCAGGGAATCAATAATCAGTAATCCACACAGCTGGATACGGTGAATGTATTGAATCATTATTTAAGTATCTTCATTGTACAGTATCACAGCAATACATCAAAATATAAACAATACCCATTGCACAATGCCATTCATTTTCGAATTATAAGAGACCATCACCGTTAATACCACATTATGAAAGTATTTACACCAAAGAAATGCGATAATGGGGGGGGTCACTTTCTGAAGGAGCTTTGAAATGTCTTTATAGGCAATGACCAGACTCCGAGGGACTAGACGCCTTTCATGCTTCCAATTACATAATTTTGCTACAAATCGGTGAGGCGTCTTTAATTACTACAGTTATTAAGACCTCAGGATTAGGATCATTAATTGAATACGGCTACTCTATATAGGCATTATTCGGATCATTCCGCGATGTGCCTGAAAGAACAATATGGAATCGGGAATACTCCGTGTCAGCAGGGGCAGGGTTAGGATTATCTGTATAGAAGCGCACTTCTGTAATATTACTACTTGTTTAGCAGGGTTTGCTTTACGCCTGGCCGAGGCGGTATACTTCAACCATTTCCTTTTTTCACGCATATGCTAACAGAGTAGACCCAATTAAGACTGATCAGGAGCTGCTCCGTTTTAATAGACCTGGCGTCAACAAGCCGGCTAATAAATATTCATGATATCTTTATTTCGTACATGGGTAAAACAGCTGGGGACAGTTAATGATAATAATAAACCCATATAAGCACACCTGAAATGAATTGAATATACAGAACATGCATGTTATTTCCGACATCTTTATGAATACTTCAGCACAATAATTTAATGTAGGTGCTACTAGACTATCAAATAGTCTACACATTCGGAGGTGAATTATAAATTCTACCTGGTTTAATACAATGAACAAATTATGTAGCGAAAATGACGCATGTTGTGTTATTCGTTTCTGTGTCATATGCCAGTTACCATATTTAAAGAAGTACACTCCAAGATATTTAAATGAAGTAACTATTTGTAATGTTGTTTATGTAAAATTTGTATCTTTTGTGTCTCCTCTTTCAAATATCACTAAATATACTTTTGTTTTAGTTTCGTTAATTTTTAACCCCCATTTATCGCAGTAATTTTGTATATCTAGCATTAATTGCAAGTTTTCTAGATTGTAGCTGAATAGTATTCTGTCGTCCGCGAATAATACCATAAATAGCTTAAGGTCATCGAAAGTTAAAATTCCATCTAAGTCTAAGTCTTGGTTAATATATTATGAAATATCATTAATGAAACATAAGACCGGAGCTCGGGTCTCCGTTTTTTATCACTATATTTGAATAAAAATATAGCGAGTTTTTACCTTGATATCTCACACATGCCTTCACTTACATTGTGTATATTTCTTATTGCAAATCATTTCTTAGAGCTAACGTTCTCGTTTATGAGCTTTTGTAATAGAAGTGTTCTTTTTAGAGTATCAAATATTATAAATATAGGCACTACGCCAATGTTAATCACACTTTTAAAATTAGATTAGCCTTTTGCTTGCTAGTTAATTGTTTTTTATGCATTTTCAAAAAATTTCATCATAAAATAGCATTCGTGTGTCAAACAGCTGATCCAGATCTGATCTGATTTGGATCAAGAATAATTGAAAAAATAACCAACCTTTAAAAATGGGCTTTCTTTCTTTTGTAATTCTCGTCTGTAAAAATCGCAGTCTTCAATATTTGTATACATGTATTTGATTTTTCCATTTTATTTCACCATAAAAAATATTTCTCTATATATTGTCTTTGACGAATCTACTTTTGTACTAAAGTAGACGCTACATTTATTTGACACATGAATCTTAAAAAACAGGCAGTTGCTTAATGCAGGGCAAAAGTAATGTAGAAAGCTCCTATAAGAGCTTTCTACATTACTTTTAATCTGCATTAAGCTACCACTTGCATTAGAGACCACATAAGTATACCTTATTATGATCGCCTAAGACAGATTACACTGAATAAAACGTTTTCAAATGACGCACTGGCAGTTTGAAAAAAGGACTGTCACCCATGTATATCAACTATTCAATCATTTTTACCGTTTAAACCAATAGCTTTAATTTATAAATTCAATTCACTGTTTTGACTGTCATCCTACATAACGTCATATATCGAAACATTACGACTTCATTGTCAGTGTCTACAGAGAGCTATAATTTGGTTACGATCTAGCCTAATGGATGTTTATTGAAAGGAAACTGTTTGAATAATCCAATATAACATAATTAAAATCATCAAACAGAGAAAAATGCCATTTTAGCCACAGCACTAATGTCTCTTTTTTTTGTTAATCAATCAGCTACATTAACACTCCGTCTACATGGAAACTAATAAGATCCAACCAAACGGTAAGCTTTAAATGGTCGAGGTTTGTACAGTTTTCGGGTGTATCACAATATCCCCTCAATATAAAATCCTCTGATACAAAAGCCACGCACTACAGGAGCCCCTCACTACAAGAACACCTCATTAAAAAAACCCTCACCGAAATGGTCAAGGTTTACCAAAGCCCCTCACTATGAAAAAACGATACTAGCATTAATTAAACAACAGAGTAGAGCCAGATCATATAGCTTTAAATTATAAGGAATCTCCTCCTTGTTATCTACAATGTTTATTTTGCTAGGAGTGTGCTAATTACCTTACTAAATGAATCTTTTTAAACCTGCCATTGAGCAAACAGGGTAACTCTGGCTCCGATAGATGTAATTGTTTATTTGGGTCTACCTTGTTTTGAAGTTAAGAAAAATAATTATAAAGGTGTTAGTTAATTGTGGTTATACAGCTTATGCGTGTTTTATATACAATGATATTCACCTAATGAATATTCATTAATTGTCATTGAGAAAATAGGATAAAACCTGCATGAGCAGAAGGCTGTGTTTCAGAATCTGTATGATCTGGATCTATTCTGTTTGTAAATAATTATAAGGAATATACTTCTTGTGGTAATACAATTCATGGTATAATAAACATTGATAATTGTGTGCTATTAGCATATTACATTTACCAAACCTAATGAATGAATGACTTGTCTTTTAATAAGTGTTTTGATTTGACTTTACCTTTACCACGTAAAAGACGGATACCTGTACTTTTGAACCCCACCTTTACCTTTCCCTTCAATTTCGTACAAGTTACTTCCCTTCGCCACAATATTTGACATTTCACCAAACCCAAACATGCCCAGCAACGGTTAATTTCAAATAATGTTTGCAGAGTCAAACAAATTTTGATAGACGTTCACTCAGTATTATTGAATACATTACCGAATAAACGTTTTCAATTCAGTACAAAAGTCAGTTTGCAGGTTAATGATAAGGGTATATCTTACAGGTATCTGGTAAAAACTTTTTTACGCCTCTGTAATAGTCACGTTTTTAAACCATTGTGATAAGTAGAGCATTTGCCATTAGGAGCAAATGCTCTATTTATCACAATGGTTTAAAAACTACAAAATTCTGCAAAAGATCATTTTCTCTAGGTAATTTCCCTTTTTGTAGATTTATTCAAAGTGGTTAGATCCAAAAATAGCCTATGAGGTAATGGCTTAAAGTCGTCTTAATATAAGTAATCAAATAATTTACTCACCTCGCAACAGAGACAGTTAGTACCATCACACTCAACAGAACAAATTCCACATGGGAACTGAGGCTGGCGACGTCGATTAACCATTGTCAATAACTCAACAGGTGGACTCTTGATTTGCATTATTTTTTTAAATTTAGAACATAATACTAGCTTTTGAAACAACAATGAAACGGATCTATCTATCAAATTCGAGTAACAAACAAAGCAAATCCTGATCAGACGGCTCCTATAGGAGCCTTCTAATCTGGGTCTACTCTGTTTTGCATTACTTGTGAGTTGTTGTTTTTTATCTGTAGTATGTTGCAATACATAATATTATATTTTGAAACAATAATGGAACCTTTTATAAATTGAAAAAATATTTGTTATTAATTTTTTTTTTTGTATATCTGTGACATTTTTACCTAAGTCATTATTACCTACATTCGTTTAATTGGTCAGTTAGTCAGTCAGTCACCGGAGTGTTACCGACCATGTTTAAACAATACCATATTTCACTACGGTAGTCCTTGATAAGAGAACTGCAGCTCAACTATCAATCTCAGTGGGAAGTCTTTTAACAAATGTGTATTGACCTTTATCTTGCTAAGTGGGACCTAATGCGAATTGGCGATATAGCTTGGATTTAGATGAGACAACTCGGTATCCCATCAATTTTCTCAGCTGTTGGTCACTCGGTCCAAAGTGTCAAACCCTTTTACGAATCGGAAGTAAGCTAAACATGCCACAGATCAGAGCTTTAGTAGTATTTTTCAGCAGGATAAGTGGTAAAATATGCACAGTTACCTGAAATACATGCAAAAAATTGTCTGTTCTATGTCAAATCCAATATTCATTACCTATTTGAGGATTCATGAACACAATAGTTATAATGAAATACTGGAAATGGAACATTGTAGCCATTTTAGAATCTAAAGACATCTATTAAGTTCTGTGAGCAAACTGTGCAGACCCTGATCAGAGGGGAGTCCTCTCTCTCTCTCTCTCTCCTCTCTCTCTCTCTCTCTCTCTTCCTTTCTCTTTCTGTCTGTGCATGTATCCCTCTCCAACGCGCTCTCTATTTCTCTCCGTTCTTCTTCTTCTCTTTCTCTCCATCTTTCTATCCCTCTCCCTCCATCTATCTCTTCCAATCCCTCTCTCCAACCTGTCTCCGCCTATGGCTGTCTGTCTCTCTACAGACAACCCTATAATCTAATAGTTTGCGTGCGTCCTTGAATGCTTGCGCGCGTACGTGTGTGTATTTATATAATGATATACATGGGCATGTTTACAAATTAAAAGATCTGCGCTGCTCTTTTTCTGTACTTTTAATTTTTATAACAATAAATAAACGGACACTTTATAATAGGAATTTGTGCAGACAACTTTTGCAGACAAAAGGTTCATCTAGTCTAAATCCTGACTGTGTAAGTGTAAAATAATATGGACCAGGATGAACAGATTTATCAACTTATATCTACACTTCTCAAGCATATCAGATCATTTCCTCTTCAATATCAATGTCAGCATGCTAAACAGGCTAGATCCTACAGAGACGTCAACATATTTGGCGTCCTACTGAGTCCAGACTATTTACCGTATTTACTTGAATAATTCTCAAGTAACTGACTAAATACAAATAGGATACAAACTAAATTTATATTCTAAATTGAGATTATCAACATGGAAGTTATACTTCTTGTAAAATGTACTATTAATTACTAACCACTATAGATATACAGTTAAACCCCGCTAATGCGACCACCAAAAAGGTGCATAATTCTGGGTGGCAGAGGCAGGTGGTAGCTTAATGCAGAACGAAAGTTATGCAGAAAGCTCCTATAGGAGCTTTCTGCATAACTTTCGTCCTGCATTAAGCAACCACCTGCTTCAAATGACGCCAGTGGTTGTTTATTAAGTGGTCGCATTAGCGGGGTTTCACTGTAGATAGATCTACACGTCTCCATACATTCGCCTGTCTGTTCTGTCTCCTTTCCTTGTATCCTGAAGTACATTGTGTCATTTATCACCTATTTTGCAGATAAATAAGCTGTTTGTCGCAGTTTCTATCAGTTTGCTACATTACATTGTTTGACACAAACTTTAATTGATCTACTATGTAAGTGAAATACCTTAGAACAGGTGGACTTGGATTCGGGTTAGCCATGACAGAATGTGCATCAAGCAGTTTGTGTTTCATTCTATTTGGAATATTACATACTCACACAGAGGTAATTTATGATATACATTACATGTATGTACATTTATTACCAGCCCCATGTTTGGATAGAGAATTTCAGCATTTCATGCAACGTGATCTATCTTAAGATAGATATTCCACTGTAGGTAAAAGGTCTTAATATTGTCCGATGCGATAGCCGAGCAGGTGCGTTGCGATAGCCGGCAAGCCGTCTTTACCGAGATATTTTCACACCACCGACACTTTATCAACAACAATATTATTAAAACACATGGAATAGGATGTGGTTTTTGGTCGTAGAGATCATCAAAAAATATTTATAGAACTGATTTGCATAAGCAATATTATAATCAAAGCCCTATATTGTTTTTACAGCATATTTACTTTCGGATAGGAGCAGGCGCCTCGACGACGGAAGGCCGATCTACAAATAAAAAACAACAAAATACGATTAAATAATAATAATAAACTTCCATTTCTTTAAACAACAGGTGAGATAGTAACAGAGCATCAATTCCGCGAAATATTTTCAGGGGACATGCTCTAGGGGAGAAAAAACAGTATCTTTACTTTCAGATAGAGGGAGGGGCTAATGTCCGGATCGGGAGGGGGCTAATGTCCGGATTGGATTTATCGATCAAAAACAAAAAAACATAAGGTATAAACTCGATTTTTTTTATATTTTCAATGTAAAAGGTTACAATATAACTAAATTGATCCTTATATGCCGTTATTACTCGCCAGTACTGGCCACAAACCGTCATAACCCATCATAACTCGTCATAACCCGTCATTGCTTATTTTAGGCACACCGCGTACCGCAGGCGTCCAGAAGAAGAAAAATGTATTTTATTGTCAAAATAAATGAAAAAAAAAATTCAATGTGTTTATGTGTCTTATTTTTATTGAATCAATGTAAAATTAATCATTTCCATGCATTTATTGACCTGCTTTTCCAAAATTTCAACAGCGTTGAGAAAATTGGTTGCTTGTCATTAAGCGTCGAGAACAAACACATACATTTATTACCAAAAATAAATGAACAAGCAATAATTTAATGTGCTTATTATCTTAATTTGATTGAATAAGTGCAAGATTATTCATTTCTATACATGTATTGCCCAACTCTATAGGTATAAAATTACTATCAATCATGTACGCGTGCAAATGTCAAGTACATAATCTGATTCTGGCATATGACTAAGGGAAACCTCCGTCGATGACTTCATAATATATTCAGAGTTAAATATCTTTGTAAAATAACTTCAGAATAAAACATATCTGCAAGCGTATCACACATATTCCAATTCAAACACTTGAATTATTATCCGATATGCACATATTAGTAATATATGACACAATTACATAACCACCGAATTTAGTTTAGTTTCTGTCCAAATTAGGCCTCCACTTTTACTAAACTATCTATTTGAAAAATTATCATTTTGTACTCGTATGACCTTAGCTGGTAAACTAATAAATGATTTCTTTTTTTCTGTGCAAATGCAATAATTTCTCAATATAAAATCGTTTTTACTCAAGGAAAAACTTTTTGTTCACAGCTTTAGGTTTTGGAACCAACTGCCCGGACATATGGTTGATGCAGGCAGCCTGCACGGTTCCAAGACTCAGCTGCTGTCTAGCTCTTCCTCCTACTGAGTACAGACGATGTTTTTAAATGTTTTTATCTGGAACCTGTAAATAGGATGCTCATACTTTTAATGCTGCGCAAAGTGCGATAATACTTTAGTGGTTCTGCACTTGTATGGAAGAAGAAGAAAAATGTGTAGTAGCTTGTAAGCTTGTTGTTTGCACTTTGAGTAATTAATTGTTTGCTAATTATGCTAAGCGCACACGCCTGGCTTACATGGCAGGGATTTTCACTAATAAAATCAGCGCTATTTATATTGATAGCAGTATGCGAGTGGACTGGTTAAGGCGTTGGGAATTAGTAATCAAGTTTACCCTTTGTATAGTCTAGCGTGGGTTCGAAATTCACCTATTAACCCCCCCACACCCCCCCCCCCCACACACACACAAAAAAAAATAAAAATAAAAAAATAATAATAATTGTTTCTTGTATTTGTATAATTCTATTGGTGATATTTCCGTTATTCCATCCACATATTTACAGAAAATTGAAATACTAGGCAGTGGTGCTTGATCGTCTTCGTTTTATATATTTATAGTGCATGTACTATTTGATATGGTGTGCCTAAAATAAGCAATGACGGGTTATGACCAGTTATGACGGGTTATGACGGTTTGTGGCCAGTATTGCCGAGTAATAACGGCATATAAGGATCAATTTAGTTATATTGCAACCTTTTACATTGAAAATATAAAAAAAATCGAGTTTATACCTTATTTTTTTTGTTTTTAATCGATAAATCCAATCCGGACATTAGCCCCCTCCCGATCCGGACATTAGCCCCTCCCTTCATCTGAAAGTAAGTATACTGTTTTTTTCACCCCTAGAGCATGTCTCCTGAAAATATTTCACGGAATTGATGCTCTGTTACTATCTCACCTGTTGTTTAAAGAAATGGAAGTTTATTATTATTATTTAATCGTATTTTGTTGTTTTTATTTGTAGGTCGGCCTTCCGTCGTCGAGGCTCCTGCCCCATCCGAAAGTAACTATGCTGTAAAAACAATATAGGTCTTTAGTTATAATATTGCTTATGCAAATCAGTTCTATAAATATTTTTTGATGATCTCTACGACCAAAAACCATATCCTATTCCATGTGTTTTAATAATATTGTTGTTGATAAAGCGTCGGTCGTGTGAATATATCTCGGTAAAGACGGCTTGCCGGCTATCGCAACGCACCTGCTCGGCTATCGTATCGGACAATATTAAGACCTCTTACCTACAGTGGAATATCTATCTTAAGATGGATCACGTTGCATGAAATGCTGAAATTCACTATCCAAACATGGGGCTGGTAATAAATGTACATACATGTAATGTATATCATAAATTACCTTTGTGTGAGAATGTAATATTCCAAATAGAATGAAACACAAACTGCTTGTTGCGCATTCTGTCATGGCTAACCCGAATCCAAGTTCACCTGTTCTAAAGGTATTTCACTTACATAGTAGATCAATTAAATCAAAAAGTGACAAACAATGTAATGTAGCAAACTGATAGAAACTGCGAAAAACAACTCATTAATCTACCAAATATGAGTTAATCTTCTGTATGTAACATCTAAATTCATAGCAGATTTTAGATGCTCGCGCTCCTATTCAAACATGATTAACCCGTGCAATTTGTTTGATATATGCCACCACTGACTGTTTAGATCCAGTACAGTAGAACCTATTTTAGAGGCCATGCAAAAGAGGTGGACTTGAACTTTGGGCCTTTTGTATTATTTTTGCCTTGCTTTTTAATACTCTCGTGTTCAGTAAAAGAGTGTTCTATAGTATGTGTCGGGAAAGTGCATAGATTGGCCGCTTCGGTGTTTTTCGTGTTTTTCCCTCCTCCTTCTTTCACCATCTTCAATCTTTCGCCCATTCCTCTCCCCATCTCACCATCAATTTCAAACCTACTCTATCTTTCTCTCCACCCCCTTCTCTCCCCCAACATGTCACCAATTCTCTAGCTTTCCTCTATCTCAACATCCATCCGTCTCTCCCCCACATTCTTTCCCCTATCTCCCCCGCTCTTCTTCTCTCTTCTGTCACTCTATCACCATCCCCCGTCCCCTCTATCCTAACTCTTTCCTTCTCACCTCTTTTTCTCCATCTTTTGTCTGCCTCTATCACGCCATCCGCCCTCACAATCTCCCCCTATCTCACTCTTTTTCATCACTCTTCCAGCCTCCCTAACACCCTCCCCTATCTTCCTCGCGCTGCTATTCCCGCTCTCACCACCCCTCTATCTGTCTCTCCTTCAATCAGCATTTATCCATCAGTCCACATTTTCTGTCTCCTTCTCCACCCCTCACTATTACACCCACTTGCTCCTTCCCCTCCCCCAGCCCCAAGTCCATTTCTCTGTCTACCCTCTCTCCTTCCATCTCACCAGTCCCCTCTATATTTCTCACACCGCATCCTCTCCTCGCCCCCATCTTTCTTTCATTTGCCCTTCATACATCTCACCCTGTCTTCCCATCTCAGCCCATCTTTTCTTTATAACTTCTCTCTTCGTTCTTTCTCCCTCTATCTCACCATCCCTCTTTTTCTCACTCTCCACACATATCTGTCCAATAGTATTGTTCACCCTCTCAAGAAATCATTCCCCTACCCCCTCTGTCATACCACCCTTCTCTTCATCTCCTGCCCCGTCTCCCGTCCCCCTGCCCCATACCATCCATCCCTCTCTATCTTCATCTCCCCATCTCTTTCGCCTCTCACCCAACAAAACTGTATCCCATTGTGATAAATAGCTATATTGCTCTAAATAGAGATATTGTTCTATTCGTCCTCTGATGTCTCCTCTCTCTTTCCATCCATCTCACCACTCCCTCCCTCCATCCATGCAACCATTTAGTATTTTGATATAAAATAATTATAACAGGGACAGTTACAGTAATCATGCAGCATTGTGCTGCTCTAGAGAAAAGGAAAGGTTAGAAATGTGAAGATCTGAAATCACTGTGATAAATAGAGCATTTGCTCTCTATTGCAATGCAGCATTTTGATGCTCTACCGCGGGTAGACCTGGGTGTGTAACAGGGTCGTGATTATAATAGACTTTCATTTCTAAGAGCTAATTAAAACAACAATGCTGCTTTAGAGAAAAGGAAAGGTTAGAACTGTGAAGATCTTAAAACACTGTGATAAATAGAGCATTTGCTCTCTATTGCAATGCAGCATTTTGATGCTCTACCGCGGGTAGACCCGGGCGTGCAACAGGATCGTGATTATAATAGACTTTCATTTCTAAGAGCTAATTAAAGCAGAATTTAATGGAACTAAGGTTGCGACAGTTTAAAATTCAGTTACATATTTATACAAATTTAAAGAATACACAATCATGCAGCATTATGATGCTCTACCGCGGGAAGACCCGGGTATGTAACACAATCGTGATCTATAAAAGACTTTAATTTCTAAGAGCTAATTAAAACAGAATTTAAAAGGTGGGACAGTTTGAAGAAACACAAACATGCAGCATTTTGATGCTCTACCGCGGGAAGACCCAGGTGTGTAACATGTTCGTGATCTATAATAGACTTTCATTTCTAAGAGCTAATTAAAACAAAATTTAATGGAAATAAGGTTGCGACAGTTTAAAAAGCAGTTACACATTTATACAAATTTAAAGAATAAAACAAATACAGTGGGACAGTTTACAGAGAAACACAATCATGCAGCATTTTGATGCTCTACCACAGGAAGACCCGGGCGTGTAACACAATCGTGATCTATAATAGACTTTCATTTCTAAGAGTTAATTAAAACAGAATTTAATGGAACTAAGGTATGACAGTTTACAAAGCAGTTACATATTTATACAAATTTAAAGAATACACAATCATGCAGCATTATGATGCTCTACCGCGGGAAGACCCGGGCGTGTAACACAATCGTAATCTAAAGTAGACTATCATTTCTAAGAGCTAATTAAAACATAATTAAATGGAACTACAATGTAAGGTGTAACAGTTTACAAAGCAGTTACATATTTATACAAATTTAAAGAATCTACAATCATGCAGCATTATGATGCTCTACCGCGGGAAGACCCGGGCGTGTAACACAATCGGTAATCAAATATAAGCTCCCTTTCAAAATACTTATTCTGTTCAGCTGAACTCTGTATGCTTCAAAAATATACCATCTTTTATGCATAACCAAGATGGTAAATATTTATAATGACTTTGCAAACAAGTATTGGTTACAGAGAGGTTTTACTGTAGATATTCCATTTAACGCCGTTGTAAACAGAGAAACCACAGATCAGGGTCTGCTCTGTTAGCTTATGAAATAATATAAATATGATTATAATGTCAGATGAGTCTGCCATGGCTAAGTATTTATGTATCCATTTTCCATTAGAAACAAATTACGATGTAAGGGTAGATAATTAACCATTTACTCCACAGCTGTGCTCGTGTATGCGTTTTAACTAACGCCTTTGCAAAAATTAGATCCAGATTAGACAGTCCCTGTAGGAGCTGTCTGTCCAGGGTTTGCTCTGATTGCTTATGAAATTATGTGATTCTTATTCTACAGTTTTTGTCATAGCAAAACAAAATTTCTGCTGTTCATGTACCATTGTAACAATGCAGACATTATTTCTTGCATGAATATTCATGGAGTGCGAGCCGTATACTAAAAGTTCTCGTTGGATCTTTCTGTATTACTTTTTTTTTGTATTGCATGTAAATGTTATTTGTTTGAGTATATTGTGTGACAGAAAAACCCTTCTGAACCGGAATTCTAGTAGAGAAGAATTTAGATACTTTGAGGCAGGTGGTTGCTTGATTCTGGGTGAAAGTCATGCAGAGGAGCTTTCTGCATGACTTTCACCCAGCATTGAGCAGCCACCTGTCTCTAAGACCGAAAATTATTCTAAACTGAACGTCCGGTTTAAATGGGTTTTACTGTATTTTACTTCACTTTGATTGCACTCAGCATCAATTTAAAAAAAAAGAAAGTATTGGTTACACAATCTTCTATTCGCCGCCGAGTACAACGGCGAAAAGAAAAATACTGAAATTAAACTTGACATTTCTTTTACAATACTCAGCTGAATTTTGCACTTGTAGAAAAGATGCCATCTTATGTGTATGGTGAGATAATTTAAAGCGGATTGGCAAAAAATGTTTTTTCGAACAATAATTGTGTTATCAATCTTCGTTTCGCTGTCCAACGGTGAAAAGAATAATTCTTATCCAAATAACATGAAATATTCACGCGTATACAATATACCATATCTAATGTATGATGCGATGTAAGGTGTGAACAAATAAACGATTTTATAAGCACTTATTGTTTCCGAATTTTTATTTCGTCCAATAGCGAAATGAAGATTTCCGAAATCAAACTTGAATTAACTTACAAAATAATATACCATGTACGTCGTGAATTTAAAACGTACCGGTAATGAAAAGAAAAGAATGACTTTATAAACAATCATTGGTTTCTCTGTCTTCTTTTCGCCACCAAGTCAAACGGCGAAAAGAAGATTACTGAAATGAAACATAGCCTTTTCTTACAAAATACTTATTCAAATAAACTGATACTTTTCATGGCATAAATTGAACCATGTAAATTATAATGTTCGTGTGAATTTAAAGCGTATTGATAAATAATTAAGGACTTATTTGGCAATTATTGGGTTTTGTTTTGCAAATCGTCTTTCGTGTAAAGGGTTAAAATAATTTCGGAAGGAATGTTGACCCATTAACCCCATGCTGTGTGTTGTGGGTACTTTATGGTGCCACGCTGGGAATTTAACTGCTGGATATCAGTGGTCAATTATCAGGTTATCCCAATATGCAGCAGAATTATTGATAAAATATCTACAGGTAAATGAAATGATAGTTTGTTATTTATCATTGATTTCTCTATAAAAAAAATATATGTTTATTTCTGCAGTTCCTAAACATGCACCTATTACCCTTTCACTATTTGCTCTGACAAAAACTGTAGAATCAGATCTATATCGTGCCAAAAGCAAACAGAGCAGACACTGATCAGACGGCTTCTGTAGGAGTCGTCTAATCTGGATCTACTCTGTTTGTTTATGCATAAATATAAGTTAATTCTATATGAAGAGAAGTGTTTGCTTTGACAAAAACTAGAATCTGATCTATACCGTGTCAAAAGCAAAGACTACCTACTGAATAGTCACGGACAAATAAGTTATAATGAAATATGGAAGGTTGAACATTGAAGACATTTTAGAAAGTAAAGAAACATATCTATCAAACTCCATTAGAAAGTACAGCAGACTCTGATCTAAAGGAGTCATCTGATCTGGGTCTAATTTGTTTGCTATTTCTATAAAGAGAAGTTTTTGCTTTGACAAAAAAAAACCTGTAGAATCGGATCTATAGTGTCAAAAGCAAGCAGAGAAGAACGTGATAATCGCTTTCTATCTGGGTTTACTCTGTTTGCTTATGCGTAAAATATTTTATTTCTATAAAAAGACGATTTTCTTTGGCAAAAACTGTAGAATCAGATCTATATAATGTCAAAAGCAAACATATTAGACCCTGATCAAACGGATTCTCTGTCTACTCTTCTACTCTGCTCATGCGTAAAAACAGGTATTTTTATTGGTTATTTCACACAAAAACTGGCATTATGTACTGCCTAGCACTTAATGTAGAAATTAGTGCTTTTCTGTTAATAATATGTTTAAAAAGTTCGGAGTTGAGGAATTTTATACTTGTTGCAGATCTGTGAAAGCCAAATAATTCTATTGCAAACAAAGTGGCAGATAAGCTGACCATTCGACACATGTATGATTGGAAGATCAGAATTGACAGAGAGTTTGGAGCTAAAGGGTCTGGCAGAAATAAGTTCAGATATTATAAGACTGTTAAAGAGATTTTACGGAGTTGAATTATATTGTACTTTGAATATGTCTGCATCTCACAGATCCTCACTTGCAAAGTTTAGGTGTGTAGTAGTTCCACTTAAAATAGAAACAGGAAGATACCTAAATCAGCCAGTAGAAGACAGGGTATGTCCTTTTTGTGAGGACACTGTAGAGGATGAAAGACTTGTGCTCCTCCATTGTCCGAAGTATTTTACTCTAAGGCCCACTGTTATGTAAAATTGCGGGACTCTGTCTTCTTGTATCCATTTTAGACAGTAGATTTGCAAATATTTCGGGTCCCACTAGCATACAGAGCAGACCCTGATCAGATGACTCATTTAGGAGCTCTCTATTCTGGGTCTACCGGTACTATGTAGGCAAATGCGTGGATACCATTTGTGTGAAGGAAAGGGTTAAATAAGTAGTCGTCGATAGTTCGGACACATAAGTGCTCGGATAGTAGAGTATATACTCTCTACTCTGGTATATGTGTATCAGTTTATTTTATTTTATTGTGAAACTAGGCACGGGTATTAAAGTATTGGTCTATTTTATTGTAAATGATGTCTGTAACAAATGTTTAAATCTTTGCTGTTTATTTAATGTATAAAGTCTCTGTTAATCAGTTTATCTCAAATCTGATTTGAGGTAATAATCGTATTTTTAGGAACATTTTGTAACGTGGCTTGTTTGGTCGTTTTTCTGTAGTCAGTTTTCATATTCTTTCTAATTTAAGTAGTTTTTATATAAGCAGGCATATGTACTCATGATTATGCAGATGTCTTGTTTGTAGGATTAACAGAGGCTATAGACTTTTTAATATCTGTATACTTTTTAATTCTTGTATAGATATAGTGCAATAATTATGAAATGATAAGGTGATATATGTATAGTCTCTTATAATTCAATTATAAATGGCATGGTTATTTTATAGATATAGTGATGACAGTGTATTATTGTTACCATGAAGAGACTCGAATAAAGAATATATACTTAATTTGCCTATCTACCTGGATCAAGGTATAATTGCACACCTTAATCTCATATGGTCATTGACCCTGACTGGACACTGCAGGAGCACTCCAGGGAATCAATAATCAGTAATCCACACAGCTGGATACTGTGTATGTATTGAATCATTATTTAAGTATCTTCATTGTACAGTGTCACAGCAATACATCAAAATATAAACAATACCCATTGCACAATGCCATTCATTTTCGAATTATAAGAGACTATCACAGTTAATACCACATTATGAAAGTATTTACACCAAAGAAATGCGATAATATGGGGGGGTCACTTTCTGAAGGAGCTTTGAAATGTCTTTATAGGCAATGGCCAGACTCCGAGGGACTAGACGCCTTTCATGCTTCCAATTACGTAAAATGCTACAAATCGGTGAGGCGTCTTTAAATACTACAGTTATTAAGACCTCAGGATTAGGATCATTAATTGAATACGGCTACTCTATATAGGCATTATTCGGATCCTTCCGCGATGTGCCTGAAAGAACAATATGGAATCGGGAATACTCCGTGCCAGCTCCCGTATATTAAACAACAGCAGGGGCAGGGTTAGGATTATCAGTATAGTAGCGCACTTCTGTAATATTACTACCTGTTAAGCAGGGTTTGCTTTACGCCTGGCCGAGGCGGTATACTTCAACCATTTCCTTTTTTCACGCATATGCTAACAGAGTAAACCCAATTAAGACTGATCAGGAGCTGCTCCGTTTTAATACACCTGGCGTCAACAAGCCGGCTAATAAATATTCATGATATCTTTATTTCGTATATACTTTACAGGTAATGGGTAAAACAGCTGTGGACAGTTAATGATAATAATAAACCCATATAAGCACACCTGAAATGAATTGAATATGCAGAACATGCATTTCATTTCCGACATCTTTATGAATACTTCAGCACAATAACTTAATGTAGGTGCTACTAGACTATCAAATAGTCTACACATTCGGAGGTGGATTATTCTACATGGTTTAATACAATGAACAAATTATGTGGCGAAAATGACGCATGTTGTGTTATTCGTTTTTGTGTCATATGCCAGTTACCATTTTTAAAGAAGTACGCTCCAAGATATTTAAATGAAGTAACTATTTGTAATGTTGTTTATGTAAAATTTGTATCTTTTGTGTCTCCTCTTTCAAATATCACTAAATGTACTTTTGTTTTAGTTTCGTTAATTTTTAACCCCACATTATATCGCAGTAATTTTGTATATCTAGCATTAATTGTAAGTTTTCTGGATTGAAGCTGAATAGTATTCTGTCGTCCGCGAATAATACCATAAATAGCTTAAGTTCATCGAAAGTTAAAATTCCATCTTAGTCTAAGTCTTGGTTAATATATTATGAAATATCATTAATGAAACATAAGACCGGAGCTCGGGTCTCCGTTTTTTATCCCTATATTTGAATAAAAATATCGCGAGTTTTTACCTTGATATCTCACACATGCCTTCACTTACATTGTGCATATTTCTTATTGCAAATAATTTCTTAGAGCTAACGTTCTCGTTAATGAGCTTTTGTAATAGAAGTGTTCTGTTTAGAGTATCAAATATTATAGATATAGGCACTACGCCAATGTTAATCACACTTTTAAAATTGGATTAGCCTTTTGCTTGCTAGTTAATTGTTTTTTATGCATTTTCAAATAATTTCATCATAAAATAGCATTCGTGTGTCAAACAGCTGATCCAGATCTGATCTGATTTGGATCAAGAATGTTTGAAAAAATAACCAACCTTTAAAAATGGGCTTTCTTTCTTTTGTAATTCTCGTCTGTAAAAAGCGCAGTCTTCAATATTTGATTTTTGCATTTTATTTCACCGTAAAAAATATTTCTCTATGTATTGTCTTTGACGAATCTACTTTTGTACTAAAGTAGACACTACATTTATTTGACACATGAATCTTAAAAACCAGGCGGTTGCTTAATGCAGGGCAAAAGTAATGTAGAAAGCTCCTATTATTATTATTATTATTATTATACCACATTTATATAGCGCTCTTTTCATACAGGATATGTGCGTTCAAAAGCGCTTCACAAAGATACATTTACTGTACAATAATGCGTAAATTACAGAAAAATTTAAAATAAAATACATTTAATACTTATATATAGATAAGAATAAATAATAAAATAGAATTTATTTAGGACATTGGTAAATAAGCTAATCTTTTCCGTAAGTTTATCTGTCTGTATGTTCTATTATAGTGTGTCAACGCACTCAGATTGTAAAAAACATAACTTGAATGCAACATTCTATGCGCAGTGCCAGGACGTCCCATAATTTTGACCCAGACTCAACAGACTTGGGTACATTCGTTTAACATACAACACTGCACATAAATTATTGCCGGAAAATTGGGTAACAGAACAGATCAATTTGAAGTTCATGCATATAAACTAAGCAATACAAATACACAACTGTTATATACGCGCACTATGAAACCCGTCCAGTCGTCAAAAACTATTCGACCCGCTATGGCAATGAGGGAGTACACAGCGTATCATATTTTAATAGAGTTGTAATTGGGTATATCCAAAGTTTAATTACAGAATAAAATGTCTTATTATGGGAACCCAAAAAGCCCAGCCAAAGTAGAGCTAAAGAAGGTATCACGTATACTGTTCCTGCAACATATCCCACCGGCTGCAATGGCAAAGGAATCACATCGGACAAATCGAGACTGACTGAGACACGCGATGCTGCATTAGACCGTACAGGCTTAATTTGCCCGCTGCCCATATATTACACGACCCAGTTCACTGGAAAGCAAAAATACGGAAACTGGGTCAGCTTAACAGGAATCCCTGGCACTGGTTAAGGACAGGGTAGCAAGTCATGCCAGCAAGACTCCCAATGTACCAGCGCGGAATTATACCGTAGAGGGTAGCCCTGTTCCACTACGGTGCTCCCTCCGGCATTGGAACTGGAGTTACCAGAGGTACCAAGCATATAAGGATGCCCCGTTTGAGAACAGCACTCCCTCGGCCACCGCAACAACTGGACAGCGGAATCCCGCTGACACAACACCCGCACGTTCAACAGCAAGGGGATTCCCTAGAAGTCCATAAAATATGGATGAGGTTTTTGTTATTCATTTATCTATTTTCCACATTTGTGGAGCATTATATTTGAAAAAGGGGTTTAAAAGTCCACAGTCATAAGGAAGTGGCAGGATCAACACTCTGTGGCCAATGCAGCAATTATGATAACCGACGATTAGCAGGTACGTTTTCTAAACTGCCCTAATAATGTATGTTGAAGAAATGCGTTTTCAGAGATTTTTTGAAACATGCCAGTGAGCTTGCATCTCTAATGCCTGATGGAAGAGCATTCCAGAGTTTGGGAGCTGCATGCATGAAACTTCTCTCACCGTACTTTACCTTACAGAGCTTTCTACATTACTATTAATCTGCATTAAGCTACCACTTGCATTAGAGACCACATAAGTATACCTTATTATGATCGCCTAAGACAGATTACACTGAATAAAACGTTTTCAAATGACGCACTGGCAGTTTGAAAAAAGGACCGTCACCCATACATATATCAACTATTCAATCATTTTTACCGTTTAAACCAATAGCTTTAATTTATAAATTCAATTCACTGTTTTGACTGTCATCCTACATAACGTCATATATCGAAACATTACGACTTCATTGTCAGTGTCTACAGAGAGCTATAATTTGGTTACGATCTAGCCTAATGGATGTTTATTGAAAGGAAACTGTTTGAATAATCCAATATAACATAATTAAAATCATCAAACAGAGAAAAATGCCATTTTAGCCACAGCACTAATGTCTCTCTTTTTTGGTTAATCACTCAGCCACATTAACGCTCCGTCTACATGGAAACTAATAAGATCCAACCAAACGGTAAGCTTTAAATGGTCGAGGTTTGTACAGTTTTCGGGTGTATCACAATATCCCCTCAATATAAAATCCTCTGATACAAAAGCCACTCACTACAGGAGCCCCTCACTACAAGAACACTTCATTCAAAAGCCCCTCACCAAAATGGTCAAGGTTTACCAAAGCCCATCACTATGAAAAAACGATACTAGCATTAATTAAACAACAGAGTAGAGCCAGATCATATAGCTTTAAATTATAAGGGATCTCCTCCTTGTGATCTACAATGTTTATTTTGCAAGGAGTGTGCTAATTACCTTACTAAATGAATCTTTTTAAACCTGCCATTGAGCAAACAGGGTAGATCTAGATCCGATAGATGTAATTTTTATTTGGGTCTACCTTGTTTTGAAGTTAAGAAAAATAATTATAAAGGTGTTAGTTAATTGTGGTTATACAACTTATGCGTGTTTTATATACAATGATATTCACTTAATGAATATTCATTAATTGTCATTGAGAAAATAGGATAAAACCTGAGCAGAAGGCTGTGTTTCAGAATCTGTATGATCAGGATCTATTCTGTTTGTAAATAATTATAAGGAATATCCTTCTTGTGGTAATACAATTCATGGTATAATAAACATTGATAATTGTGTGCTATTAGCATATTACATTTACCAAACCTAATGAATGAATGACTTATCTTTTAATAAGTGTTTTGATTTGACTTTACCTTTACCACGTAAAAGACGGATACCTGTACTTTTGAACCCCACCTTTCCCTTCAATTTCGTACAAGTTACTTCCCTTCGCCACAATATTTGACATTTCACCAAACCCAAACATGTCCAGAAAGGGTTAATTTCAAATAATGTTTGCAGAGTCAAACAAATTTTGATAGACGTTCACTCAGTATTATTGAATACATTACCGAATAAACGTTTTCATTTCACTACAAACGTCAGTTTGCAGGTTAATGATAAGGGTATATCTTACAGGTATCTGGTAAAACGTCTTCTTATGCTTCTAAAAACAGTTTGCTTCTGTATGAGCTGCTTGCTCAGTCTCTAAACTTAACTGTTTGATTAAATATATCACAAATCACACTACTGATCGTTGCAACTCAATATTTGTTCTGTGATATTTTATACATATACAAAAAGGATGGAGTTATTTAACCCTTTCCTCCATAAATTCCCCCTTTTTACGCCTCTGTAATAGTCACGTTTTTAAACCATTGTGATAAGTAGAGCATTTGCCATTAGGAAAATTCTACAAAAGATCATTTTCTCTAGGTAATTTCCCTTTTTGTAGATTTATTCAAAGTGGTTAGATCCAAAAATAGCCTATGAGGTAATGGCTTAAAGTCGTCTTAATATAAGTAATAAAATAATTTACTCACCTCGCAACAGAGACAGTTAGTACCCTCACACTCAACAGAACAAATTCCACATGGGAACTGAGGCTGGCGACATCGATTAACCATTGTCAATAACTCAACAGGTGGACTTTTGATTTGCATTGTTTTTTAACTTTAGAACATAATACTATCTTTTGAAACAACAATGAAACAGATCTATCTATCAAATTCGAGTAACAAACAGAGCAAATCCTGATCAGACGGCTCCTATAGGAGCCTTCTAATTTGGGTCTACTCTGTTTTGCATTACTTGTGAGTTGTTGTTTTTTATTTGTAGTATGTTGCAATACATAAAACTATATTTTAAAACAATAACAAAACCTTTTATAAAATGAAAAAATATTTGTTATTAATTTTTTTTTATATATCTGTGGCATTTTTACCTATGACATTTTCACCTAAGGCATTATTACCTACATTCGTTTAATTGGTCAGTTAGTCAGTCACCGGAGTGTTACCGACCATGTCTAAACAATACCATATTTCACTACGGTAGTCCTTGATAAGAGAACTGCAGCTCAACTATCAATCTCAGTAGGAAGTCTTTTAACAAATGTGTATTGACCTTTATCTTGCTAAGTGGGACCTAATGCGAATTGGCGATATAGCTTGGATTTAGATGAGACAACTCGGTATCCCATCAATTTTCTCAGCTGTTGGTCACTTGGTCCAAAGTGTCAAACCCTTTTACGAATCGGAAGTAAGCTAAACATGCCACAGATCAGAGCTTCAGTAGTATTTTTCAGCAGGATAAGTGGTAAATTATACACAGTTACCTGAAATACATGCAACAAATTGTCTGTTCTATGTCAAATCCAAAATTCATTACCTATTTGAGGATTCATGAACACAATAGTTATAATGAAATACTGGAATTGGAACATTGTAGCCATTTTAGAATCTAAAGACATCTATTAAGTTCTGTAAGCAAACTGTGCAGACCCTGATCAGAGTCCCCCCCCTCTCTCTCTTCCTTTCTCTTCCTTTCTCTTTCTGTCTGTGCATGTCTCCCTCTCCAACGCGCTCTCTATTTCTCTCCGTTCTTCTTCTCTCTCTCCATCTTTCTATCCCTCTCCCTCCATCTATCTTTTCCAATCCCTCTCTCCAACCTGTCTCCGCCTTTGGCTGTCTGTCTCTCTACAGACAACCCTAGAATCTAATAGTTTGCGTGCGTCCTCGAATGCTTGTGCGCGTACGTGTGTGTATTTATATAATGATATACATGGGCATGTTTACAAATTAAAAGATCTGCGCTGCTCTTTTTCTATACTTTCAATTTTGAAAACAATAAATAAACGGACACTTTATAATAGGAATTTGTGCAGACAACTTTTGCAGACAAAATGTTCATCTAGTCTAAATCCAGACTGTGTAAGTGTAAAATAATATGGACCAGGATGAACAGATTTATCAACTTATATCTACACTTCTCAAGCATATCAGATCATTTCCTCTTCAATATCAATGTCAGCATGCTAAACAGGCTAGATCCTACAAAGACGTCAAAATACTTGGCGTCCTACTGAGTCCAGACTATTTACCATATTTACTTGAATAATTCTCAAGTAACTGACTAAATACAAATAGGATACAAACTAAATTTATATTCTAAATTGAGATTATCAACTTGGAAGTTATACTTCTTGTAAAATGTACTATTAATTACTAACCACTATAGATATAGATAGATCTACACGTCTCTATGTTCGCCTGTCTGTTCTGTCTCCTTTCCTTGTATCCTGAAGTACATTGTGTCATTTATCACCTATTTTGCAGATTAATCAGCTGTTTGTCACAGTTTCTATCAGTTTGCTACATTACATTGTTTGACACAAACTTTTGGATTTAATTGATCTACTATGTAAGTGAAATACCTTAGAACAGGTGGACTTGGATTCGGGTTAGCCATGACAGAATGTGCAACAAGCAGTTTGTGTTTCATTCTATTTGAAATATTACATTCTTTCACAAAGGTAATTTATGATATACATTACATGTATGTACATTTATTACCAGCCATGTGTTTGGATAGTGAATTTCAGCATTTCATGCAAAGTGATCTATCTTAAGATAGATATTCCACTGTAGGTAAGAGGTCTTAATATTGTCCGATGCGATAGCCGAGCAGGTGCGTTGCGATAGCCGGCAAGCCGTCTTTACCGAGATATATTCACACGACCGACACTTTATCAACAAAAATATTATTAAAACACATGGATATGGTTTTTGGTCGTAGAGTTTAAGTTAAGTTTAAGTTAGAGATCGTAGAGATCATCAAAAATATTAATAGAACTGATTTGCATAAGCAATATTATAATCAAAGACCTATATTGTTTTTACAGCATATTTACTTTCGGACAGGGGCAGGGGCCTCGACGACGGAAGGCCGATCTACGAATAAAAAACAACAAAATACGATTAAATAATAATAATAAACTTCCATTTTTTTAACAACAGGTGAGATAGTAACAGAGCATCAATGCCGCGAAATATTTTCAAGAGACATGCTCTAGGTGAGAAAAAAACAGTATCTTTAGTTTCAGATGAAGGGAGGGGCTAATGTCCGGATCGGGAGGGGGCTAATGTCCGGATTGGATTTATCGATTAAAAACAAAAAACATGAGGTATTAACTCGATTTTTTTATATTTTCAATGTAAAAGGTTGCAATATAACTAAATTGATCCATATATGCCGTTATTACTCGCCAGTACTGGCCACAAACCGTCATAACCCGTCATAACTGGTCATAACCCGTCATTGCTTATTTTAGGCACACAATACATTATACCTATTTAAAATTTAAACCTACTCACGTCGAAAACCTATGTTTGAAACTTTTTAAGATCAGTTTCTTTCACATGGACAGACACTCCATCTAAAACACCAAAGGGTCCTTTTTTATCTCACGTCTTCCAGGGAATTAAATGGAGTTTGTATCTCAAATAATCGTATGGCCAATTCCTATGGTTTGTATTACCCTATCGATTAGTGCATTGAGTTATCACGTAGTTTTCTCAACCTGTGAACAAGTTTTTGTTAATAGTCTCTATGAAAATGGTGCGTTAATATGGAAAACACCATTACGTCAGCAATTTTCTTCTATTGCGCAGTATAATCATAAATTTCAAAATAATTATTATTATGAATTTTCATCGGAACGAATTTAGTCCCACAAAAAATCCCGCAACATGAATTTCTTGCCCGGGATGCTATTTTAATACTGACCCAATAGGAATTATGTCAAAATCGTCGCAGCCGACTCGATAGATTTAGCAAGTAAAATTTACCCGTTTGGTGATTTGTTTCTGAAATTTTATTATTTCAAGATGAATAAATGTTTTAAAATATTACTATACAACTAAAAAGGACTTAGACTGCACAACTGTCATACACATAATATAATTCAAACTATCAGGAACACGAATTGCCAGGAATAGAGCATATGGGCTATTTTTAGACTCGATTTTTGTGAATGAATCTACTGAGAGTGAAGGTCTTTCAGAAATTTCATGCTCGTGGCCACGCAGTGATCATTAGCTCAACCCGTGAACAAAAAAGCAGATTCTTCCGCAAAATTGTCTTCTCTGCAAATCTCAGAAAAACTTTTCATACAATAATCATATACTGCCACACACTATACTTTCGAAGAAACATCCACTGTGAACAATGTTCACAGTGGATGTTTCTTCGAAAGTATAGTGTGTGGCAGTAGTTACAAGATCAGTAGAGTTCATATTCTGTGCGAACACAGACGATCTATTTCGTCCATCTTAATCGGTTTTCCCCTTCACCCCTCAGCATTTCCCCCTTTGCCCTAACAATATCAAGGGGCAGCATCTGCCCATTGCTAAAAAGGAACGTATTATGGAATGGCGCTGTCTGTCCATCAGTCTGTCTGTCTGTCTGTCTGTAACATCTCTAACTCAAGTTCTGCTTGATGGATCCCCCCCCCAAATTTTTTTTAACCACAATGTTTATCTGGACATGCTACAGTAGCATGCCCAGTCCTGGTACGTATATCCAAGATCAAGGTCACTTAATTTGACTAGCATTTAGCAAAAATGTTAACCTGTATGTCTGTCTTTAACATCTCTAACTCAAGTTCTGCTTGGTGGATCCTTCTCAAATTTCACCACAATGTTTATCTGGACATGCTACAGTAGCATGGGTGTTTCCCGGTATGTTTATCAAAGGTCAAGGTCGCATAATTGGACTTAGAATTTGCGTTTAGCATTTGCATTATGCAAAAATGTTTACCTTTTGTTCACTGTTTCCTATCATTCATGTAATTACCCGAGGTGTGTGTAAACTAAGTGTTATGCTCGTGGTGACCAAGTAAGTGTATTAGGCCAAGAGTTGTGTGCTCTTCATTGTTCAAAAATGTTGCCTTTTAGTTTGCATGATTTATTTTTAGCTTATTTGTTCTATCACTCACTTCATATTTGTATAGAGGGAATATAGTTTAAAAGATCATTATCAGTTTTTGGTCCAATTGAACCAGAGAGTTGTAAGTCATATATTTATCAAAAAATGGCAATTTTCAAGTTGCGACAATATTGATATTGGCACTATGTATAATATTCAAAATTATTTGCCTTGAAACAAGACACTTTTTTTCTGGGAAATAAATTAATTATTTCCAACATTTGTTTGTTCTATTTCAGCTTCCAACTTGTCACACCGCTGTTTGTTTGGATGTAGTGGAACACAACCAGTGTCACATCTATGATGATGCATGCTACAGAGAAAGAAGAGATCTTTTTAACTGCAGTAATGAGGATGTATACCATTGTGCATGGGACAACACTACCAAAAATGTCAAAGAGGCATGTGCCAAGCCAGTTACATGTGATATTGGTATGTTTGTTGGTATATTATGTCGTAAACAATTTTTTTTAACCATTTACTCCATAAATATGTTTTTCTATGCTTTAGCAAACAGAGTTAACCCAGATAAGACTGCTCCTTTAGGAGCCATCTGATCAGGCTTTTCTCTGTTTGCTATATGTATAGTACAGATATAGATATGATTATACAGTTTCTATAATAGTCAAATATTTCTGTGTTCATGTGTGATTATGAAAAATAAACTAATTTAATATTTATACAGTCATTATTTCTTATATGAATATTCATGTGGTAAAGGATTAACCCTTTCCCTCATATAAACGCCTATCAAGTGTCTCAAGAAAATGGGGTACAGGGACAAAAGTAATTTTGTTTGTATGGCTTAAGTTAAAAGTTGAAAACTCTTCTTCTGACACTATTAAATGTAAGTAGTAGATGACACTATTAACCCTTCGCTTGCTAATTGCGTCAATATACTTACCTGTAAATAGTGAAGACCCAGATGAGACAGCTCCTGCAGGAGCTGTCTCATCAGGGTTTGCACTATTTACAAGTTGATTGTGCAACCAGTGCACTCCACAGCAGTGTATGTGTACACAGTGAAGATATATGTAATTATACAACACGGCATTGGTAAAGAAGGAGAAATGTATTTTAAAATTCAGCAAGGGAAGAGTTAAATATAAGTAGTAGGTGATACTATTAAATATAAGTAGTAGGTGACACTATTAAATATAAGTAGTAGGTGACCCTCTACCAAAGTTGGTCAAACTGTTGATTCATTAACCCTTTCCCTGTTCTATGTTTATTTCAAATTTCAATACTTACTGAATATTCATTAACAAAATAGTTCTAAAGAAATATGGAAGGTGGAATATTGTAGGCATTTTAAAAGGCAAAAAAAAGATATTTCAAATTCTATTAGCAAACAAAGCAGACCTTGATCAGATGGCTCCTCTAGGAGTCTTCTGATCTGGGTCTACTCTGTTTGCAAATGGGAGAACACACGTTTATATGAGGGAAATCATTGCAACTGGGGCAGGACTAATTTTCCTTTAATATATGCCTGAACTGAAAAGTTTGGGGAAAAAATCTTTGAAACCAAAAACATGGCAGGCAGGGATGAGGCCAGTTCATTATATGGCTCTTTACTATGGACTAAATTTTATAAGACATTATTATTCATAAAAACATAGCTTATACAACTACCAGGATATATTAAAAATCTTCTCCTTTATAACCATAGATGAGATTTAAATGTAACCTTGTATGAATATTCTTTAGGAACTCTATTGCCAAGATTGCTGTAATTATTCGATTTAACCCTTCACTCCATGAATATTCATGTAAGAAATATCATCAGTAGTACAGTAATTAGATTAATTGATATAATAGCACATGTATACAGGAGGAACTTTTCACCATGGCAGAACGTATAATATTATATTGACACTGTGCTGACAAAACCTCGTGTAATGAAAATCATTAATTTTCAGGAGGAGCAAAAAACTGATTTTTTTTATGAATTCGTCTTTATGTGACAAATAAGGTCTATATTCTGGTACCATATTAAAACACAAATTAATTGATAAAACTTTATTATACCCCCACCACCTGTGGTAGGGGCTATATAGGAATCACCTTGTCTGTCTGTCGTCTGTAACTCGCGTTTTTCCGGGACATTTGCTTTTTGCTTGAAAACCATTTTTGATACCACCTTCAAACTTTATACATAGTATAAGTGTTATGTGGGGACAGTCTTCTTCATATTTCATAACTCTTGCACAAAATTTGACAGAATGATGCCCCTTTTTATGCCCAGGGGGGCATATTGTTTTTGCCCTGTATGTTTGTTTGTCTGTTTGTTTGTCAGCAACTTTAACATTGGGCATAACTTTTGAGCCAGTACAGATAGAGACTTTATATTTGGTATGCATATGTATCTCATAAAGCCGCACATTTTGACGGGTGACATGTCAAGGTCAAGGTCATCCTTCAAGGTCAGAGGTCAAATATATGGGTCAAATTACCGACTTTAACATTGGCCATAACTTTTCAACCAGTAGAGATAGAGATTTGATACTTGGCATGCTTGTGTATCTCATGAAGCCACACATTTTGAGGGGTGACATGTCAAGGTCATCCTTCAGGGTCAAAGGTCAAATGGTCTGTTTTTTGTCTGTAACTTTAACGCAACTTTAACATTGATCATAACTTTTGAGCCAGTACAGATAGAGAATTGATATTTGGCATGCATATGTATCTCATAAGGCCACACAGTTTGAGGGGTGACATGTCAAGGTCAAGGTCAGAGGTCAAATATATGAGTCAAATCACCGACTTTAACATTGGCCATAACTTTTGGACCAATAGAGATAGATACTTGATATTTGGCATGCTTATGTATCTCATGAAGCTGCACATTTTGAGGGATAAAATGTCAAGGTCATCTTTCAGAGTCAAAGGTCAAATTGTCTGTTTCTTTGTCTGTAACTTTAACATTGGTCATAACCTTTGAGCCAGTACAGCTAGTGACTTGATATTTGGCATGCATATGTATCTCATAAAGCCGCACACTTTGAGGGGTGACATGTCAAGGTCAAGGTCATCTTTAAAGGTCAGAGGTCAAACACATGGGTCAAATCACTGACTTTAACATTGGTCATAACTTTTGAGCAAGTACAGATAGAGACTTGATATTTGGCATGCATATGTATCTCATAAAGCCGCACATTTGAGGGGTGACATGTCAAGGTCAAGGTCATCCTTAAAGGTCAGAGGTCAAACATATAGGTCAAATCACTGACTTCAACATTGGCCATAACTTTTGAACCAGTACAGATAGAGACTTGATATGTGGCATGCTTGTGTATCTCATGAAGCTGCACAGTTTGATGGGTGAAATGTCAAGATTATCCTTCAGGGTCAAAGGTCACCATCTTCAAATTGGCCATAACTTTTGAACCAATAGAGATAGAGTCTTGATATTTGGTATGCATGTGTATCTCATGAAGCTGCACATTTTGAGGGGCAACATGTCAAAGTAAAGGTCATCTTTTAGGGTCAAAGGTCACCGACTTTAACATTGGCCATAATTTTTGAACATGTAGATGCAGACTTGACATTTGGTATGCATGTGTATATCATGAAGCTGCACATTTTAGGGATGACATTTCAAGGTCAAGGTCATCTTTCAGGGTCAAAGGTCACCGACTTTAACATTGGCTATGACTTTTGAACCAGTAGAGATACAGACTTGATAGTTGGTGTACATGTGTTTCTCATTTGGCTGCACAGTTTGAGAGGTAACATGTCAAGGTCAAGGTCATCCTTCATGGTCAAATGTCACCAACTTTAACATTGGCCATAACTTTTTAACCAGTAGAGATACAGACTTGATATGTGGTATGCATGTGCACCCCATGAAGCTGCACAGTTTGAGGGGTGACATGTCAAAATCAAGGTCATCCTTAAGGGTCAAATATCATATCGAGGGGGCATAGTTTTTCACAAACACATCTTGTTAACTTCATATTTTGTCTCTCAATTGGGACATACTTTTGGGACATGTCATTTTCTTGAAACCTGTTTATGATATTGTCTTCAAACTTGGTACACATTATGAAGGTGATGAAAGGATGTGCAGTCAACATAGGCTTGTAACTCTAAATTCATTTTTGAGGGAGTTTTTCCCCTAAGTTACTTTTCAGAAGCAATTTTTTGTCAGGAGCGTAACTTCTCAAGTATTGTAGACACAACTGTGAAACTTTATACATGTATATGACTGGTCTATAAGGCATATCCCCGGTCTGATAGCATGAATGGATATTGTACTGTATTCACAATTTCTTCAAATAATATTTTCTAACACTCTTTACAATTGGTGAAAGTCACTACTTTCAGTTTTAAACCGAAAGTAAAGACTTACAAACCGAAAGTAGTGACTGGTGTCTGGAAAGGGTTAATTCAGAATAAGAGTAATGCAGAAAGCTCCTAGAGGACCTTTCTGCATAGCTTTCATATTGTGTTTTAATTCCTTTCCCTGTTCTATCTTTATTACAAAATGCAATACCTACTGAAAATTAATGGACAAAATACGAAGGTTGAACATTGTACCCTTTTTAGAAACTAAAGAAACAGATCTATCATATTCCATTGACAAACAGAGCAGACCCTGATCAGAGGACTCCTATAGGTGCCATCTGATCTGGGTCTACTCTGTTTGCAAATGCATGAAAACATGTTTATATGAGGGAAAGGGTTAACCCTTTACTCTATTAATATTCATGTAAGAAATAATGACACCATGAATATCAATAAGATTAGTGTTATTATAATGGCACTTAGACGCAGGAATATTTGGTCATGGCAAAAACTGTACATTATATTATAAGCAAACAAAGCAGACCCTTATCAGACAGCTCCTATAGGAGCCGTCTAATCTGGGTCTTCTCTGTTTGCAAAGGCTTAGGCGTATTTATGGAGCAAAGGGTTAAGCCACAACACCCCTACCTCCAATAACAAAGTTATGGGATGGTATACTGGAAACACTTCTTTTCTTGTACAGCTCAAATGTAGGAATGTATTGAAATCTGGACTTCATATTTTGATCAGTTACATGCATTGATTGAGTTCATGTTTTTTATTTGTATATAGGAAAAGAACCATGGATAATTAAGAGTGCAGCTGGTGTTGCCAAGATAGAATGTCATTATTGCCATGATCAGAAATATTATAATCCAGATCATGGGAAAAATTCTAGTGAGTATTCTAAGTGTGAAATCAAAAAAGAGGATTGTAACAGTAAGATGGAATTTATGTGTGAACTGGAAGATGAGACTGACAGATATACAAAAAATGTTAGATGTCGGTGTGATGTAAGGAAAGGATATAGAATTGCCAAAGTATATCCAGAAAATAAAACAGCATGTTCATATGAGCGTGGACTGTCTTGTATGAGGGCAGTGTGTTGGCCAACGGAGGATGTACTATTGGAAGGTAAGAAAGGTTAACTTTACTTAACAAGCCTGCCAATCCCACATGGCTATTCGTCTGTCACGATATTTTGTCAACTGCTTCAACAGGATGACTAACACTTCAAACATGATCCCTTCTCTGTCTATCAATCTGTATCTGAAGCTTTTTATCTTCACACTTCTGCATGCAGGTTACGCATGTTTTTTTTTAACACTATTGTGTTGTGTCATCTGTCATAACACCAAAGTATTTTACCTAAAGTAAGGACTTTATAGAATGATTCAGATTGGTCAGTATATAAGCTTGTGCATGGGGGTATACATGTAGTTTTGATAAACAATCAGTATCAATAGTGTTATAGCCATATCCATACAGTGAAACCAGAACCAAACTGTGTATATAGTAAACATTCTATAGCAACCAATAAACCCTCTACATTTGTACTTCATATAAACACATTTTCACATATTTGCAAGCAGAGAAGATCCAGCTTAGATGGCTCCTAGGCTATAGGAGCTCTCTGATCAGGGTCTGCTCTATTTTCTTAAGGAAATGAATAGATCTGATTATGTTGATATTGTTATTAATTATTGTATGTTATATTTATTGTTGTTTTGTATGGACAATTAATAAAAAAATATTGGCCGCTGGTCAGAATTGAACTCGAGACCCGCCGCATGCAAGCCCAGATACATACCGGTATCCATTGCACCAAGACAATTATTTTGAAGAGTTCTTTTAAAAATTAGGAAGCGCCATAGTCGCTTCATTTTTAGCTCACCTTAGCCAAAGGCTCAAGGTGAGCTATTGTGACCGCCTGTCGTCCGTCTGTCCGTCCGTCTGTCCGTTCACTTTTATTTCAAATGACTTCTCCTCCTAAACTACTGGGAGGATTTCAACCAAATTTCACAGAAATGTACCTTAGGGTGTCCTCTATCAGTCTTGTTAAAATCATGACCCCAGGCAAAAAATGGCCCCGCCCCACTACTTTTACAGGGTTTTTTTTAAAATCTTTAAAAATCTTCTTCTCTGAAACCACAATTTCTAGAGCTTTGATATTTGGTATATAGTATCATCTAATGGTCCTTTACCAAGTTTGTTAAAATGATGACCCCCGGGCCAAAAATGGCCCTGCCCTGGGGCTTGTAGTTTTTACATAGACTTATATAGGGAAACCTTTAAAAATCTTTTTGTCTGAAACCACATAATCTAGAGCTAAGATATTTGATATGAAACATCACCTAATATACCACTATCAGGTGTGTTCAAATAATGACCCCTGGGCCAAAAATGGTCTCACCCTGGGGTTTTATGTTACTTAACATCTGAATCTGTAACACTTAAAAGGTAATTTCCTCAGTTATTTCCCTTGTCCCATCAGCATAGCCATAAGGGACAAAGGGAGATAACTGCATTGGAGTTTTAGTATCATTCTATTTATAACTATTTATGATAAAATGTTGAAGGTGAATCAGTGTAGCTGTTTTAGAAGGCATAGAAACAGATCTGTCAAATTCCATTAGCAAATAGCAGACACTGATCCTATAGGAGCCACCTTATCTGGGTCTACTCTGTTTGCAGATGCATGAAAACAAGTTTATATGAGGGAAATTAAGGGTTAAATAAACAACTCCAGACCCTACAGTTCAAAGGTTACAGCGCTGGGCAGTAAAATCTCTCCAGGTCAATGCATGACTCTTAACTCTTTGCATGCTAGTGGTGAAACTGTGATTACCTACGCAAACAGTTTGGATCCAGATGAGAGGCCGCATACTGCAGTGTCTCATCAGGTTCCAAACTGTTTGTCATCTTAACCATATTTTTGCAAAAAAAATTAAAGTAAGTTTATTTTAAGAATTGAAGCAGATGACAATAACTTTTTGTTGCAGACAAAACATTAAAGGCATTTTGAAAGGGATGTTGACCCATTAACGCCAGTGTGTAGTGTGAGTTACATGGTGTCTTCCAATGTCTCTCAAATTAGATGTGAGAGATATTGGAATGAAACAATTCAGCCAATCAAGGAAAATGATCACCATCTAGACTTTTGATCTGGGTCCAAACCCAACTGATGTAAGTCATGGTAATGTTTAAGAAAACTGTGAAAACATGATTATGCAATGGCCCAACTGATATAAGTCATGGTAATTCTTAAGAAAACATGATAATGCATTTGCCCCCCTAACAATGATAGGTGTTAAAATTACTACTGTGGATTAAGTCTGCTGCCCAAAAAAGCATCTTAAATATAACATTTTTATATAAAATTTGATGACAACACATTAAAAAGTCCTAAAATGTCTGAATCTTGTATGATATTAATGAAATAACTGAGTAAATATAACTTAATTATAACAGTAGACTTAACTCTTCTCAATTTCAATTGTTAAAAATACTAATGACCCGTTTAATTGAATTATCATCAGATATTCACACCTAGAGCTAGAATTATTTCTAAACACCTATTAACCCTTAACCTGTTTGCTTTGACAAAAATTGATCTGGGACTACTCTTGTTTGCTAATGCTTAAAAAATTGTTATTGCCATAAATAGAAGTTTTAGCTTTGAAAAAAACTGTAAAATCAAATCTATATCTTGTCAAATGTAAACAGAGCAGACCCTGATCAGACAGCTTCTATAGCAGTCATCTGATCTAGTCTACTCTTATTTTTAATGTGTAAAACACATTATTTCTCTGAAGAGAAGTTTTTGCTTTGACAAAAACTGTAGAATCAGATCTATATTGTGTCAAAAGAAACAGAGAAGACCCAGATCAGACAGCTTCCGTAGGAGTCATCTGATCTGAGTCTACTCTGTTTGCTAATGCATAAAAACAGCTTTATATGACGATTTTTAAAGATATTCTTATTGGTCATTCCACACAAAAACTGGCATTATGTACTGCCTAGCACTTTATTTGCCTATATACCTGGGTCAAGGTATAATTGCATTAATTGCATAGCTTTATTGAAGTCATTTGAATTTCTCAAAGACCAGTTTTAGGCATTTTGAGCTAAGGCAAAACTGGCACAAGTTGTAAACAGTTTAGATCTTGGTCAACCAGTCACTTGGTATTAGTTCTGAATCCAGTTCAAGTTTATTCAGCAGTGAAAGGGTGAAAGCAGTGCACTAAGCTTATTTCATCTGCCAGAAATGTTGTCCACTGAAAAATTAACATGTCAATATACATGTATTACTGTAACTCAGGTGAGCGATATAGGGCCAATGGCCCTCTTGTGTTTACATTAGAGTAGGTCATGTTTTGTTTTGGTCTATCTGTACAGTCCTCAAACATAATAGGGACCTCTATTGATTTTGAGGTGAGTCATTCAAAGGTCAAGATCACAGTTACCTTCTATAGAAACATATAGTGAAAACTTTTCCCCTGAAACTGGAAGGTTCTGAGCTTTCATATTTGGCACATAGCATCATCTTGAAATCCGCTACAAAAATTATATGAATTATGCCCCTGGTTTCAAATGAAGCCCCGTCCCTGGGGTGGCCAGTTTTCTATAGAAACGTAGTGAAAACTTTGAAAATCTTCTCCTTTGATTGCCTGGTGAACGATATCAGGGCCATCATGGCCCTCTTGTTTTATGACAGTCCCTGAAATTAAATCTACCAATTCTATATGTGAATGGACACACTGTTTTTTGTTTGAGCAATTCACGTTTGGGATTTAAATACATACTGCAGTACATGAATTGGCATGCTGCAAAGGTTTAGGTCACAGTTACCATCACTCAAAAAAACATGTCTGTTCAATAACTTCAAAAAGTTTTGTGTGCTGTTTTCATACTTAATAGGAAGGTTGGTTATGGCCAGTAGATGACCTCTATCGATTTTGAGGTCAATCAAAGATCAAGGTTGCAGTGACTTTCAACTCAAAAATCTTGTTCACTTAATAAATTGATAACTATTGGGGGAACTATCTTCATACTTAGTAGGGAGGTTGGTCATGGCAAGTAGATGACCCCTATTGATATTGAAGTAAGTCTGTTAAAGGTCAAGGACACAGTGACATGCACTAAAAAATGTCTGCTCAATAACTAGATAACTACATGTATTATGTGTGCTGTCTTCATACTTAGTAGGAAGGTTGGTCATGGTCGGTAGATGACCCATATTGATTTTGAGGTCAATCGGTCACAGGTCAAGGTCACTTTAGGTGTATAAATTGGATGAGGGGTTATTTTGCTTTGTACCTGTTGGTCAGTTGATTGGTCTGTCAGTCAGTAAATGTTACTGTAGACACAAATGATTTTCAATAAAAGAAATCTCATCGACCTTCAAATTACCTTTTTGTGTCACCTGCCAAGATGCAGTGTGTCACTTAGGGGTCACTTTTCTGTCGTCTGTATATCTATCTATCATCCATCTGTCCGTCACACTTTCTGATTTGGCCATCATTTCTAAACTAATAATTATAGAGCTTTCAAATTTCACATGTGTCTTCCTCTCATTGAGTACATTGATGTAAGAAAGGTTAATCACTCTGCATGCAATACTTTTTGAGTTATTCCCCTTTGTTGTGATTTTCTACATTTCCTAGAGGAACCTCTTTTCAGAATATCTACTGTTTTTCATTCTAAATCCTCTAGCAAGTTTAAGCCTTTCATATTAAGTGGACTCAATAGCTAATAAACACTGGGTCCATGCTTATAAATCTTTTTAGTTGAGTCTGAGTTCGTTCTCAAGCTTTTGATTGGTCAGATTTGAGTTATCAAGCTTTTGATTGGTCAGATTTGAGCCAAAGGCTCAAACCTGACCAATCACTTGAGAACGAGCTCAGACTCAACTAAAAGTTTTATAACCTGATTGGTTATTCATTTCTAAAAATGCAGCAGTGAAAGGGTTAAAATATCTCTTGTTAAGCTTATATGGGTCTGGGAGACTTAATAAGACATCTTTTCATAAGTCAATTTAGAGAGCTTTTACTGTATAGGTGGGGAATCTTTGTCCTGTAGACATCTTCCTAGTTACTGGATTATTTGTTTTTGACATGAGCTGTTCAGCCTGTTTTTAGCTCACCAGAGCACAAAGTGCTCAAGGTGAGCTATTGTGATACCCCTGTGTCCGTCGTCCGTCCGTCCGTCCGTGCCGCCAATATAAGCCTTGGGGCCATTTAAGTAGCCGGCGAGACAGTAGAGGGCCATTTTGAGTTAGCGGGCCATGGCCCCTTGTTTAGTTGACTAAATGAGGTCTAAGGGCTATTTTAATCTGTCCATCAGGTTTTTAAATTCTGGCCCCTTGACAACGATGTCTAAGTTTAGACAGTCTAACCTACGGACGGTCCCGTGTTTTTCCTGTGCTTGCGTGGTTGATAAAAAATAAAATACACCCAAGAGTTGTCTTTCTTACTATCTGTTACTATCGCTTAGTCAATAACAAAAAGGAAAATCAGAGTTGCGGGTATTTGGTCATGTGATTAATTTCGCGACATTTGATTGGACGCTAGTATTCTTCCGCCATTATTCGGATAGAGCGAGTGAAAGGACGATGGGACGCAAAAGGAAAAAGAACACGTAAGTTTCTTGGTGTATGTACTGTTAAATTCGAATGGATAAACATTTTTTCTGATGTGGACCGAGCGAAAGCGGGGTTAGGCATTATGCAAAGATAGATAGGATTTTTGTTGGGCCAAAGTGACACCAGTTTTCGCGAAGTTGTTGTTTATTTTTTTCGGATATTTTATTATGTTTATCTGAAAACTTAATTACGTTTGACGGCTTATGATTTCATCAGTTTCTGATGATATATTTTTAAAGAAATAAATCAACCGCTATATGCTTGATAGAACTACGTATAAATGGTACAGATATGACCCCTTGCGAATTGTTGGACGGATGTTCAGCTGTTGAGCACGTGGTAAAAAATGCCGTCAATGTTTCTCTGCCGAAGCAGATTTGTAGTTCCACAGTCATTTCAGAAATACCACCATTTTCATACTTTTGATAATGGATGGCTATTATGTTTTAATGACTGGGGAGAATACATGATGACAAAACTGTTTCTTGAAGCAAACGGTGTATTTGCTCAGGACTTTTGGATTAATTGGTAGGTTGTTGAATCATTCAAGATGTACGTCATTGAATGTGTTCATGTATGTTTTGGTAGCACATGGCTCAAAAGCTACCAATCATTCAATGAAGTTCAGTGACTTGTCAAAGGGTGATAGTGCCCATACCATTGCCACTAATTTCTTGTTAGTGCCCAATATTCAATTTATTGTAAAATCCAATTTTTTACTTTAGGTTAATTGCCAAAAATTTCTTATATCTTGATAAAAACATATTTTGTTCTTCATCATATATTCATGGTGGATTTAGTTTCTAGTATTTAGAAAATAATCATGGAAGAAAGGGTTTAGCAAAGTAAATTTTGACCGGACAGTTCCTACATTAATTGTTTGATCTTGATAGACTGTTTGCAAATGTGTTAAAGCAGCTGAATCAGGTACAGGATTAAGTGGTGTTACAGTTTTAATATTCACAATTGATTTTGAATTTCAGTTCAATATCTGTGGTTTCAAAGAAATGCAAAGTGGAACAACTAAGGTGAGTTTGATGATTTTTATTATATTATACAATCAGCCCTATAAAATTCCACTTGCCCGCTCGCCATAACGAGTAACTTTCTTGCAGGATGAGTAGAATTTCAGAAATTTTAACAATGAATTTAAGTAAAATAAGACAAGTTTAAGCAGTTGTCAGGACAAGTAAAAGTTTTAGGATTTTTCCAGCCCTGATACACTTAAACCGGGTTCTCAGGGACTGCTGATATTCAGTCCTGGGACTGCAATTTCTCAAATCAAGAGTAAGAACTGTATTATATATCTGGATACATGCAAATTATTTTGACCTTGTGACATACAGCATAACATTTGACATTTTTTATTAGCTCACCTTTTGTGATCCCTTGAATGTCAATCTTTTGTTGTTTGTCGTCAGTCAACAATATCTTTAACAATCTTGGATTTTCGCCAAATTTTACCGGAATGATACTTGTATAAGCCTGACAATAATTCCTAATTTTTATGGTATTCCATAATGAACTCTGGTTGCCATGGGAACCAAACACATGTTTACACTCTAGAGGCCATACATTTTATCAGATCTTCCTCAGACTTTCAAACTTTCAAATGATTGTTTTGATAATATCTCAAGATCAAATATGTGTGGTATGAGGTCTAAAACTAGGTCACAAGTTCAAATATTAGTAAACTTTTGTTGAATTTATCTTCATTAAGAACAATTTTCAGGTGAGTGATTTATGGCCCTCTTGTAACGTATGATTGCTGCTGCTTCACCAATACCTTATTTCTTGTTCAATTTTAGATATGGCTGGGCAAAATTTCCTGGTTTTCCATACTGGCCTGTTCAAGTGGTGGAAAAAGAAGGAGAGAAGTACATTGTGTATGTCAAGTCTGATAATGCCCTGTAAGTATTACTTTTATTGCATATTATGTTTAACCATTTTCTCCATGAATATTTTTGAGATTCAACTATGAATATATACAATTCAGTTAAAAATAATATAAAAAAGTGTTACAGTAGCCTTCAGTAAAATCCTATATCTATGATTTTTTTGGCAAAATAGTAGACCATGATCAGTCAACTCTTATGTGAGCTGCCTAATCTTGATCTACTCTTTTTGCATTGGTGATAAAATGGTGTGTCTGTGGAGGAAAGGATTACAGACTAACACTAATTTTGAAAAGTCAGAGAAATTTGATTTTATCCAAGGTTATTACATATAATAATACAGTTACCTTAAACTTTGGCCAGTGAGTTCAAATGAATATCCAAGGTAAACATGGAGAATGAGTGAAACTGAACCATATGCCAGTATAAAACTCAGTTTGCAACGATGAACACAGAATTGAATTTAATCAAGTATTTGAAAATTGTACCTGATGGTGTTTATTTTTAGATTTTAAACATTTAACACTGAAAGGCTTTGGAAGATTTGTGACTAGATCAAACATTATGTTGGATGCAGTCACTCAGGTGAGAGAACAACGGCCATCAGGGCCTTATTGTTTAATATAATTTAACTCTTTAATCAGTTTTCATATGGAATAACGACCCAATTTGGAAGGATATAGAATAAGAATTTCCCAAATGTAGAATGTAATAGTATGTTAAAACATAGCATTTAACCCTTTCCCTGTTCTAGATTTTATGAAAATTTCATGACCTCATGAATATTCATGGACATGAATTTAATACAATCCATTTACAATTGGAATTTTAAACCTGATACAAGGTACAAGATTTGATGTATGAAATTTCATTATCAAACAGAGCAGAGCCTTATCAGACAGCTCCTATATGAACTGTCTGATCAGGGTCATCTCTGTTTACCAACACTTGAAAACACATATCTATGAGCCTGGAAAGGGTTAAAAGATATGAAAGGTAAATTACACTGCTGTAGATAAGGTTTTATCTTCTCCAGAATTTTTATTTGACAGTTTGAAAGTTAAATGCAGAGATACCATTCCATTACTCAAGTACAAAATTGTAAAGACAGTTGAAGGAATAGGTACATGTTTGGCCTTATGGGCCAGGGTTACTGTTCAATGTTCTATCCAGTCTTCAGAAATTCATGTCCACTGATAAAAGCTTCCCAGACAAAGTTGTAGAGGACTATATAGAAATCTTGAAAGTAATTTGCTCTGAAGCCCAAACTTAGTGTCTGCTGAGAATTCAAGATGTGGACAATCCAATTCATGTCAAGTCCTTATTAGTTGCATCCAAGGATCTGCATTTGTTGCAATTCTTGTGCCACTAAGGAACACCCCAGATCTACATGGGACTAATTTCTTGAAGACTGTAACACGTTGGTTTAATCGTTTCTGGGTTTTTTTATTGTTTGTAATATTAGAATAAGTTTTAACCCTTTACCGCTTCCATATTTATGAGAATTTCCACCCACTATGAATATATAATGCGACCTATTTTCAATATGGCTCTCAAAATGTTGGATATTATTGCAAAAACCAGTAGTGTAATATCTGATCTTCAATATTTTGTGAAGCAAACTATAGGACCCTGTAGGAGCTGCTTGATCTGGGTCTTCTCTGTTTGCAAAGTCATTAAAAGTTGTTTGTGGGAGGTAAAGGGTTAATTTGATAGAGATCAGCATTTGAATGCCATTTCAATGGTTGAAATTAATGAGTACCAGTTTATGCTATTTGGCACGTTTGCATATGGATTAGGAGCTTCTTCATCAAAATACATGTATGGTTGTATACAAGATGCTACACATTTTACCACAAACAGATGCTCATTGTTTTCCAATAAACAATAAACATTTGTAGCGGGTCAAATGACTGGAGATTTGCATAGATATTCATGATGTAAGGGGTTAACATGCAAGAGAGATGCTGATCTGTATTGTAAGTTATTTTTTGCATGCTAGTGGTGGAATTTGCAGACCATTGATTATCTAAAGGAAACATTTGGATCCATATCAGGCCCAAGAAAATATGGGGACTGTTCTGATATCAACACTGTTGGACAAACAGATACTATTCCTGGATAAAAAATATCACAATGTGTTGCTTCTGTCAAATTAGCAGATGAAAATTGCTTAGCATGCAAAGTGATTTTTTAGCTTCAAATCTTCAGTAAAGTTAGTGTAATGGTTGTAATATATTATTGAATAACATACCATTTACATTAAGTACAGTAATATTCAATATGGTGTAGAATTAAAACACAATTTTGATGCATTTCCAAACAATGGTGTATATTTGTATTTTCCTAAAAACTCTTTGTCATGTTCCAAATTCACTTTTCATCAAATTAATTGAAACAATCAGAGGTCCTTTTGTAACAGAAACATTCCTTAACCCTGAACCTATTCTCAAATTCCTACAACTTCGCCTACTAAAGCTATTTGGATCATCTTTGCATATTAGCACATAGATTGAGAATTTTCTTGCCTAGCAAACGTTGCAATATTGTAAAGTCTACATTATTATATTTGGCAAACCGAATATAACCTTATCAGGCAGCTCTTACAGGAGCTTTCATGATTTAGCTGATAAGGCTTGAAAAGGCGTTGAAATTGGATAAAGGGTTTAACCAACGGAAGACTAAGTAAATGCCCTAAACAAAATTTATACTATTTTTAATTTCAGAAAGTGTATGACATTTAAAATTCTACTTTCAGCTGATCTGAGTAAAAAGAGAAAAAACAAAGACTTGGAGGCTTTTGAAGATGATTTTGCCTGGGCTGACAGCACGGTTGAAATTGGTAACAAATGCAAATAATTCTGTAAGATAGCAAATTAGATCCTGAGTAGAAAGCTCTTATAAATTACTCTTTGTGCAAAGGTGTTTGAAACATATGATGGTTTAATTTGTAAATAGTACAGTAGTGTTTGAATACACAGTCGTTGGATGTGGACTAGAGTTTTAGCAGAGAATGGCACAATTCACAGGAATAAAATACATTCTTAATATTAAGCAAGGGGATATTGTGGTTGCTTATTTCTTGTTTCAGAAGGAGAATTTGAGGCTGAAGAAAAAACATATGAGCCAGCAGTGTCTGATGATATAGCAGTGTCCATTGAGCCAGCGGCGTCCAGCAAGCTAGCAGTGTTTGGCGATCCAGAGGTGTCTGACCAGCCAGCAGTGTCTAATGAGGCAGCCCTTGCAGAAATATCCAGAATGTCGCCAGCCTAAACCACCATCAGATGCTATGGTAAATAATTGTCTTCTTAAAACTTTCTAAATTATGCAGAGATTTGTGTTTGGAGCATGACGTCTCAAAGGTAAGTTAGGGGCCATTTTATAGGCCGTTTGTGTATGTCAGTAAGATGCTTTGGAAGTAAAGGGCCATGTCAGTAAGATGCTTTGGAAGTAAAGGGCCATTCTAATTAATTGTTTGGTTAAACTTTCTAAATTATACTGAGAGAATTGTTTGGAGTTTTGACACCTCAAAGGTAAGTAAGGGGCCATTTTAAAGGGCCGCTGTCTATGTTTCTGGTATTGCAAAGTAATATGCTAGGGGCCACCTTAAAGGTTGGCTATGTGTATGGATATACACATTGTAGATGCTTCTGAGATAAATAATGGGTTGTATGAAAGGTTCCGTTGTTGTCTTTTAACCAATAAGAATGTACAAGGGGGCATTGAGGTTGCTTATCTCGGTTAACTGTTTTGTTTTAGAAGGAGATTCTGAGGCTGAAGACAAACCGTCTGAGACAGCAATGTCTCGCAGTTCAGCAGTGTCTGTTGAGCCAACAGTGTCTGACGATCCAGTGGTTTTGTTAAGCCAGCATCTGATGAACCAACGATGTCTGACGAGAAAGCCCTGGCAGAAATATTCAGAATGACATCAAGATCCATCTCCAACAGAGAATATGGTAAGAAATTGTGTTGTTAAACTTCCTCAATTATACCGAGATGATTGCAGAGTAAGACACCTCAAAAGTATGAAGGGGCCCTAACCCTAAGGACCACTGGCTATATCTCTGGAATTGCAAAGTAAGGTGCTTGGGAAGTAAGGGGCCATTATAAAGGGTCAATATAGCTTGGGAATTAACAGAGTGAGATGCTTTGAATCAACAGAATAGACCCAGATGAGGCCTCATCAGGGTCTACTCTGTTAACTTATTACAGGTCTGACATTTCTGTTTTATCTTGGGTAGTACAATTACATATATATGAGCCAATATGAAGACATACTTAATTGGGTGGATTGAGTTTCAAATGAATATTCATGTAGGAAGAGGTTAAGGGTGACTGTCTCGGGAATCACTGTTGCTGATTAATATGCATTTGGGATAATTTTAGGTAAATAATCTGTCATTCTAAAGGGCAACCCATGAGCATATGCAAGGAGCATTGTGGTTGCCTATCTCTTGTTCAATCTTGTTTCAGAAGGAGGATTGGAGGCGGAAGAAGAAAACGAGCCAGTGGTGTCAAGTTATCCAGTGGTGTCCAACGAGACAACTGTGTCTGGCTATCCAGTGGTGTCTGGTGAGCCAGGGATGTCTGATGAGTCAGCCCAGGTAGAAATATCCAGAATGTCACCAACATCCACCTTCAACAAAGACTGTGGTAAGTAATTGTGTTGTTGAACTTCCTAAATTATACCAAGATCATTGCTGAGCATGATGTCTCAAAGGTAAGTAAGGGGCCATTTTAAAGGGCCACTGTCTTTACAGGAATCACAGAGTAAGATGCTTCAGAAGTAAGGGGCCATTCTAACTGTTTGGTTAAACTTCTTAAAATATACTGGGAGAATTGTTGAGTATGACACCTCAAAGGTAAGTAAGGGGCCATTTTAAAGGGCCGCTGTCCATGTCTCGCAATGGCAGGATATAATGCTTAGAAATTATGGAAGTCATTTTTAAACATCTGAGGAAGAGTGAGACTCCTCCAATAATAAAGGGACCATTTTAAAGGCTCACTATCTATGCCTCAGGAATTGCAGTGAGATGCTTCGTTCTATATAAATAATGGGCTGTTCTAAAGGGCAACTTTGTCTCTAAACCCATAAGAATATACAATGATCATTGTGGTTGCTTATCTCTTGTTCAATCTTGTTTTAAAAGGAGAACCGACAGCTGACGAAAAAGACTGCAATCCAGTGGTGTCTAGGGAGCCAGCATTGTCTGATGAGCCAATGGTGTCTGACAAGCCAACAGTGTCTGATGAGCCAATGACGTCCGGTGAGCCAATCCTGGTAGAAATATACAGCATGTCGCCAACATCAACCTCCAACATAGACTATGGTAAATAATTGTGTTGTTAAACTTCCATAATTATACCAAGATAATTGCAGAGTATGATGCCCCAAAGGTAAGTCAGGGGCCAAATCCTAAGGGCTACTTTGTCTCGGGAATTGCAGTGTGAAATACTAATTGAAAGTAGATAAGGGGCTATTTTAAAGGGCTATTATCTGTGTCTTGGGGAAGATGCCTCATAGGTAAGTAAGGGGCCATTTTAAAGGGCCACTGTCTATGCCTCTAGTATTACAGAGTAAAATGCTACGTAGATAAATTAGGGGCCACCTTAAAGGTCGACTGTGTATGGAAATACATGTTGTAGATGCTTCTGAGATCAATAATTGATTGTATGAAATGTTCCGTTAATGTCTCTTAACCCATAAGAATGTACGAGGGGGCATTGTTGTTGCTTATCTCGGTTAACTCTTTGTTTTAGAAGGAGAGTATGAGGCTGACGACAAACCACCTGAGCCAGCGGTGTCTCGCAATCCAGCAGTGTCTGTTGAGCAAACGCTGTCTGGCGATCCAGTGGTGTCTGGTGAGCCAGCGGTGTCTGATGAGCCAGCCCTGGTAGAAATATCACCCAGAATATCGCCAACATCCACCTTCAACAAATACTATGGTATGTATTTGTGTTCTTGAACTTCCTAAATTATACCAAGATCATTGCTGAGTATGATGCCTCAATGGTTAGTAAGGGGCCATTTTAAAGGGCCACTGTCTATGTCTTGGGAATTGACTAATCCCAGTGGTCAATTAAATTGATTAGTTACATTATTTACAACCAATCAGATTAGTGTACTTATTACACATATAGCTGTAATCAATAAGCCGCCATTATGTTGGACAAGATAAACAAGTGCGACAGGGATGTGATTTTTGTCTCCTTTCAAAGGATTTTCACGGATTGTATCTCATATTGAAATGTTTCCGCATTTAGTTGGATACATTGCATTTAAACATATTAACAGCCGGTTTTCCAAGAAAACAACCATCGGACATATTGAGTGTCTGCTGAAACCATAGCTGTGATACCCAGATCATACACTGCATTTTCCATTTTGTTGTTGATATTAGGCATGCATGTGTATCTCATGGAGCTGCACATTTTAGGTGGTGACATGTAGAGGATAAGGTCATTCATCAAGGTCATTGGTCAAAATTGAGGTCAAAATGCCATACTTTCATATTGGCTATAACTTGTGAACTATTACAGGTAGAGACTTTGTTTAAGGCATGTATGTGCATCTCAAGGAGCTTCACATTTTGATTGGTGACAGGTCAAGGTCGAGGCCATTCTTTACGTTCAAAAATCAAACTTTAAGGTCACTGCACTTTTAGCTATAAAATTTTAGCTAGTAGAGATAGAAGTTTCATATTTGGCAGATATGCTCATCTCATTAAGCTGCATCTTGAGTTGTGTCTTGTCAATATCATACTCCAAGGTCACAGTCAAATGTTAAGGTCAAAACACCTGTTAGGGGAGTATAGTGTTTCACAAACACATCTTTTAATACAGGCACATAAAATAAAGATCTTTTGTTCATATCAACAGATTATAAGATGTTATAGGCAAACAGTGAAGACTCTGACCTTGCATCTCCTACAACTGCTTGATCAGGTCTATTCTGCTTACAAAATGCATCCAAAGCCGTTTATTAGGAAGTGGGTTAAAGGACCACTGTCTTGGAAATTGCAGAGTGGTATGCTTCACAGATTAATAAGGGGCTATTGTAAAGGGCCACTGTCTATGTTTAGGGTTAACCTCAGTAAATGATTTGATAGCAGGCCTCAGTTGAACAGTCATCTGACAAGGCCAGTAAGGTTGACAATCCATTATCAGTATATCATTGTTGTAGACTAAGGGCTGTTCTATTTAAATGTGTATTGGGGGCAGGAATGCACTTTTAAAAACAGCTATGCATGTATGGGTTTATTCGGCCATATCAATCTTTTAAATATTCTTATTTGTTTTATCATTTCAGTTCCAGACTCATGCTCTGAAGATGAAATGTCAGACATCTACAGTGATACGTCACCAATGTTTACTGCTGTGAAATTGTTGGGGGTTCAAGCTAACCTGTGTCATCAAGACAATGATACAGTTTATGATAGCTGGCATGAGGATCCTGATGATGATAATGATGATCCAGATTTTATTCCCGACTCAGACTTGGAGAGTGAGGATGAGGAGGAATCTCTCGAAAAAATTGTAGATAGTGTCATTGGTACTATAAATACACCAGAAGACAACTCCACAGCTGGTACCCAATCTTGGGTCTCGAAGGAGATAAATGATAATGTTCAAGACATGTTTGTAACTTCATCAACTGATATGGAGAAACCATTACATAGAAAACTAGATGAACAGCATAAGTTGCATGATCTAAATGTTTCTAGAATATATGTCAAAATGTATCAGCCATCAGATATGGGACAGAAAGGTGAAAAAAAGGACTCCAGACCTTATGACACAGTCCATGCTTGCACATTTTGTTTCAAACTATATACGCACATACAGGATCATTTACAGAATAAACATCGTGATAAGGAAGAGGTAAAGAACCTCGTAAAGATGAAAGCAAAGTTGAAACATGTATCAGATAGAAAGGGATTATCAGAGGAAATAAAAAAATGTCAGGACTTCCTTAGGCAAGAAGGTGATCACCTTCACAACAGAAACGTTTGTTTCCACAGAGAAGGGGAGTTGCTTGTCCAGCGTAAAGGGTCTGCAAAAGACGAGTTTGATCACATGTTGTATGGACCATGTCCTGATTGCCTTATGTGGGTAATGAGAGACAGAAGTCTTCAAAACCACCAGCAGAAATGTGCTTTTGCTGCTGCTGGGAAGTTTGGGCAGGGAAAGAAGTCGATAAAAGTTACACTGTCAAAAGCTTTGTCTGGACAAGAAATAGTGAGTGGCAAGCAATCTCTGGTAACACAAAGGGTGTTGCCAATGATGAGAAGAGATAGTATATTTGAAATCGTACAGAACGACACACTTATCATTGAACTTGGAGAAATGTGGATGATTAAGAGTTACGACAACAAATTAAAGCGCTGTAAAACTGCATCATTTAGGATGCGGCTGTGTGCCAGGCTTCTGGATGCTGTGAGAAGACAGATTGGAAACAATGATTTAGACATGTTGAATTTGATAAGTCCAGTCTTCTTTGATGATATTGTTCAAGCCACAATGACACTATGTCAGAGTGATGCTGAATTTCAGTTGAAAACACCTAGTGTTGGTCTGAAGATTGGATATGATCTTGGTAGGTTGGCAGGGCTTAAAATTTGCCACTGCATCAAGAATGGGGATGCAGAAGGAGAAGATGATGCCAGGAAATTTGTAGAGCTAATGAAGATTAACTGGTCAGTGAGAATTAGCAAGTTTGCCCATATTTCTGTTAAAGAAAAGCACTACAGCCAACACAGGGACTTGCCACATCCGGAAGACATCAAACTTGTTGCAGAAAGCCTAGTAAAACTTGCAGAAACGGTGGACATGTCAACACGATTCAATTACCATAATGTTGTGAAAGTTGTACTACCAAGGCTCATGGTATACAACAGAAGAAGAAGTGGTGAAATTGAAGCTCTTACCATTGCGAGTTACCTGAAAAGGACACAAGAAGTTGATGATGTAGAGGAAGCTCTGCTGGGAGAACTTAGTTCATTAGAAAAGCATTTGCTAGAAAGTCAACAACTGATGTGGATTCGGGGCAAGCAGGGCAAGCGGGTACCAGTTCTAATTCCCTCAGATGCCCATAGAGGTTTAGAGTATATCTGTAATGAAGAAGTAAGGAGAAATGCAGGAATAAAGGAAAACAGTCCGTATCTTTTTGCAAACAGGGGTCATGGTGTATATAGCGCTTTGCAATGTCTGAAGGATTGTTTCCAAGACGCTTCTCTGAAGCTTCTACATCTGGAACGTCTTACTTCTACAGGGTATAGAGCCTACATGGCCACTATTGCACAGTGTGTTGGTTTAAAAAATCATGAAGTGCAGTGGTTATGCAATCATCTAGGACACACTGAAGAAGTGCACAAGACACACTACCGGCATACTCTTGAAGGTATTGAGCGGATTCAATTAGGAAAACTGCTGCTCTTACAGGACAAAAACATGTTACAGCAGTGTAAAGGCAAAAGTTTAGATGATATTCAGTTTGATGATATTGTGGACAAAATTGATGGTGTACCACAGGGCATGGTTTCAGAGGACATAGAACTGGTTGTCAGGCCTGGACTTGGAAAATCTGTTAGTCGACAAAAATGGACTGAGAGTGAAGAGTCTGAACTGAAAATTTTGTTTTCAGAAAACCTGTCTAAACTGAGGTGCCCAAAAACATTAGAACTAAAAGCAGCCATTAGCAAAAGTAAACAGACAGGAGGATGTATTCATTTAAGGAAACCAGATAACATTAAAAAGAAAGTGAGCAATACGATTGTGAAGTTAAGAAAGAACTGATCAACCAATACTCAGGGAAGCAAACCCAGGGCCATCATGGCCCTCTTGTTTATGATTGATGGGATTGTTTAAAGATGAGGTGTTAAATGGACCATTTTTGGGTATCTGTCGGTGTTTAGCTAGCCTTTGAATATGTTTTAGCTTGCAGCATCCCAATAGTTCTGTTTCTCTCAGACTGAGAATCTGAATATTTTGATTTCTTTAACCCTTCCCTCCATGAATATTTATTAGAAACTCAATCCACTATCAATTATATATTCATAGTGGGTTGAGTTTCTTATACATTCTAAAGTAAAAATAAAAAATTATCAAGATAGAAATTTGGCAATAAAAACAAAAATAGACCCTTATCAGGCACTCCTACAAGAGCTGCCTGATCGGGGTATACTTTGTTTGCTAAGTAGATAAAATGTGTATCTATGGAGGAAAGGGTTAAGGTTTCAGTTTCAGAATGGACTGGTTTTGTAGCTCTGACAGATGTAATATGATATATTGTTCACACTTTATCAGACTGCGTTTAGTGTGCACAAGGTCCACTTGCAAATCTGGTTTTCTTTTTTGCTGAGTATATAAGACACTGATCAGGCAGCTCAAGAAATAGCATAAACCCTGATCAGACTGCTGATTGTAGTCACTGCCTGAATCTCGGAAAACAGACATTTGCAAGATAGTTGTAAAATATTGATATGTGAGATTGTCAGTGCTATAAAGTAAGAGAGCAATCTTGCATACCAAATATAAAATAATGCACCATTCTATGCATAATTTCACTGTTTTTTTCCCAAGGTTTATTTTGTTGAAAGTTTTCTTTATATGACTGTTAATGGCACCATACATGTGATGCCATGAAACCTAACTAGACTGTTTGTGTTTGATCAATTATGAAAGGACCTAACATTCACACTTTATTTTATAGTAACACATTTTTAACACCTTGCAAACAGAACAGACCTAGATCTGATCAGGCAGCTCAGTAGGTGCTGCCTGATTAGGGTGTACTGTTTGCCCAAGAAATTATTGTAGGCCAGACTTTCCAAGCTACAGCAACGAAAACCCTTTTATTATGTATGTAAACCCTGTTTATAATAGGTAAAGGATTGTCACATTTTAGCAGTTTTGGGTCCTTACGGTCCTCATTTTCTTTTTCTCACAATGTGAGCCTTATTTGAATTTACAAGTGGTATGGCATTACCATTTACAATTTTGAATTAATTTTAGATTTTAAACTTGTTTGTCCGCTTTTAAGATGTTCTCTTTTTAGTTCAAAGTGAGCTATTAGGATACTTAAATGTCTGTCGTCCACAATTTTGGTGTTTACCCTCTAGAGGCCACAATATGTACCCAATCTTTCTCAAACTCAACAATTTATGAATCCAAACGAATGTCGTGCAATGCATCATTCTGAAGCTTCTTTTAACCAGAACACACCTGACTAAACTCTGCATTACTTGCTGATAACTCAATGTCTTAATATATTTTCACTACTCTGTCTTTGCTGTCCAAATATATCACCAGTACCCGATGAAAGATTATTAAGTCCTTGACCTTTGCCATCATGTGCTAATAGATGCATTAGAGACAGTATTGGATGTAGCAACTCTGATTTCATTGATTCTTTAACGTGTATAGTGTATACAATTGAAAACTGAAACCCATATCCAGTAACATTTACCTGACATCGGGCCAGCCAGTCCACCTTAGTACCATTTTGAAAGTCTTTGGTATGACCCGACCAGCGATCAAACTCACAACGTCCTGCCCGAAAGCGAACGCTGAAATACTGGCCTTAACTTGACCAATGGACAAACTAATGGATGGTCAGACAAAATACGTCTTACTCCAAATTACCTTGAAGTGAAAACAGAATGTCTGTATAAGCATGCTTGATATGGTAATCACCATTTTATGCTCCTATATACCCGGTATGTCTCGCAACGTTTATGTTTCCATCTCCTCATACACAAATGGCAACCTTGATGTGAAAATTACCATTAAGAAGGAAATAGTTGTTCTGACTATTTTATCCGGAGTTACAGGTCTTGGCAACTTCTTCACTATAAAGCATATATATGCATGAAACTTCACAGATAAACAACTTGATGTGAAGATGGGGAATTGTGTAATAAGTAAAATTACGTGACTATGGTTTGTTTTTCTCTCACTAAAATGCATACCTGATTAGAGACAATATCATCATAAGGAAGGAGGGGAGTGGATCCATTTCCTATAGATCAAATTGTAATTGCTTATGATGAATAAGAAATATATAAGAGTATATCATGAATAAGCCAGCTCTGAGTGGTTGATCGGATATTTATAGTTTATCTGCTACATACAAGTTTCATAAAGGTACATGTTTCATAAAGGGACAATTTTCATAAAGGGACATAATTTAGCCTAAACAATGGCTGGGTTCTGGCTCAAAGGGTTCTCATCGTTAATTTGGTCTTTGATATAATGATAGTGAAATGCTGGTTAACTTTCATGGGGCTAACTCTTACGATATTTCAGTTTTGGCACAATTTGAGTGTATAAAAGTTTTAAAAGGGACATAACTCTGACAATGTGCATTAAGAGATGTAAGGGTTCTAGTCTGAAGTCAATTCATTGCCATCATTACTGTGAATATACACATGAAGTTTTATGAGCCTAGTTATAAAGATGATGAAGGTATGCAAAACTCAGGAGAAATTTTACTTTCTGCAAAATACATATGAATGTAAACACAATTCCATGTACATATGAGCAAGAATTTGCATAATATAAACCACTTTTTGTGAAAAAATAAAAACATAAATGAAATTTGTGTAACTACAGCTACAAACCTTTCAATTTTCAAGTAGATACAGAGTGTAACAAGAGAGAGACATCAGTTTGAAATTTAATGATGTCTTTTCTTTAATGCTAGATTTAGAAAACACTATTTTTACCATAGGGTTAAAATTGGTGAAAAAATACAAAAAAGCTACCATCGATTTACTGCTATCACATATTTTCTGATTCTAGACACTTATATCTTATCAAAAAGCATTGATAGCATTATTCCCCAAAGATGGTACCGATGGCCAAATTTTGGGCCTCTGGCTCATGGCCTAACAGTCTCATCAGGCTCAGCAGACAGCTCCTGCAGGAACTGTCACATCTGGGCCTGCAATTTACGCTATAAACTTCATCTTTGCACATTCTACATTATATATACACATTACCAATTGGCGGTGTGATACAGGGCGATGTATTTCAGCCCGAGACGTTCTTGGCGGAAACATTCGATCTGACGAGGGCCTTGGTGCGAGTCTGATCGGCTGCTTCTGCAAGAATGTCAAGAGCTGAATACAACGCACTGTAGTGCACCGCTAACCGGTGATGTGTTTATTATATGCCTTTAATATAGAGCAACAGCAACTAAAAGGTTGTTAAATTCATTTTATATCCAGAAACATTTGATAGTTTAAGCAGAACAATAATTTCCACAAAGAATAATGCTGGACTTGTACATGTAAATATACACGACGTCACGCTTATTGAAAACGAGGTCAGAGTAAAATACAAGGAGTAAGATACAGACTCTTGTATCTTACTGTACGGATACACATAGAAAAGCTAGATATCACAAGTAGGCATATAATAAAAGTTATTATGTACTTCACTGTCTGCATTTTATATATTCATTTGATGCCACATTAATATTCATTAAAGGAGCAGCCACTGGTAACCATTCAGGGTCCGAGGTTACGGAACTTTCTCAATTTGAGCATGCAACAGCAATATTTCTTCTCACATAAGTCTGATACAGTATATATAGAGTCGAAATGAAGATGAATTCACTAACAATGTGCACAAACGTATGCAAACCTGATACAAGTTATACAACCTAGTAACTTATTGTGTGTGTGTTTTGTGTTTAACGGGTGTTCCGTGTTTCTATATAAAACATCTTACGTATTGAACAACAAATAATTGAAATAGCATACTAGAATATCGCACCCATATTATGCAGAAACGAATCACACAATTCACGGACAGGTTATATTCCAGAACAATCAAACGCGCCAAAAATAATGGATGAATTAATTTGTGTTTGCCGAATGCAGAACAGTTTCGGTTTGGAATTAGTATGAACGAACCATTTCTTGAGTGTTTTATTTCATACATTTCATATCAATTTTGCAAAATGTGGATGTATATATTTGTATGTACATGTAAAGAGAAAGATAAGCCGTGAAAATGGATATAAAAGGATGAAAAGGATATAAATATCAATCCAGGTAAGGTCCAGCGCGATCCGCAGTGGTACACAGTGGTCCACGATGATACCACCGCGACCTGCGGTGATAACGATCGCGCCCGGCGACGAGTGCCCCTGTGGAGGAACCAGCGCAGACCCATCACAACCCGCGCTCGATTGCGGAAGACCACATATCAGCGCGGACAAAATTACCCGTTTCCGCGTTGGATAAAATTGCGATGGGCCGCGGAAAACAAAAAGTCTGCGAGGCTTGTACTGTACTTGAAATGTACTTCTCTTTCATTTATTCTTTTCATACATCATAACCACCTAGAAAAATATGCAGACGGACCAAGGCTCCAGCCATTTAACCAGCATCTCCTCTGAATTCACTAACAAAAAGACACAACCATACAGTACAGTGTATATTGAACGAAATAGTAAATCTGCTTTGTTTAACATTTTCCCTCATATAAACATGTTTTCACGCATTTGCAAACAGAGTAGACCCAGATCAGACGGCTCCTAGAGTAGCCGTCTGATCAGGATCTGTTCTGTTTGCTATTGGAATTTGATAGATCTGTTTCTTAATTTCCTAAAAGTGCTACAATATTTCACTTTCGATATTTCATTATAACTATTTTTGCCATTAATATTCAGTAGGTGTTGAAATTTGTAATAAATATAGAATAGGGAAAGAGTTAAAATATTTCCATTGCAAGCCTGTCTGCTATTATAATAAATAACAAGTAACCTTTCATAGATCTAGTGCCCTGTACTAAAACATCTCCAAACATTGAATTAATTTGGCAGAGAGTTAATACCATTATTGTTTTGTACATTATATGTCAACATTTGAATGCTGCTGAATATCTTTTTAGCTCACCAGAGCACAAAATGCTCAGGGTGAGCTTTTGTGATCGCCTGATGTACGTGGTCCGTTGCCGTGCGTCAACTGTTCGTCCGTTGTCAACAATTTGAACCTTTAAAAATCTTCTCCTCTTAATCTGTAGGGTTCTCAGCTTTCATCTTTGGCACATAGCATCACCTATAGGTCCTCTACAAAAGTTATATAACTTATGCCCCTGGGGTCAAAATTGGCCCCACCCCAGGGGTGGCCAGTTTTCAATAGAAACGTAATTATAGTGAAAACTTTGAAAATCATCTCCTGAAACTGGAAGGTTCTCAGCTTTCATATTTAGCACATAGCATCATGTTCAGGTCCTCTATAAAAGTTATATATAAATTATGCCCCTGGGCCCCTAATGGTGGCAAGTTTTCATTAGAAACATACAGTGAAAACTTTGAAAATCCTCTCCTGAATCTACAGGGTTCTAAGCTTTCATATTTGGCACATAGCATTATGTTCAGGTCCTAGTTATGTAAATTATGCCCCTGGGGTCAAAATTGCCCCCAAGGGGTGGCAAGTTTGCAAAAGAAACATATAGTGAAAACTTTGAAAATATTCTTCTCTGAAACTGGAAGGGCCTTTGCTTTCATATTTGGCCCATAGCATCATGTTCAGGTCTACTACAAAAGTTATATGAATCATGCTCCTAGGGTCAAAATTGGCCCCAGCCCAGGGGTAGCCACTTTTCTAAAGCAGACTGACCAGTGGCTATTTTTAGAATACATATTACTATTTGTAGCATACATAAAAAGGTAGGTTATCTCCCTTTGCACTTTTTGATAACAACTGGGTTGCCTCCCTTCTGGGTAGTAAAGCTGAAGTAACAACTGTTATAATTAGAGAGGACAATTAACCCTTTACTCCATATATACTCCCTTTCTACACCTTTGCGAACAGAGTAGACCCAGGTCAGACGGCTCATATGGTAGCCATCTGATCAATCTGCTCTGTTTGCTTATGATATAATATAGTGCAAATTGCATTAAATTATTTTCATTTTGTGTACAATATACTTATAATATGTTTACCAGGACTTTCTTTCCTTCTATAATAGCCGTTTAGGGGCCGTTTATAGACCCCTTCCCCTCAGAAAATTTATTTAAAATAGTGCACTTTCCCCCCAAAAAAACTTACTTACATTGGAAATTTGTTTCCCCATATATCAAAATAATGTACTATTTTGCCCCCAAAGTAGAGGCCAGGCCCCTTCCCCACTTGATGAAAAAAAGCCCTGATAACTTCACCATTTCCCGCATATAAAAACCTTTTCATGCATTTGCAAACAGAGCAGACCCAGATCAGATGGCTCCTATAGCAGCTGTCTGATCAGGGTCTGCTCTGTTTATCAAAATTTCTTTACTTTCTAAAAAGGCTACACTGTCCCACCTTCCATATTTCATTATAACTATTGTGTCTATGAATATTCAGTAGGTATTGAAATTTTGAACAAGAGATGTTTGTAAAACATGTATACCCCCCAGACCCCCTGACCTTTGATCTAGTGACCTCAACTATAGAGGTCATCTAGTGGTCATGACTAATCAACATGGCAACTTTGAAGATCCTAAGCCAAACCACTAATCATTTATTGATCTAAAAACATTTCACAAGTTAAGGTCATGGATTGGTGACCTTGACCTTTGACCTAGTGACCTCAACAACTATAGGGGTCATTTAGTGGTCACCACCAACCACCACAGCAAGTTTGAAGAATCCGAACCAAACCATTGAGCAGTTATTAATCTGAAACCATTTCATCAGTTAAGGTCATGGTGACCTTGACCTTGACCTTTGACCTAGTGACCTCAAAAACAATACAGGCCATCTAGTGGTCATGACCAACCACCACAGCAAGTTTGAACCACCTAAGCCAAACCCTTCAGCAGTTATTGATCGGAAACCATTTGACAAGTTAAGGTCATGGTGACCTTGACCTTTGACCTAGTGACCTAAAAAACAATAGGGGTCATTTAGTGGTCATGACCAACCACCACAGCAAGTTTGAAGATCCCAAGCTAAACCCTTCAGCAGTTATTGATCGGAAACTATTCAACCAGTTAAGGGTCATTGTGACCTTGACCTTTGACCTAGTGACCTCAAAAACAATAGGGGTCATCTAGTTGTCATGACAAACCACCACAGCAAGTTTGAAGATCCTATGCCAAGTCGTTTATTAGTTATCATTCGGAAACCATCGATCTATGGACCGACCGACCGACATGTGCAAAGCAATATACCCCCATTTTTTCAAAAGGGGGGTATAATTAACATAGAATAGGGGAAGGGTTAAAAATAAGTTAAATATGAATAATTATAGGAACTCATGATAATATCTAAAATTTTGCACATAAGTATAGATTAATTTATTCTTTCTGAAATTCAACCATTTTGCCCAGGGAGATGGAATGCATACTTTTGTGTATGCCCTTCTTTAAGCCCTGTTCCCACTGTCATGGTGCTGGTCCCGGTAACCCACGGTACTTCCAGGCGAAGAAATAGCCGGCGTCCGGGATAATACGGGACCTAATCTACATTCCCATGTTTCCGAAGTTGCCGCAGTACCCCCGATTTAGAAGCAGGATCTTCCAGTTTGACCCCGGACCATCCCGGTTAGTTTCCGGTTTGGCACGGTGTATTAACGTTGTAGGGCCGGTGTTTTCCCGGTTGAACATGATACAATCCGCTTTGACCCCGGTCGTCGCCGGTAGTGCCGCGGTGGCCACCGGTATCACCCCGTCATATCCCGGGTGTGCGCCGGTTACAAGTCGGCGTTACCCGGGTATACACGGGGTTGACCGGCAGACAAATTGGCTCATACCTTGCCAGTCCCTAACTCCACCGGTACAATATGGGACTATACCGTCGTACACCATGAGCTATACTGGCCAAATGCCGGGGGATTCACCAAAGGTCTATCGTGGATGAGGTGCTCGCCAACATCCCGGATTACTATGGACTATCACGGTAAAGCCAGGGTAGAGACCCGGACCTGCACTGGAATATACCGACGTTGTCCCAGAATTGCCAGGATTAAGCTGGTTTTGGATATCTTTCCCGGTGACTCTCAGTGACTCCCGGTTGTTTTAAACATTTTAAAACATCCGGGGCTGTCTGCCGGATTAAGCTGGATCAATAGGGTTCATCAGGGATCTTTCCGGATGTTAACGGTGCCGCCAGGGATGTACTCCTGGTTTGACACGGGTTCCCCTGGACCACACATCCGGGACGTACTCGTTAATCCGGAATTCGTTTATCTGGAAAACTCGCGATCCGGACGAAAGTCGTGGGGAACGGATTTTTTGTGCAGTAAATTGACTCGTTACATCTGGAAATACGCGTTCCGGAACCGGACATAGATTTCCGGTAACCAATCTATGTATTTACCTGTATTTGTGACTCGTTAATCCGGCCGGGTCAGTAGCCCCGTGGCTTAATTGCCCACCCCTGACACTTAACAATAGTTCCCCGCGGAGGTGCGAATACTTGTGTTTACAATCACGGGCATGGGTAAAACAACCCCCGACTGTGTGCAAACTGGCTATTTATCAAAGCATATGGCACGCAGGTAGTGATGTTTGATATTCATTAATGTTTCTTAATGAGATGCACACTCGCCCAATTAATTTGTTACATTAAAACCGCGCCGCCATCGTTAAACTGTTAATCACCTTAAATGATTTGCTAATTCAGTATTTATCGGGGATTCTCGCTATCTACACCTTTGCAAACAGAGTTGACCCAGATCAGATGGCTCCTGTAGAAGCTGTCTGATCTGTGTGCTCTGTTTGCTTATGATATGATATAGATATGGTTCTACAGTTTCTGCCATATCCAAAACTTCCTGTGTCCATCGGCTATTATAACAATTAATTTTATTAATATTTATGCTGTCATTATTTCCTACTTGAATATTCATGGAGTAAAGGGCTAAGCTTCTATGGGTTCGGAAGACCCAGAATAAGACATCTTTGGATAAGTCACGTAACGTTAGAGAAGTATTACTATGTTGGTTGGGTATTTATATCCTGTAGACATATTCCGAAATGGCTAATTTAATTTTGGCATGTATATTTGATCCTCCTGTTTTATGACAAGAACAATGTTCATGTATATAGTTGAGTATTTGATGATGGCATTGTTACAAAGGTATTTGTAATTTGTTACAGGGTACAAGTGTGCGCCCAAGTGCCCAAGTGGACAAAGTCGATCAGAGTACTCTGATGAATGCTCTGAAGTCAGGTAAGTCCATTTTACACTAACACTTTGATAACCGGGAGTGTTGGGAAGGGGGGGATGGTGTGTGTCTGTGTGTGTGTTGGGGGAGGGGGGGGGGGCTTCAACAATTCATTTTATGCAAGTCTCAGGTTTTGCATCTTCCAAAATTAAAACATTCTTAGGGTAATTATTAAATGTAATGCAGGAGCATTCAACTTCTGAAAGTATATTTTAAAGTAAACCTTGACCTGTGATAAACATCAATTTGGAACTATGTGCTTGTGAATATGTCTCCATTGGATCCAAAATCTTTCCATTATACTTGATGGCATAAATCTTACCATGTAAAACCAGTACAAATAGTTCTACTTAAATTCATAAGTCCCGATGCATTATTATCTCTCCCCCATTTATGGGGAGATATATTGTTTTTGCCAGAGTTGTCTGTCTGTCCGTCTGTCTGTCTGTCTGTCCGTCACAAACTTGTGTCGCGCGTATCTCTGAAACCAGTTGGGCTAGAGTCACCAAACTTCACAGGAATGTTCACCAGCATGAGTTGTTGTGCACCTGGGGTTTATGAATTGTCTTCCCCTGATAATTTTGGAGTTATTGCCCCTGATGACTTAAAATTAGAAAAACTTTGTGTCGCGCGTATCTCTGAAACCGCTGGTACTAGAGTCACCAAACTTCACAGGAATGTTCACCAGCATGAGTTGTTGTGCACCTATGGTTTTTGAATTGTCCCCCCTGATAATTCTTGAGTTATTGCCCCTGATATGAATACTTAAATTTATACAAACTTTGTGTCCCGCGTATCTCTGAAACCAGTAGGGCTAGAGTCACCAAACTTCACAGGATTGTTCACAAACATGAGTTGTTTTGCTCTTGGGTTTTTTGAATTGTCTCCCCCTGTTAACTTTGGAGTTACTGCCCCTGATGACTTAAAATTAGACAAACTTTACTTAGTGTCGTGCATATCTCTGAAACCACTAGGGCTAGAGTCACCAAACTTCACAGGAATGTCAACCAGCATGAGTGGTTGTACAACTGGGATTTTTGAACTGTCTTTCCTTGATAACTTTGGAGTTATTGCCCCTGATATGATTACATAAAATTAGAGAAACTTTGTGTCATGCATATCTTTAAAACCACTAGGGCTAGAGTCACCAAACTTCACAGGAATGTTCACCAGCATGAGTTGTTGTGCACCTGGTTTTTTTAATTGTCTCCCTCTGATAATTCTTGAGTTACTGCCCCTGATATGTTAACTTAAAATTAGAGAAACTTTGTGCTGCACGTATCTCTGAAACCAGTAGGGCTAGAGTCACCAAACTTCACAGGAATGTTCACCAGCATGAGTTGTTGTGCATCTGGGTTTTTTAATTGTCTCCCCTGATAACTTTGGAGTTACTGCCCCTTATGACTTAAATAAGAGAAACTTTACTTTGTGTCACATGTATCTCTGAAACCACTAGTACTAGAGTCACCAAACTTCACAAGAATGTTGACTAGCATGTGTTTTTGTGTATCTGGGGCTTTGAATTGTCTCCCCCTGACAATGTTGGAGTTATTGCCCCTGGTGACTTAAACATTAGACCCTGATAAGTTTGAAGTTACAGACATTACACTTGTATATTGGAAAGAGGATGGGAGGGGGAGACATCTGTTTTTGTGACAAAAAACAAACCTCTAGTTGATTTTTGGTCCCAGTTTGTTCTTAAACAACCTAATGCCTAATTTACATTTGCCATGGAGTCAGTAGGATTTCTTTCTCTGCGTTTTTCCTACGATTTTGTTTGGCATCGTAGAAATCTACGGGCTGCGATGTTTTTGTCTACATTGTCTATGATCATCGTACGATTATTTGTGTATACTGATCGGGGCTTATCGGTACGATGACTGAGCGGCGACCATACGGAGATCGTGCGATCTCCGTGCAGTCATTGTGCTGTCTCCATTCGGATAAGGCAATCGTACAGAGCCCTTGTTGATGACTGTGTGATGTACGTACAGTTTCAAGGGTATAGCACGGACACCAAGCTGCAGCCTTGCTGTGATTTTGCGATGACTGTACGGTCGCCGTATGATTTGTTTGGCTACATAACCACCGAAAATTGGTTGTTTTCCGCATGATCCTCGCGCGGCCTCCGTACGATGCCTGTACGGAGGTCGTATGATGCCTGTAACCACGTGTTTACGGGCTGTGGGCTTGTGATTTTTGAAAATATGTATAACGTTTTTTTAATGACAAATCGTAGAGGCTACGGCGCCAGGGAATTCGTCAGAATATCGTACAGCGACAGTATACCTCTGTACATGCGGTTTTGTCCTTACGACGAGTTTACAGGCACCGTAAACTCATCGCAGGGCAAATGTAAACTAGGCATAAGCGAATTATCAAATGGCGTTGACAACTTAATTTTTCATGTGAAAGCATTATTTTAACTGCTTTATAAAAAGATGTTAGAAAAGATGAGAGAGTTGTTCTCCACTGTATTTCCAGTATTATGTGTATGTTATAAACAGAATCTCTCACATTTTGTGTTTCTTCCCTTTACATTTTATATACCATAATTTCGGTACCTACTGAATATTCATAGACAAAATAGTTATAATGAAATACGGAAGGTGGAACATTGTAGCCATTTTAGAAAGTTTAGAAACAGATCTATCAAATTCCATCAACAAACAGTAGACTTTTATCAGACGGCAGCTATAGGAGCTAAAGTAAGTACTGAAATTTGTTGATATAGGACAGGGACCAATCATCAGTAAACTCAGTCAGTAGTTGCGCAGCTACATATGTCCATCTTGTTGAAAGATAGGCAATTATAGATGTAATGAATACATTTCTGTGATTTTTTTTGTCAAGTTACAGTCTTTTCATGATCTTACAGTGTACAAACAATTGAGGCATTTATTTGACATTTGGAACAGATTAAATAGCTGCAATATGTTCACAATGCAGAAAATCTACTTTTGGTTTCGAACTTCTAGAGTTTTCATGGAAATCTCACGATTATGGAAATTACACTTGATTCAAATGGTACAGAATTGTACAGTATAATGTGTTTGACTTTCTTTCGTAAATGTAACCAAGACTAACTTTATTTTTATAAGAAATATACCAAATAAGTCACTTTGGGAATTTCCATCTAGCTGGTTACTTCGCAACTGTTTCACGACGATTTGTCGCAACCATTTCAAAATCCGTTGTGACAGACTTGGCTACCAGTAATTATAGATCAAGTGACCTGTTAGCATCAGATGAGCAATATAGGGCAATTATTTCTTGGGCTCTTGCTTTACCCGTTACATCATAAATGCACCTTTTAACCCTTTCCGTGTTCTATATTTCGCCCAAATTTCAATACCTACTGAATATTCATTTACAAAATAGTTACAAATAAATATGAAAGGTGGACCATTGTAGACATTTTAGAAAGCAAAGAAACAGATCTTCAAATTCTATTAGCAAACAGAGTATACCCTGATCAGACGGCTCCTGTAGGAGCCGTCTGATCTGGGTCTACTCTGTTTGTAAATGCGTGAAAACACGTTAATATGAGGGAAAGGGTTAAAGTCTTTGTAAACAGAGTAGGCCCAGATCAGACAGCTCCAGTAGAAGTCTCTGATTAGGGACTGCTCTGTTTACTTATGATATAATACAGAAATGAGTCTACAGTTTCTTCCATGGCCAAAATTTGTGTTTGTGTGCTATTTTAACAACTATTCTAAATAATTTTCATGATGTCATTTTTTCTTAAAAGAATATTCATGAAGTAAAGGATTCGTGAGTTACACCACTTTTATGACTACACATTTGGCATCATTTTGGTCTTAAGTTCTATTAATTTGTAATTTGTATATGGTATATGTATAAGATCAACCATTGTGTATGATATACCAGTGTATCTACCTGCAGGTTTTCATGTTTTGGATGCTGAACAGGTATTAAAGTTTTTAAAGTTTCTGGGCCAACTTTTCCATTTGAATGCTGGAAATGATCAACTTCTGCAAACCAGTGTAGACCCATGTCATAGCAGCCCTCAGACCAGGATCTGCATTATTTTCCATGAGAAAATTCTTCCGTAACATTTAACTCCTTGACTTTTCATGTACAGAAAATGACATCAAGAATAATAGTTAGATTATTTTAATGTCAAATGGATACATGACAAAATCTGTATAATCATATCTATATCATTCCATAAGCAAACACAGTAGACCCTGATTAGAATGCTCCTACAGGAGCCATCTGACCTAGGTCTACTCTGTTTGCAAAGGTGTAGAAAGGCATATTAACCCAGGCATTATGGTTGAATGGATAGAATCATTTTAAAGCGATAAATCCATTCTAAACATACAGAATTTGAAATTCCAATGGTTGAGATTTGCTGAAAGGAGAGGTGTTCAAAAAAATGACTCAATGTTAATTATAAGAATCATTTTACTTAACCTCTCATTAAATTTACATCCTAGTTTGTTTCTAAACCATTTATATTCATAACTACACCTTTAATGCCTATGAAAAGTTGCAATAGGGTAGACCCAGATCAGACAGCCCCTGCAGGAGCCATCTGATTAGGGTCTGCTCTGTTTGCTCTTGAACAAGTAAATAAAGATGTGATACTAGGGTATCTGGCATGACCAAAATCTCGTGTTCATATACATGTACCATTATATTTTTTTCCTGATAATTGTTATTATGCCCCCAAAGCTAGGCTTTGGCGGCATATAGTGATTGCACCGTGCGTGTGTGTGTGTGTGGGTGGGTGGGTGTGTGTGTGTGTGTGTGTGGGTGGGTGGGTGGGTGTGTGTACCTTTTGTCCGGAGTATATTTCCTTTGTCACATCAGCTACGGATACCAAATTTGGTGTGTGAGTTCATCTTGGGATGGGGGAGTGTCGCGTACCATTTTCATGTCACTGTGACCTTGACTTTGACCTTTGACCTTGATTTTACAAAAAGCTTGTCCGGAGCATATCTCCTTTACCTTACCAGCTACAGATTCCAAATTTGGTGTGTGAGTTCATCTTGGGATGGCGGAGTGTCGCATACCATTTTCAGGTCACTGTGACCTTGACCTTGACCTTTGACCTCGATTTTAAAAAAAGCTTATACCTTACCAGCTACAAAAAGCTTGTCCGGAGTATATCAACTATACCTTACCAGCTAAGGATTCCAAATTTGGTGTGTGAGTTCATATTGGGATGGAGGAGTGTCGCATACCATTTTCAGATCACTGTGACCTTGACCTTTGACCGATTTTACAAAAAGCTTGTCCAGAGCATATCTCCTATACCTTACCAGATACGGATTCCAAATTTTGTGTGTGAGATCACCTTGAGATGGCGGAGTGTCACGTACCATTTCCAGGTCACTGTGACCTTGACCTTGACCTTTGACCTCGATTTTACAAAAAGCTTGTCCGCAGCATATCTCCTATATCTTACCAGCTACGGATCCAAAATTTGGTATGTGAGTTCAACTTGGGATGAGGGAGTGTCACGTATCATTTTCAGGTCACTGTGACCTTGACCTTTGACCTCAATTTTACAAAAAGTCATGCCTTACCGGCTGTAAAAAGCTTGTCCGGAGTATATCTCCTATACTTTACCAGCTATGGATTCCAAATTTGGTGTGTTAGTTCATCTTGGGATGGAGGAATGTCGCGTACCATTTTCAGGTCACTGACCTTGACCTTGACCTTCGACCTTGATTTTACAAAAAAGGTTGTCCAGAGAATATCCCCTATACCTTACCAGCTACGGATTCCAAATTTGGTGTGTGAGTTTATCTTGGGATTGCGGTGTGTCGCCTACCATTTTCAGGTCACTGTTACCTTGACCTTTGACCTAGATTTTACACAAAGCTTGTCCGGAGCATTTCTCCTATACCTTACCAGCTACGGATTCCAATTTTGGTTTGTGAGTTCATCTTGGGATGGCGGAGAGTCGTGTACAATTTTCAGATCACTGACCTTGACCTTTGACCTCAATTTTACAGTCCGGAGCATATCTCCTATATCTTACCAGATACAAAAAGCTTGTCCAGAGCATATCTCCTATACCTTAAACGTTGACAATCAACCCAGAGTCCTTTTTAACGTTGAGAATGACTTGGGGTCCTTTTTAACTAAGTTTTGACCCTTGGCTCTTTTCTTAGCTATCATAATCGTCAAAGGTTCTGTTTCTAATGTTAAGAACTGACTCCTGTGTCATTTTTAACAGCATCAAAATTTCATGTTACACCTGCATTACATTGTACTGTTTTTCCGCCAAAATGCATTTAGGTGTCAAAGACTTTGGGGGCATTTGTCACCCGTGACGACTCTCTTGTTTTAATTAATTTACTGAAAAGGAGCATTAACTAGAAAAATGGAAAATTTAGAATTGTGTAGTTTCGAAATCATTGTTATAATAGACCATTTAATTTTATGGAGCAAATGCCCTATTTTATCACAATTATTTCAAAAAGTGTCTTTTACAGGTGCATCTAAAGGCGTCAGGGAATGGGTTAAATTACAGGAACTGATGAATATTCATGTAAAAAACAATTACTATTTTTTTGTAATTTAACCCTTCGCTTGCTAAATTTTAAAATACATTTCTCCCTCTTTACCCATTTAATTACATATATCTTCACTGTGTATAAGTATTTCGCTGTGCCATCACTGTGGTGGAGTGCACTGGTTGCACAATCAACTTGTAAATAGTGCAGACCCTGATGAGACAGCTCCTGCAGGAGCTGTCTCATCTGGGTATTCACTATTTACAGGTAGGTATATTGACGCGAATAGCAAGCGAAGGGTTAAAACACAAGATGTTTTGGCATGACAGAAAGTGTAGAATCAGATAAAAATTCCATAACCAAAAATAGCAGATCCTGATCAGATGACTCCGTCTGGGTCTACTCTGTTGGCATATGTTTCAAATACATCTCTATCTGGTAAACAGGAATATTTAGTGGTGTAATATAGCGGAGTTATTATAGAGTAAAACCAACTGTTACGGGCTACATTACATTTCATCATTCATCATAGTACAAATTATTGTGAGGTGAACCCTCTGATATTTGTATACAGTGTTTGATAATGAATTTCCAGTTAAGAAATTTCCCAGCAGTTGTTTGATTGGCTCGGATCTGGAATGTGTGCATGTTTCCGTTCTAGTATTTGATGCATGCAATAAGTTGGTCCTGGATGAGCAGTATGAACAGTGTCTGCACTATTTGCTGTACTGTCAGTTTCGTTAAACCCTTTACTCCATAAATACGCCTTTCTATGGTTTTTCAAACAGAGTAGGCCGCGATCTGACAACTCCTATAGGAGCCGTCTGATCAGACTCTGCTCTTTTTTGCTTACAATGAAATAAAGATATCATTCTACAGTAGCTGCCATGGCCAAAAAACCCTGTGTCCATGTGCTATTATATCATATTTATCTAATTAATATTCATGACATCATTTTTTCTTACTTTAATATTCATGGAGGACAGGGTTAACATTAGAATTTTTTTTTGTAAACTTTACGTTTTAGGCTTAACCTATTACCTCATAGGCTATTTTTAGATCCAACCTCTTTGAATAAATCTACTGAAAAGGAGCATTAACTAGAGAAAAGGAAATTTATAGAAATTTGTAGTTTGAAACTGTTGTGATAAATAGAGCATTTGCTCCTATAAGAGCAAATGCTCTTTTTTTATCACAATGGTTTCAACAGGTGACCTTTACAGAGGCATAGAAAGGTGTGTTTATGGAGGAAAGGGTTAACACGCCATTCAAGGTTAAACCTTTTCACTGCTGAATTTTCATAGTGGAATAGCCCATCAGTGTTTAACTATAGAGTCCACTCAGTGTGAAAGGCTTAAACTTCTCTAGGAGCCCTCTGATCTGGGTCTACACTGTTTGCATAATTATGCATGTCCATTCTTGTGGCATGCACTGTTTATTTACTAATAGTCATCAAATGTCATACAAGTGTTTATTGGAATGAGTTGTGCCTCTGGGCTTAATTATCTTGTTTGTTTTTCGAAGAAAAAAATATGAGCTAATGTCGTAATTCTGGAGACCCCAATGTCAGTGTCGTCATTACTGTTGTTTTGTTGTTGTCCGGAAACTATCACATTGTATGTTGCTGCTTTACTATTCATGCTAATCTTGTGAAAATTCACACACTTTTTTACCATCACAAGGGCTACAATCTGACCATGGACCATAACTCTGTAAGGCATTTTCACAAAATGATTCCCCTTTATGCTATCTGTGTTAACCCTTCTTGCTGAATTTTTAAATACATTTCTCCTTTACACATACCCTGTTGTATACATGTAATTACATGTATCTTCACTGTGTACAAGTATTTCGCTGTGCAATCACTGCTGTGGAGTGCACTGGTTGCACATTCAACTTGTAAATAGTGCAGACCCTGATGAGACAGCTCCTGCAGGAGCTGTCTCATGTGGGTGTTCACTATTTATAGGTACAATGTAGGTATATTGACGTGAACAGCAAGCGAAGGGTTAAAATGATACAGATTTACCCCTATCCCTGTTCTATGTTTGTTCCAAATTTCAAGACCTACTGAATATTCATGGACAAAATAGTTATAAATATATATATGGAAGGTGGAACATTGCAGCCATTTTAGAAAGTAAAGAACCAAATTTTTCAGATTCCACTAGCAAACAGAGCAGATCCTGATCAGATGGCACCTATAGGAGCCATCTGATCTGGGTCTACTCTATTTGCAAATATGAGAAAACATATAAGAAGGAAAGAGTTAATGGTAAGATAGAATAACATTGTATCAATGCTCACTGTGCTCTTGTTATTTGTGGAAGTAATGCATGAATTAGCCTCATTTTGTTGAATATGTTTAGCTCATTACATCTGCTGTGCATCTACTATCTTCTGTTAATATTTATAATGTGCTATGCTTTGTTACCCAGATAGGCATTTGGTATATATCGTTATTACTGTGCATTTTACCCATCAATCATTTAGCATCCAGATTATTGACCTTGCATATTTACAGAAGGGGCTTATCAAGTTACGGACCACATTTTTTAAAATTTTAATAAACGATGTTCTGCTACATGGTATAGGTTCTGCTACATGCTATAGCTATACTAGTGTAATGAAAGGTACCCTTATGTCACATCTTCATATAGTTTAGTAAAAATAAACCCTTGCGTGTAAGTGTACAACGATATTTCTTTGCAAAGTATCGGCATACATGCACAAGAGTTGTTCAGATGAAGGGCGTGTTTACATACGAGAACCTCACGTTGACACTTCTACCCTGAACCAAACTGCTAATCGTTGCCTGTTTCACTGCTATTTAGGGCACTTGTGGGTATTTATAGGCTATGGATATATCATGTACTTCAATGCATAGCTCGGTCTTACCTTAGTATGTATTGAATTGCCATGATAACTCCGAGAATCTGTAGCTTGTTTACGCTATGAAACCGCCATTTCCTGTTGGTAAGCATGGCACTGATAATTCATGTTCAACTATTGGCGCCGTCTTTACTCAGGATTGTAACACTGTAGCAGTCTTAAATATGTTGCCCTTGCTGAATGAATGATTTGTATGCATTTAATATTGACTCTGGACAGTGTTAGTCCAGTTTTAACTAGAAATGATCGTTCTCAAGACCAGGAGAACGGAGAGCTATATTTGATACGGCGGAGGGGTTTTCCGCATGGATTTCGTTGCACTGCAGCTGATTGGACGAGGATGTCGTAATGGGCTAATACCGCATTCTCATTGGATAGGAAGGCAGGTTACCGCTGTGATGCAACCAGCAAATATCATGACGCAAGCTTCTATATAAGTAAGCGGGAAACCGAGCGCCGTCAGCTTCCAAACTTAAAATAACACTTTACTGCATCACTCTACTGTGTAGCAGGAATATTAAGATGACTAGCTTTTTTTTTCTATTTGGAACCAACTAAGTGTCAGTCCATTTATTTAAGTAAAACTATAGTACAGATAATACAGTCAACATATAACAAGAGTGTTGGAGCTTTAAAACAATACCATATAACAGTATATAATATAGGTATTTAACATCATAGAGGGTATTGTTTTCTTGTATGTATTTAAAAAAAAAACCAAAACTTGTTTTTTGTTTTTATAAAGACCAAATGTCCGACAGACATTAATTTACAAACACGAGCTGTATCATCGTTTCTGTATTGAAGCGAAGACCAGCGTGGGTTTGAAATTTAATTAAGAAGTTATTTCCTGAAGACAGTTCATAAATTTATTTAGCATAGGATGTGCTATTTTTTGTTTTTCATAAAAGGCATTCAGAGTTTTAATTTCATCCATAAACGTTACTAAAATGTTGAATGCTTTTATACGTCGTTCGCTGATCATGTATGATTTGTAGATGCAGTAGCTGATATAGCTTAGAATGATGTTTATATCGTTGTATCCTTGATATGCAGTTTTGTAACCTATGACGATGTAGTATAGCGACTGTAAGGATTTATGTATGCCAATACGTTTAAAACAAGTGGACAATGTAGTCCAAAAGGATGTTACACCAGGACATGTCAGGAAAAAGTGGTCGAGTGTTTCCTTATGGTTACAAAGCAAGCAATTAGGTGAGTTTTTGATTTTCCATGTAAATAAGTTTTCATTTGTAGGTACAATTTTATGTATTATTTTATATCTAAGTTGTTTGAGTCTATTATCAGTAATGACATGATGTATTATATGATACACTGAGTTCCAGTTGATTGCATGACCTATGAAAATTTCCCAATAACCATGGACATAAGGTTTTACAAATTTATTTGAAATAAACAGCATTCTTATTTGTTTGTTGTTAAACTCGTTCAAAGGAACATTGCCTACTGAAATTATTAGATTACGTTCGATTTTAGTGTTTATCGAATCGTCTGACCGGAGTATCTTTTTCCATTCGTTAGGAACGCATTTCTTTAATAAAGCAATTTCAGAAATCCAGTTTGATCTATTCATTAATTTGTTGTAGAAGAGTTCCTCGGATATTTTACCATTTTTCATAATGTCATCAATACAAATTATGTCAGAATTAATCCAGGTTTTGAACAAAAGACATTTACCTTTGTGTTTTATGTACCTATTGGTATAAAAATTAATGTGCTATTCTTGAAAATGTTTTAATTCACACATCTTATCTGGCTTCTGATGTCACAGATGTTCTTTATATTTTTCATGCAGAAATTGTTATTTGATGATTACAAATTAGTTTCATTTCATTTCCCAATAAAACATTTAATGTACAAGTACAGCATGTTGTAATTGTTCCTCGGATGTTTTCTTGACAGATAACCCATTATTATTACAATATTTTTTTTCTGATTCTTCCGATTCCGATTCTTCTTCTTCTACTGTGAACTTGTCTGACATTTCTTGGTAAGTAATGGTACGATCCTTATGAAACTTCACATGAACACTGCTGGTTACATGCAAATGTGCATTTCCCTTTTGAGTTTTATTTAACTCACCACAGCAGCCAAATGGTGGACTCTGATTGGTTGAAATTTAGATTATGTTTGGCAAAGTTACACATCATTCGATTTTGCCAAAAATTAGTATCATGGGATATTTTAGTACTCCAAATCTATTGATAGTATTGCTTGCCATGGTAACTGAATGGTCAAGATTAAAATCCTTTTCGACGAATTTAGATATTGTTCCATTTTGCTTAAAATTGATATGTCAGGATATTTTGGCACTCCAAATCGATTGGTAAGTTTTTCGAAAGAATTGGTTGCCATGGTAACTGAATGGTGGCTCTGATTGTCAAAATTTAGATCTTTTTCTATGAATTAAGGTATTGTATTCGATTTTGCTGAAAATTGGTAGGTTGGGATATTTTCCCTTACCAAACTAACTTACATTAACTTATAAGTCACTTATAAGTGAGATATAGGTGACTTATAAGCCGCTTATAAGCCCCTTATAAGTCACTTATAAGTTCGCAAAAATCCTGTGTAAGTGAGTTCTAAGTTTAAGCCAGTTATAAGTGAGTTATAAGTCTGGAAATACTTCACTTATAAGTGACTTATAAGTGGCTTGTAAGTTTCAGTGAACATTTGATTAAACAAGTAAGTCAGTTATAAGTACAAGGCTTTTCATTACATTGCCATGTGTATGTGAGAACTTAGTCTTTTTCATCGGATATTTGCTAGCTTGAAAAATTCTAAGTCCAAAAATTATTCGAAATTTTGCCCCCAAAAAAGCTTAATGCTTCACTAGATCCAAACCCAACAGTAATGGATATCAAATTTCAGAATTTCAAGATCTATCCAATAAAATAATAATCATTTACATTATAATAATTATATAGTTACATAATTTAAAAATTATATACTATTTAATATTTTGTTATACTCCAATATATCAACCCTTCTCTTGCTGTTCATGTCAATATACCTACCTGTAAATAGTGAAGACCCTGATGAGACAGCTCCTACAGGAATCACAGGGTCTGCACTATTTACCAAAATACTAAGAAGTGTGTACTTTATGTATGTAACTGACAATAAATGTCTTTATATAATTATGACACAAAATCAGTCTGATTTTTTTTTAACCCCCCCCACTCTTTTTATCGGCGGGGGGGGAAGATAGAGAGAGAGAGAGAGAGAGAGAGAGAGAGAGAGAGAGAGAGAGAGAGAGAGAGAGAGAGAGAGAGAGAGAGAGAGAGAGAGAGAGAGAGAGAGAGAGAGAGAGAGAGAGAAGAGACATGTGTACACACAGTCCTTTCATAATACAGTTGTGGGTGTGACCAATCATATTGAAGGTCAGGGTGCAAGTTGGTGCATGCATTTAGGTTGTTCCTACGCAAAGATATAGTCCCTCGAAGTTGGAATCATTTTGTCCGAAAATTTATCTTTTTTTTTCAAAATGCACCATATACCATACGAAAAAACACTTTTAGCTTTATTTTGATATATATTTCATATTTCGGAAACAATTTTGACCGTATTACATCCGGCCCGCAATATTCAAATTTTCGGGGTCACACGTTAATCCGACCCGGAGCCATATTGAAAGTTTTCAAAACATTGACGCTCTGTCTCGCGATAAAGAAATTAGACTCGATTCGGATGAAAACATCCACCACATGCTACAAAAAGCACATGCAAGAATGAATGGTGAGTATCGGTGTATACAATACCACTTATTATGTCTCCCCCCATATTTATATGGGGGAGACATATTGTTTTCGTGAGAGTTGTCTGTCTGTCCGTCTGTCCGTCTGTCTGTCACACTTTTTGTCCGGACGATAACTTCAATATGCCTGATGCCAGTTGATTGAAACTTCATATATGGAAAGAGCATAATGAGAGGAAGTGTCATGCACAAGGTCCATAACTCTGGCTTCACTAATATTGGAGTTATTGCCCTTTGTAAAAAAAAATCACACTTTTTTGTCCCGACGATAACTCCTATATGGCTCATGCCATTGGATTGAAACTTCATATATGGAAAGATCATAACGAGAGGAAGTGTCATGCACAAGGTCCATAACTCTGGCTTCGCTAATATTGGAGTTATTACCCTTTGTAAAAAAATCATAATTTTTTGTCCGGACAATAACTTCAATATGCCTGATGCCAGTTGATTGAAACTTCATATATGGAAAGATCATAAGGAGAGGAAGTGTCATGCAGAAGGTCCATAACTCTGGCTTCACTAATTTTGGAGTTATTGCCCTTTGTAAAAACAATCACAATTTTTTGTCTAGATGATTACTCCTATGTGACACATGCCATTGGAGTGAAACTTCATACATGGAACGATCATAATAAGAGAAAGTGTCATGCATAAGATCCTTAACTCGAGCTTCAATAAATTTAGAGTTATTGCCCCTTGTACATTTGTTTAATTCTTTCTTGTCCGGATGATAACTCCTACATGGCTCTTGCCATCGTATTGAAACTTCATACATGGAAAGAGCATGATGAGAGAAAGTGTCATGAACAAGGGCCATAATTCTGGCTTCAATACTTTTGGAGTTATTGCCCTTTGTTACATTTTTTGGCCGATCAATAACTCCTGTTCGACTGATGCTATTGGAATGACATTTTGATTTTGGAAAGAACATGATGAAAGTAAGTGTCATGCACAAGGGCCATAAATCTGGTATCAGTATTTTTGGAGTTATTAGCTGTTATCATTTTCTTCTTGAAAAATGTAGTGTGGAAAACGCATAATGAGGGGACGTATCATTCATCAAGACCATAACATTTTTAGTGATTTCCCTTTACATATTGTTTTTATTAGAGGGGAGACATCGGTTTTTTTTGACAAAAACCTCTAGTTACTATTTTTTTAAGTCGGAATTTTGAGTTTTTGACGAAAGTCGATGGCTTAACCTATGACTATGATCCTGTCATACTCAACTGTCTTAGCGCACACTCGTCTGGAAATTGTATTTCAAACAGTCAACATTAATACAAGCAATTATTAAATCATACACTTTAACAAATTGTCAGTGCACTCTTTCTCTTCAAAACCCAACCATATGCATCGACAGGAAAGCTCACGCACAACATCGTTTCGGACCCAATCCCTTTCGGCCTTGGTCGTTTCGTCCGAAATTCAAAACGACAAAGGCATACGCAGATTATAATCAGCAATATAGACGAGGGTTGATAAAAGGCATTTTAATGAAAATTTCATTAGAAACAAAAAGACTTGCAGTGTTTATGAATAATATTTTAATGACGTTCAGTGGTCGTTTGGGCTAATGCAAACACGATTGACCAATGTGAACAGGCATTTTCATCAAGATCTACACTGTTTGAAACAGACTTACAGTTCACTCTGCAATAATTATATATAGTTGAAATCTTTTGCTGATGCCTTGCTGTGACACTTTTAAAAACCCATGTCTTGTCTTGCAGAAACTCATAAAGTCTTATATAGTACTTTTTAGTACTGTAGTGTAATGCTTATTGGGTTATGTTTAAATTTAAGGCTGGCAACATAGATGTTGAGGCAGATCTGCTACCAGGATATGGTGTAAAGATCTCTGTCCCTCAGCTGGACATCAAAAGGAAGTGACACTGCACTACCTCACCTGTTATGCAGAGTACTTCTCAGATGAAGTAGTGTCTAGGAGCTCTGTCAGAGGAGAAGCCAGCCCTGGATGGAAGGAGTGTTAGGGCCATAACAAGTAAGTGAAAACAGCATTCTGAGTGACTGGTAACTCAATATCTAATTCACATGTGTTTTAATGCATCTGATTAAGATCCTAATTAATGTAAAAAGAATAAGAATATAAAATTAATACAAATATCAATGACAACTATACACCAATACACAATAAGATGGGCACAATAAAAAAAATTGACTTAAAATACCCGCTGGAATAGGGGCAATAAATCAATAATTTGAGGATGAATGGGGATGAATAAATTCCTTAGGCTGTGAAATACATGATGCAACAACATTTAAAAATTATATAACAGGATTTTCATTCTAAGCTGAATATCTCTCACACAAGCTGTAACATTCAAACAATTGCTGCTAAATTATTGCCGTATGTACGTCAAAAGCAGTAGAACTTAACTTTATAGTTGATGAAAGATTAGGTAACCTTTTTACATGTAACTATTAACCCTTTACTTGTTTTCCACTAAATTAATAGAATTCAATATTCTGTCAAGCAAAGTATTGAGTACACCCAGATTAGATTGCTCCTTCAGAGCTTCTTTATCTGGATCTACACTGTTTGCAAAGATAAATATATTGGGTACAATTTTTTAAAAAATCCAACATTTTGCTATCTATATTCGAGTGTCAAACACCTTGAATAGAGATAAGGTGCAGGGTGAACGTCTAGAAGTCTTAGATCCAAGATTTTTTGCAAAGTTCAACCAGTCTTTTAAATATTTACAATGTTCTCTTTTTTCCGTACATTTCAGAATATGTGCAAGAAAAAATTATGCAAGACTCCGGAGAAAGACATCATCCAGGCAATCAACCAAAAGTGTGCTGATGCAAGGGTTTCCATAAAACCCAGACGTAAATAAAGGAAAATATGTCCATGGGACACAAATGCCCACTCCAGGTTTTTCTAAATTGAACAATCATTAAACAATCACCAAAATTCAATCAAGTGTCTGCGAACAGGAAGTAGATGAATGACAGACCTGAAAAGGGGAGACACAGTACAACTCACTACGATTATGCTTCAGAGGAAATATCAAATCATTCCAGCTTACAAGTCAAGAAATCTTTGACAATACAAACGGACAAGGATAAAACTTAATGCCCTAAAGGTGGGGGTATAAAAATGATAACACTGCTGCTTATAGTAGATTGAACACTTGATTTTGCTAGTTGCGCATAATGTGGATAAACTAGACTTTTCGATTTATGATGAACAATTTACCTTCCAAGGTTTTTTTATTTATACATAATGTGCATAAATTTTACAATATGTGTATTTGATGGTGAAATTCAGTGATATTTTCATGGTACTAACAACCAATATCTCAATATTAAGGGCTTCAAATAAGAAATGATTAACTGCTGATCGAAGAGACTGATAATGTTTAATCCTCTCCCTAATAATCAAGCATTTTCTCATACTGGCAGACAGAGAAGAGCAAGACCAGACAGCTGTCCGGTCTGAGTCTGTCCCGTCTGCTTATGACGTTTCATAGATCATTACATGCAGTTCCTTTTTCTCACCAAAACTTTACTTTAAAACATACCCCAAAAATATTATGACTATGGTCTATGAATATTCACGAGGTCATGAAACAACTAATAAATAAAGAACAGGGAAAGGGTTAATCAATACACTATGAAAGTAGATCATGGAACATTGCTCCTCAGGAGCAATTGCTCCATTTTCCATATTTATAAGTTACCAAGTTACGATTAAAAACAATCTCCAATAAATTAAGCCCTTATCTTAGCAAAATTACTTAACCCTTAGCCTGTCAATAGTATTGTAGTCTGCTACATTTTTCATATGTTTCAATTTTCAAACTGCTTCAAATTTGCTTAAAAAAAGCATCTAAATATGTAGTATTATAGCATAAACGGAAGCGAGGTACACGTATATTCAACTTCAAGCACGATACCTTTTTTTAAAAAAACCCAATTTGGATGACTCTTTAACTTTGAACTAAGATAAGAATTTTCATGTAGACTAGATTTGAACAAGTTGAATGATTATTATGGTCAAGTCAAATATTTAAATGTTTGATACAGGCAGTGCATTTATTAAACATTTATTATTGAAACATATTGCTGATGTACGGCAGCTTATTTCCATTAAACCCAAATGTAAATAATGAATTTCCTGTACAAATAAAAAGGGACAGTGATGTCAAATTAATCCGGACATTAGTTGCTGAATGAGATTACCAGATGGTGAATATATACAGTTACTTTAAATTTTAATTAATTTATTTTTTTTTTTATTCAAATTTGGAAATTGAAGGTGAACTTCAAAAAATATCAGGTTTGGCAAACTTGATGGCTTCTACAATCTGATTTGGATCTACACTGGTTGTGAAACCAAATGTGCAGCCAGAGTATTATTTCCAATCTTGTTCGATAACATTCTGGATTTATGAGACATTACTGTTTACTTAAACGGGCTGTGAATTTTCCTTTTTTGCTTTCGTTCCAGGCTAATAATTCAGTTAGGGTATGTAGGATAATTAATGTATTGATGGATGAAGACTCTACAGATTCTCAACTGTCCGTAAAGACTCTTTCAGGTTAAAAACTCAACCGTAGGACTGGTTGAGCAGGGAATTGAACCAGCAGCCCCTGGGTTGGTAGTCCAGTGCATTAATACCACTAGACCAGGGTACAGCTCTTGATCCAGCTCCGTAGACTTATAAGTCACTTATAAGTCTCCCAAGCAGCAGACTTATAAGTGGCTTATAAACCACTTATAAGTGGCTTATAAACCACTTATAAGTGGTTTATAAGCCGTTTACTGTATCATACTTATAAACCACTTATAAGTGGCTTATAAACCACTTATAAGTGGCTTATAAGCCGTTTACTAGTATCATACTTATAAGTCACTTATACATGGCTTATAAGCCACTTATAAACCACTTACATATGTCCTCTTTCTTATAGATCACTTATACTTGACTTACATCTCATTTGCATGTAAAATACTTATAAGTGACTTATAGGTGACTTATAAGTCGGGTATAAGTTTGACATCTAAGCCACTTATAAGTGACTTATAAATTATTTTGGTAAGGGTTGGCACTCTGGATTGATTTGTAGGTCTTTTGAAAGAATTGGTTGGCATGGTAATTATGTCTCCCCCCATATTTATATGGGGGAGACATATTGTTTTCGTGAGAGTTGTCTGTCTGTCTGTCTGTCCGTCCGTCCATCTGTCTGTCTGTCCGTCTGTCCGTCACACTTTTTGTCCAGACGATAACTTTAATATGCCTGATGCCAGTTGATTGAAACTTCATATATGGAAAGAGCATAATGAGAGGAAGTGTCATGCACAAGGTCCATAACTCTGGCTTCACTAATATTGGGGTTATTGCCCTTTGTAAAAAAAAATCACACTTTTTTGTCCGGACGATAACTTCTATATGGCTCATGCCATTGGGTTGAAACTTCATATATGGAAAGATCATGACGAGAGGAAGTGTCATGCACAAGGTCCATAACTCTGGCTTCACTAATATTGGAGTTATTGCCCTTTGTAAAAAATATAATTTTTTGTCCGAACAATAACTTCAATATGCCTGATGCCATTGGATTGAAACTTCATATATGGAAACATCATAACGAGAGGAAGTGTCATGCAGAAGGTACATAACTCTGGCTTCACTAATATATGAGTTATTGCCCTTTGTTAAAAAATCACACTTTTTTGTCCGGACGATAACTTCTATATGGCTCATGCCATTGGATTGAAACTTCATATATGGAAAGATCATAACGAGAAGAAGTGTCATGCACATGGTCCATAACTCTGGCTTCACTAATATTGGAGTTATTGCCCTTTGTAAAAACAATCACAATTTTTTGTCCGGATGATTACTCCTATGTGACACATGCCATTGGAGTGAAACTTCATACATGGAACGATCATAATAAGAGAAAGTGTCATGCATAAGATCCTTAACTCGAGCTTCAATGAATTTAGAGTTATTGCCCCTTGTACATTTGTTTAATTCTTTCTTGTCCGGAGGATAACTCCTACATGGCTCTTGCCATCGTATTGAAACTTCATACATGGAAAGAGCATGATGAGAGAAAGTGTCATGAACAAGGGCCATAATTCTGGCTTTAATACTTTTTGAGTTATTGCCCTTTGTTACATTTTTTGGCCGATCAATAACTCCTGTTCGACTGATGCTATTGGAATGACATTTTATTTTTAAGGGCCATAAATCTGGTATCAGTATTTTTGGAGTTATTAGCTGTTATCATTTTCTTCTTGAAAAATGTAGTGTGGAAAAGGAAGTATCATTTATCAAGAGCATAACATTTTTAGTGATTTCCCTTTACATATTGTTTTTATTAGAGGGGAGACATCCGTTTTTTTGACAAAAACCTCTAGTTAAATGGTTGGCTTTGATTGGTTGAAATTTAGATTTTGCTGAAATTTGGCATTTAGGGGTATTTGAGTACCCCAAACTCAATCAAGTTGTTTTGAAAGACTTGGTTGCCATGTGATGTCCTTTGATTGGTCACAATTTACATATTAATTTTTCGGAGAATTATTCAGTAGGGGTATATTTGTAACCCAAACTTAATGGCCGGTGTTTCAAAAGTGTTGGTTGCCATAGTAACCCAGTGACGGCCAGTGATTGGTTGAAATTTAGATATTTTCCTCATTAATACTAGTTTTCAGTTTCATTTCGAGGACATTCTGTGACAATTTCTGTTACAATTAGATCTTGTTGCAAAGACCAGTTAAAGTCACTTTTTATATTGACATTTTCTGGATTTCTTTACCTATCTTAAAGAGCCATTCATTTATTGAACATAGGAGTGTTGAGAAGCAGGTGGTTGTTTAATGCAAGTCAAAAGTACTGCAGAAACTCCTATAGGAGCTTCCTGCATTTCTTTTGACCTGCATTAAGCTCCCAACTGCCTTACAGACCATAATTAGACCTTTTTGACAGTTTCTACTTTATTGACAGTGTCTAGATGTTTATATTGACGTTGTCTACAGGATTGATGTATGAAATAGAGAATTCAGGATGAAATGGTCAAACTTGAATAAATCATTCATTAAGAAATAATGACATCATAAATATTAATTAGATGAATTTTATATTGGCATATAAACAGGGGCATTTTTGGCCATTACAGAAACTATAGAATTAGACCTGTCATATCATAAGTAAACATTACATCAAACCATTACCTCATAGGCTATTTTTAGCTCACCAGAGCACAAAGTGCTCAGGGTGAGCTTTTGTGATTGCCTGATGTCCGTCGTCCGTCGGCGTGCGTCGTCCGTCGTGCGGTGTGCGTCGTCAGTTGTCAACAATTTGAACCTTTAAAAATCTTCTCCTCTGAATCTACAAGGTTCTCAGCTTTCATCTTTGGCATGTAGTATCATCTTTAGGTCCTCTACAAAAGTTATATAAATTATGGCCCTGGGGTCAAAATTGGCCCCGCCCCAGGAGTGCCTTGTTTCCAATAGAAACATATAGTAAAACTTTGAAAATCTTCTCCTCTGAAACCAGAAGGTTCTCAGCTTTCATATTTGGCATATTTGCTATAGGAGCAAATGCTCTATTTATCACAGTGGGTTTCACAAAGTGACTTTTACAGAGTTGTCAAAAGTTGTTGATATGAGGGAATGAGTTAAACTCAGATAAGAGGACTCCTACAGAGTCATCTGATCAGGGTTTACCCTGTTTGCAAAGACTTGTAAAGGGGTATCTATGAAGTAAAAAGGTAATATGTTCTTTGTGCTGTTTATCCAAAATTAATATTAATATGTGCATTGCACAATAAAAGACTGCAAAAGACATGTTCAGCCATTATTTTAACCCATTCTTTCCTACTGAGGTATCTTTGCACCTCTGTAAAACTCGGATTTGAAACCATTGTGATAAATAGAGCATTTGCTCCATAGGAGCAAATGCTCTATTTACCACAATGATTTTTAAAACTACACAATTCTGAAATTCTCCTTTTCTATAGTTAATGCTCCTTTTCAGTAGAATAATTCAAAGATGTTGAGTCTAAAAATAGTCTAGGAGCTAAGGGAATGAGTTAACTTTGCAAGCTGGTGGCGAATTTGCTGTCTGTCTGTTACATCAGCTTGCAATCATTGTTTCTTACATGAATACAGATGAGGGAAAATGACAGTGGATTTTCATCAAATCTCACAGGAATGATCTGCAGGTGACCCTCTTTCAGATTTATGTACCAGTACATGTAAATCATTCTTGTCTGCTGCATACTTTGGTCACAGGAGCTAAAAAACCCATTTTGAAGCAGATTCTTTAAATGATATCTCCTCCTGCCTGGATTCTCATCAAATATCAGAGAAATGATCTATAGTTCATCCCCCACCCTGGAACAGGAGGGAGGTTATAGGAATGACCCTTGTCTATCCATCTGTCTGTGTGTCAGTAACAATTTTGTATCCGCTCCATATCTTCTACACACCTGGAAAGATTTCCATAACTCTTGCCTCAATTGTTGACCAAACTAAGACGATGTGCAGAACACAGGTGGTAGTCATGTTGGCTGCTCAAGGTCAAGGTCACATTTGAAGGTCAAGTGTTTTAACCTTCAATTTTAATTACATTTTCATGTCCGCTCTTTATCTTCTAAACCTTTTGAAGAATTTTCATAAAACTACTCAAATGTTAGGTCAATTGAGACAATGTGCAAAACACATGAGACAGTCATGTCAGCTCAAGGTCAAGGTCACATTTGAGGGTCAAGTGTAATTTCTTGTGTGCTCCATATCTCCTATATCCCAGGAAGGATTTTCATGAAACTTGTCTCAAATGGTAACCAAGGTGGGACGATGTGCAGAACACATGTGGCAGTAATGTTGACTCAGGGTCAGGGTCAGATTTGAAGGTCAGTTGATTTAACCTTCAATTTCCATTACAGTTCTGTATGGAGGACGATCAACGCCAAAAATGCATCACGCTTTGTGGCATTTCAACTTGCTTCATGGTAAATGCATTATGCTAAATGATTATTGCATGCCACGATGTGCTTTCTTCTTTCTTTGAAGATTCTTCCTCGATCTGACATTCAACATTCTTTAAACTTTTTATTGATTATTATAAACGTCAAATGATGTGTATCATTGTTTAAATTTCTTTGAAGCATAGTCTTTGTGCTATTTGCTTAGCGCTTGGTGCTTGATGCTTGATGCGTGGTGCGTGGTGCGTAGTCCAACGTCGTTACGTTCGGCCCCGGCCTTTTTCGTACTCTAGCAGACAATTAAGAGTCACGGACTAAAACGCTGAAGTGATTTGCCGAATACATAAATAAAGAATGAAATAGAAGGAATTCGAAAAACGCTGAAGACAAAGAAATAGAATGGTTACTGATCAATTACATTAGAGTGTGTGTGTGTGTGTGTGTGTGTGAGTGTGTGTGTGTGTGTGTGTGTGTGTGTGTGTGTGTGTGTGTAGGGGGGGTCTGCCCTGTTTGCTAATGATCTGTCATTATAGATATGATTCTACAAAGTCTGCCATGATAAAGAATTCCTGTGTCCATGTTTTATTTTAACAATATAATTAATATTCACAATGTCACTATTTTTCACATGAATATTCAATGAGTAATGTGTCAACTGTGCAGTACCATGATCGCCGATGTGTGATAGGCCACAAGTATCTGTGTTAAATTTATTATAAATAGAACTTTAAACTGGTGGCATCATATTTAATTTCAAACAGAATTATGGGAAAAGGGTGATGTTGTTGTTGTTTAAAATAAATAATATAACTTTAACTTGATGACATCACATTTAATTTAAAAAGAAGATTATGGGGGAAGGGGGGTTAACCCTTTCGCTGCCGAACTCAAGGGTTAAAGGATGTTACTTTTGGTGCAATTTTATTGCGTTGTCTTTTCATGTTCAACTAATCAGGGCCTGTTCTGTTTGCTTATGAACTTAGAATAAATACCTGGTTTCTATCATTGCCAAACACAATAGTGTCCAAAGGAACACATGTGTCACCTGCTGGGGGAAGTGTGACGGACAGACAGACAGACAGACGGACGGTCATACAGATGATGGAAAAGTGACCCCTGTCTGACACGCTGTCTCTCAGCAGGTGACACAAAAAAAATGGTAACTAACGCCATTAAACATTATAAACAAGGAACACATGTGTCACCTGCTGGGAGAAGTAGAATAATAACAAGAGGGTCTGAAAAGCCCTGACATCGCTCACCAGACAATCAGAGGAGAAGATTTTCAAAGTTTTCACTATGTGCTTCTATAGAAAACTAGCCGTTCCTGGGGAGAACCAATTTTGACACATGGGGCATAATTTATGTAACTTTTGTAGAGGACCTCAAGTGAAGAAAATTTAAGAAAATGTAAATGAAAACATATAGAATCTAACAATGTAAATCTAAATAAGGGAATGCACACAACTTCAATTTAGGCTGGGTCCTAGTAGTGGTTACCGTAGCATCCCCCCCTAGACTTTTTTTCATGGGTACCAAATTGTTCGTTGGGGTCCTTAGAACACATTTTGAGCATGCCCCCAAAAATAAGTTTGTCCCAGCTATGTTTTATTTAACGGTTTCCATGGTAACCCGAGGTAATTTTCGAAACTACCTTGGTTCAGAAAATGCGCCATAACTTTGTTTTTAGAAGTAATAGAAGGACAAAATAAGTACCAAAGTAAAGCAGAGACATATAGCTTGAATATGATATATGATTTTATTAATATTCATAAATGCATTCTTATGAATATTAATGAGGAAGTAAAAAATGTGATTTTTTTAGAAAAAGGGAGTTTGTTGTTTAGTCTGAGAGGCTTATTAATGCACAGAAATTATGGAATTTAGGTTTAAGTTGTTCGTTGGAGTCCTCAGAACACATTTTGAGTACTTCCCCAAATAATTTTGTCCCATCTATGTTTTATTAAACGGTTTCCATGGTAACCCGATGTAAATTCCGAAACATCCTTGGTTCAGAAAATGCGTAATAACTTTGCTTTTAGAGGTAATAGAAGGACAAAACAAGTACCAAAGTGAAGCAGAGACATATAACTTGAATATGGTATATGACTTAATTAATATTCATAAATACGTTCTTATGAATATTCATGAGAATGTAAAAAAAATGCGTTTTTTAGAAATTGAAGCTTGTTGTTTAGTCTGATAGGCTTATTAATGCACACAAATTATTGAATTCAGGTTTAAATTGTTTGTTGGGGTCATCAGAACACATTTTGAGCATTCCCCCAAATTAATTTTGTCTTATCTATGTTTTATTGAACGGTTTCCATGGTAACGCGAGGAGGTAAATTTCGAAACATCATTGGTTCAGAAAATGCACAATAACTTTGCTTTTAGAGGCAATAGAAGGACAAAACAAAAACCAAAGTAAAACAGAGACATATATCTTGATTATGATATATAATTTTAATAATATTCATATATGATTGCTTATGAATATTAATGAGGAAGTATAAAAATCCGCGTTTTTAGAAAAATGAGTTTTTTGTTTAGTCTTAGAGGCATATTAATGCACAAAAATTATTGAATTCAGGTTTACATGTAAATTGTTCGTTGGGATCCTCAGAACACTTTTTGAGCATTCCCCCAAAATAATTGTGCCCCAGCTATGTTTTATTAAACGGTTTCCATGGTAACCTGAGGTAAATTTCGAAACTATCTTGATTAAGAAAATGCATAATAACTTTTAGCTTGACGAGTTTGTTTTCAGTCTGAGACGCCTAATAATATACAAATAGTTATTGAATTCAGATTTAAATGTTTTAATATCAACAAAAAAATAAAGGAAAACATCTTTGGTTCATGTAATATTTCTAAAACATGTATTTTAAGCTAATTTGCATATAACGTGCGTAAATGAATAAGCAATTTAACATAAGCCCTATATTTAGCATTGTTTCAAGTGTACTATCTTTTTCTATTATTTATTTTACGTAAAATACCAGATATTGAACAAAAATTGACAAGAGCAGAGGGTCATTACTTTGAGTTCTTGAATATTAATGCATAGGTATGAATATTAATGAGATGTAAAATAAACACACTTGAATGAGCTGTTCTTTTTATCTGAGATTATTTTAGTTAACCAGTATAGAGCTTGATACTGACTGAAACAGCGATATTGATGTTCATGTATATAAATATGTAGATAATGAATATTATTTCAAAATCATGAATATTAATGAGAATGTAAACTGTTGTAGGAAAGTAAGTTTTTCTATTATATTGCAATATACATGTATGTGAACAACACATTTCTTGTAAGAAATTACAGCAGAGGAATTGAGCCTCATGCATGTTTTATGAAGAATATTACTGTTATGGGTGTTTTTCAATGCAATAGAAAATATATAGCATCTCGACTGTAATCATCAGTTTATGTTTACCCATATTAGCATTGCGTGACTTCTAACTTACTCGCGATGTCTTATGCATTTGCTTGATTATTTACCACAGCATGCCAGAACAACGCAAGGCTTCTTGCGAGCATTTCGCGACAGACTGGACAACTCATTAAGTGTGTCTGGCCTGCTGCGGATGCTCCGCGTCAGCTCCCTGTCCAGTTTCATCCCTCTGGACAGGGGAGACGTGGGAGCTTGCTGCCCGACGGAAGAAGTATTCTTCTCCTCTTTGGTCAGCGACTCCCTCGCAACAGACAAATCACTGCCCTCTAAAGCTTAGAAGAAGCCTGCTTCATCTTTAAAATCTCTTTCGTCAACAGCCCATGTGGTGCAGTCGATTCCCCAGTTGTTAGTTGCAGATCGGCACCCAACTGCTGGCCCGGGTGCGGGTTCCCCGTTTACCACTTGAATGGTGCCCTTTGTTCTGGTCCCAGGTACTATTGTTGCCAGGTATCCCGGTCCGCTTGCTGTGTGAAGAGTTTTGCCTGGTCCCGCTGAATCTAGGCCCAGTTATCCGTCCCCGGTCCCGGTGTCCTGGCGTTAGTGCTTCCGTTTCATGACGTCACCAGCAGACCGGTCTACCGAGCCCCCGCCCAAAGATGTCACTGTGTATTCTTTGGCCCGGTGTCCTAAGTTTGCTCTCCCGTGCAACGGTCCTCCGGTGGCCCGGTCTGGTCCTTTGGACCAGGATACCGAAGTGGACCGGTAAATCTACCAGTCCAATCTTTTCTACAGGGCATTCTGTCTCTACACCGCATTACAGTGGTGAAAGTCAACAGGAAGCTGCTCTGGCTACGTCTAGACGTTCTTGGTCGTCTAGACCCTGCAATTAACCTTCATCTTCTGAATACACTTCGGACTCCCCAGTCCCCATCCCACCCACCCCGTAGGAGGCGTAAAAAACTTCTTATTCTTCTAATGGGAACTAGCACTCGCACCGCTCTCATCGCAGATCGAGGTATTACCATTACTCTTCTATGCGAAGACATCGCTCTGCCTCCTCAGATTCGTCGGCTGGTCGCTCTCGATAGCCGACACTCATTCTGGGAACCAGCAAGCTTCACCTAGAGGGAGAATAGCTCTCACGTGAACCCACAGTCCACACTTCTATGTCTGTGGCGGGTCCCACTCTTCCCGGGTTCTGCCATCCATGGCGTTCACCAGGGCGGATTCTGAGGGAGAACAGGAAGACACTTTGTCCATTATGGCTCCTAGGGATGGTCCTATTTTTTAAGGGAATCAGACTTTGTGGAAGCCTCTCACTCAGATTTAGACGGGACTTAGTCCTCTTTTTCTTTAGATGATTCTGAACATCAATATTTTCTATTAAGAATGCGTGTGAAGATTGTTTTAGAATCATCCCACCCTCTATCTGCCCTAGACCCCCGAATCCTATTCACAGGGGTCATCTATCCTCTTCCGTGCTATTGTCAGTCGAAAAAGTGGACCTCCCTAACCTAATAAAGTCTAGGGAGTCTCTTTCTACTTCCACGGGACTTCTTTCCCGTTTGCCTGACTTGGACGAAGATTTTTGTGCCAGCCCGGCAACTGGGTGGATCATGTCCGCTAAACTCTTACGGACAAGGGTTCCCTGGGTATCTCTTAGGCCTCCTGTTTCAAATGAAAATCGACCTGGGATGTTTTATTAGATCCCCTCACTTGATTCCGACAGCCCCAGAGACGGGCATTAGGCCCCCTCTCTCTCTCTCTCTCTCTCTCTCTCTCTCTCTCTCTCTCTCTCTCTCTCTCTCTCTCTCTCTCTCTCTCTCTCACATATTCACTTCTTTAGTACCGGCAGTTGCATCCAACAGATGGGGGTTCGCTTCAAACAAGGCATCTCAGACTAAACAATAAACTCCTTTTTTCTTAACAAAAATCGGATTGTTTTACTTCCTCATTAATATTCATAAGAATACATTTATGAAGATTAGTTAAATTACATATCATATTCAAGTTATATGTCTTTGCTTTATTCAGGTTCTTGTTTTGTCCTTCTTTCGCCTCTAAAAGCAAAGTTATGACGCATTTTCTTAATCAAGATAGTTTCGAAATTTACCTCGGGTTACCATGGAAACCGTTAAAAACATAGCTTGGACACAATTATTTTGGGGAATGCTCAAGTGGTGTTCTGCGGACCCCAACGAACAATTTAAACCTGAATCCAATTATTTTTGTGCATTAATAGGCCTCTAAGACTAAACAAAAAACTCATTTTTCTAAAAAAGCGGATTTTTATACTTCCTCATTAATATTCATAAGCAATCATATATGAATATTATTAAAATTATATATCATAATCAAGATATATGTCTCTGCTTTACTTTGGTTTTTGTTTTGTCCTTCTATTGCCTCTAAAAGCAAAGTTATTATGCATTTTCTGAACCAATGATGTTTCGAAATTTACCTCCTCGCGTTACCATGGAAACCGTTCAATAAAACATAGATGGGACAAAATTACTTTGGGGGGAATGCTCAAAATGTGTTCTGATGACCCAAACAAACAATTTAAACCTGAATTCAATAATTTGTGTGCATTAATAAGCCTCTCAGACTAAACAACAAGCTCATTTTTCTAAAAAACGCATTTTTTTACATTCTCATGAATATTCATAAGAATGCATTTATGAATATTAATTAAATCATATACCATATTCAAGCTATATGTCTCTGCTTTACTTTGGTACTTGTTTTGTCCTTCTATTACCTCTAAAAGCAAAGTTATTACGCATTTTCTGAACCAAGGATGTTTCGGAATTTACACCGGGTTACCATGGAAACCGTTCAATAAAACATAGATTGGACAAACTTATTTAGGGAAATACTCAAAATGTGTTCTGAGGACTCCAACGAACAATTTAAACTTAAATTCAATAATTTCTGTGCATTAATAAGCCTCTCAGACTAAACAACAAACTCCTTTTTTCTAAAAAAATCACATTTTTTACTTCCTCATTAATATTCATAAGAATGCATTTATGAATATTAATAAAATCATATATCATATTCAAGCTATATGTCTCTGCTTTACTTTGGTACTTGTTTTGTCCTTCTATTGCTTCTAAAAACAAAGTTATGGCTCATTTTCTGAACCAAGGTAGTTTCGAAAATTACCTCGGGTTACCATGGAAACCGTTAAATAAAACATAGCTGGGACAAACTTATTTTTGGGGGCATGCTCAAAGTGTGTTCTAAGGACCCCAACGAACAATTTGGTACCCATGAAAAAAAGTCTAGGGGGGGATGCTACGGTAACCACTACTAGGACCCAGCCTAATTATGTTTACCCTCTCCCTGTGCAAATTGGTTGAATTTCAGAAAGAATATATTAATCTAGATCTATATCGTTAATAACTCAAAGTCTCATCAGGTTCAATTAGTTTACAATCTAACTGCCTTTTTAGCTCACCAGAGCACAAAGTGCTCAGGGTGAGCTTTTGTGATTGCCTGATGTCCGTCGTCCGTCGGCGTGCGTCGTCCGTCGTCCGTCGTGCGTCGTGCGGTGTGCGTCGTCAGTCGTCAACAATTTGAACCTTTAAACATCTTCTCCTCTGAATCTACAGGGTTCTCAGCTTTCATCTTTGGCATGTAGTATCATCTTTAGGTCCTCTACAAAAGTAATATAAATTATGGCCCTGGGGTCAAAATTGGCCCCGCCCCAGGGGTGCCTTGTTTCCAATAGAAACATATAGTAAAACTTTGAAAATCTTCTCCTCTGAAACCAGAAGGTTCTCAGCTTTCTTATTTGGCACATAGCATCATGTTCAGGTCCTCTACGGAAGTTATATAAATTATGGCCCTGGGGTCAAAATTGGCCCCGCCCCAGGGGTGGGAAGTTTTCAATAGAAACAAATAGTGAAATCTTTGAAAATCTTCTCCTCTGAAACTGGAATTCTCTCAGCTTTTATATTTGGCACAGAGCATCGTGTTCAGGTCCTGTACAAAAGTTATATAAATTATGGCCCTGGGGTCAAAATTGGCCCCGCCCCAGGGGTGGGCAGTTTTCAATAGAAACAAATAGTGAAATCTTTGAAAATCTTCTCATCTGAAACTGGAAGGTTCTCAGCTTTCATATTTGGCACATAGCATCGTGTTCAGGTCCTCTACAAAAGGTATATAAATTATGACCCTGGGGTCAAAATTGGCCCCGCCCCAGGGTTGGGCCATTTTCAATAGAAACAAATAGTGAAATCTTTGAAAATCTTCTTCTCTGAAACTGGGAGGCTCTCAGCTTTCATATTTAGCACAGAGCATCATGTTCAGGTCCTCTACAAAAGTTATATAAATTATGGCCCTGGGGTCAGAATTGGCCCTGCCCCAGGGGTGCCTTGTTTCCAATAGAAACATATAGTAAAACTTTGAAAATATTCTCCTCTGAAACCAGAAGGTTCTCAGCTTTCATATTTGACACATAGCATCATGTTCAGGTCCTCTACAAATGTTATATAAATTATGGCCCTGGGGTCAAAATTGGCCCCGCCCCAGGGGTGGGCAGTTTTCAATAGAAACAAATAGTGAAATCTTTGAAAATCTTCTCCTCTGAAACTGGAATTCTCTCAGCTTTCATATTTGGCCCAGAGCATCATGTTCAAGTCCTGTACAAAAGTTATATAAATTATGGCCCTGGGGTCAAAATTGGCCCCGCCCCAGGGGTTGGCAGTTTTCAATAGAAACAAATAGTGAAATCTTTGAAAATATTCTCCTCTGAAACCAGAAGGTTCTCAGCTTTCATATTTGACACATAGCATCATGTTCAGGTCCTCTACAAAAGTTATATAAATTATACCTCTGGGGTCAAAATTGGCCCCGCCCCAGGGCTGGGCCATTTTCAATAGAAACAATTAGTGAAATCTTTGAAAATCTTGTTCTCTGATACTGGGAGGCTCTCAGCTTTCATATTTGGCACATAGCATCATGTTCAGGTCCTCTACAAAAGTTATATAAATTATGCCCCTGGAGTCAAAATTGGCCATGCCCAAGGAGTATCCAGTTTTCAATAGAAACACATAGTGAAAACTTTGAAAATCTTCTCGTCTGGAACTGGAAGGTTCTCAGCTTTCATATTTGGCACATAGCATCATGTTCAGGTCCTCTACAGAAGTTATATAAATTGTGCCGCTTGTCTTAAATTTGCTTCACTTTAGGTCCTCTAGAAATGTTACATAAATTATGCCTCTTGGGTCAAAATTGGCCCTCGCCAGGGCTGGCTAGTTTTCTATAGAAACACATAGTGAAAACTTTGACAATCTTTTCCTCTGATTGTCTGGTGAGCGATGTCAGGGCCTTTCAGGCCCTCTTGTTTAAAATTTGAAGCAGAGGTCATTTTAGTTTAACTAGTACTGAGCAAAAATATTTTCTTGTATTTATAATAATGACGGCGTTGGTAAATGACGTCACAAATATGTGATTTTAATAGCATGTGCATTCATCCACCTGAATCGGGTCAGATGTCATTTATGCATTTCATTTTTTTATGTGCAACACTTTATATATTAGATCTATAGCTTTATATTAACTATTTGGATACTAGTGGTAAATTAAATCTATGATAACAGATTGGATCCAGATTAGACGCCATGTTACTCGGAGTTTTATCAGGATCCAAATGCGTGTCCATAAAGAATAAATCTACAAATTGAAGCAGACAGCATTTATTAATTATCCAGACGCAACATTACTGAATTTCTGAACATTGATTTCTTGTGTAGATCTATATAAAATAATGTAATGTAATATTTCTCAAACCCAATATAATTCTAATAAATATATGCTATTTCATGATATATTAGACATGTTAATATTTATAATCTTAGCCCTTTCCCTGTTCTATATTTAGTCCCGATTCCAACACCTATACAGAATATTTATGGACCAAAATATGGAAGGTGAAACATTGCAGTCATCTCAGAAATTCTATCACACATCAGCGATCAGGGTACTACACAGTTGACATGAATATTCATGTGAAAAAAATGACATTGAAATATATTGTTAAAATAGCATATGGACAAGTGAGTTTTATCAGGGCAAACTATGCAGAATGATATCTATGACAGATCATCAGCAAACAAGACAGACCCTGATCAGACGGACATAAAAAAAACAATAAAAAAATTGCAACAAAGGCAACATCATTTTTAGCTCACCAGAGCACAAAGTGCTCAGGGTGAGCTTTTGTGATCGCCTGATGTCCGTCGTCGTGCGTCGTCCCGCGTCAACAATTTGAACCTTTAAAAATCTTCTCCTCTGAATCTACAGGGTTCTCAGCTTTCATCTTTGGTACATAGCATCACCTATAGGTCCTCTACAAAAGTTATATAAATAATGCCCCTGGGGTCAAATTTGGCCCCGCCCCAGGGGTTGAAAGTTTTCAATAGAAACATATAGTAAACCTTTGAAAATCTTCATCTCTGAAACCAGAAGGTTCTCAGCTTTCATATTTGGCACATAGCATCATGTTCAGGTCCTCTACAAAAGTTATATAAATTATGACCCTGGGGTCAAAATTGGCCCCGCCCCAGGGGTGGGAAGTTTTCAATAGAAACAAATAGTGAAATCTTTGAAAATCTTCTCCTCTGAAACTGGAAGGCTCTCATCTTTCATATTTGGCACAGAGCATCATGTTCAGGTCCTCTACAAAAGTTATATAAATTATGGCCCTGGGGTCAAAATTGGCCCCGCCCCAGGGGTGGGCAGTTTTCAATGGAAACAAATAGTGAAATCTTTGAAAATCTTCTCCTCTGAAACTGGAAGGCTCTCAGCTTGCATATTCGGCACAGATAATCATGTTCAGGTCCTCTACAAAATTTATATAAATTATGTCCCTGGGGTCAAAATTGGCCCGGCCCCAGGGGTTGGCAGTTTTAAATGGAAACAAATAGTGAAATCTTTGAAAATCTTCTCCTCTGAAACTGGAAGGCTCTCAGCTTGCATATTTGGCACATAGCATCATGTTTAGGTCCTCTACAAAAGTTATATAAATTATGGCCCTGGGGTTCAAATTGGCCCCGCCCCAGGGGTGGGAAGTTTTCAATAGAAACAGATAGTGAAATCTTTGAAAATCTTCTCCTCTGAAACTGGAAGGCGCTCAGCTTTCATATTTGGCACAGAGCATCATGTTCAGGTCCTCTACAAAAGTTATATAAATTATGGCCCTGGGGTCAAAATTGGCCCCGCCCCAGGGGTGGGTAGTTTTCAGTAGAAACATATAGAGAAAACTTTGAAAATCTTCTCCTCTGAAACTGAAAGGTTCTCAGATATCATATTTGGCTCATAGCATCATGTTCAAGTCCTCTACAAAAGTTATATAAATTATGGCCCTGGGGTCAAAATTGGCCCGCCCCAGGGCCGGCTACTTTTCTATAAAAGCATATAGTGAAAACTTTGAAAATCTTCTCCTCTGATTGTCTGGTGAGCGCTTCAGGGCCATTCTGGCCCTCTTTTAAATAATTAACACCCCCCACCCATACACACACTTCTCAGTAATGTTCTTTTTTCGCTCAAAACAACATTTAAAAACCAAACCAAACATTTAATTCGATCTACGTTGAATCCATCCTCAGTACTTTCAGTAGTTTGATTATCTGGTTTTATATGCAGCGCCACCTATATGGCAAGTTCGGCTGAACTTGCATTATGCCTTCGGCGTTCGGCTTTATGCTTGTTGCTATGGGCTTACCGCATTGGGTCGTGTGTCGTTGGGACATGTGTCATTGAAGAAACTTCAATGTAAGAAGGACTCCCATCTTGACATGCAATAATGGTTTAGCAAACTGTTCAATACCACAATGCATGATGCATTTACCATGAAACAAACTGAAATGCCACAAAGAATGATGCAATTTTGGCGTTGATCGTCCTCCATAGTTTCGTGTCCGCTCCATATCTTCTCAACCCTTTGAAGGATTTTCATAAAATTTTAGTCGAATGTTAGGTAAATTGAGACGATGTGCAGAACACATGTGGCAGGCATGTTGGTTCAAGGTCAATTGAATCCTTGAAGGATTTTCATGAAAATTGCATCGAATGATAGCTAAATTGAGACGATGTGCAGAACACATATGTCAGCCATATCAATTCAAGGTCAAGGTCACATTTGAAGGTTAAGTGTAATTTAATGTCTGCTGTACCCCAGGAAGGATTTTCATGAAACTTGCCTCAAATGTTAACCAAGTTGAGACGATTTGAAGAATACATTTTGCAGTCATGTCAGCTCAAGGGCAAGGTCACATTCGAAGGTCAAGTGTTTTAACCTTCAGTTTCCATTACATTTTCAACCACAGTTTTAAACTTCAGTTTCCATTATATTTTCATGTCTGCTCCATATTTTCTAAATCCTTTGAAGGATTTTCATAAAACTAGTTAAATGTTAGGTAAATTGAGATTATGTGTAGAACACATGTGGCAGTCATGTTGCCTGAAGGTCAAAGTCACATTTGAAGGTCAAGTGTTTTAACCATCAATTTCGATGGCGGGCCATATAGCTATCCTTTGAACTGCCATGTAATTGTTGACCTTCTAAAAGATCTATATACATGTAAATTGTGTCAGTCTGCTCCATGAAAGTAGGTTTCCGGAGCTAAAAAATATTAGCTGATAATTTCTTTAAACAGCAGCTCCTCTCAAACTATGTACATGTAAATTGTAATTGGTGTCCACAACATTTCACAGGAATGATCTGCAGATAACCTTTTATCAGGTGTATATATAAATGGTTTTTGTGTGCTGCATAATTAGGTCACAGGAGGTAAACATAGATTTCAGCGAACAATTTCTTTGAATGACACCCCCTCCTGAACCATTGTATGGACTTCCACCAAATTTCACAATAATCATCTTCAGGTGAACCAACCCCCCACCCAAACTTAAGTTTAATAAATGTTTCCAAACCTTTGCATAAATAGGTCATAGTAGCTAATAATAGATTTTAACAAACAATTAACCTCTTCTAAACCACTAACTGGGATTTAACTCAACTTCACAGGAATGATGCTTAGATAGTCTTCTATCAAAGTTATATAATGGCTTTGATTGGCTTTATGTATGAGCTAAAAATAGATTTCAGTGAAAAAATCCCTTAAACAACAGCTGCTGTTAAAATGCAGAATGGAATTTGATGAAACCTCATAGGAATGATCCTTGGTCTTCTATTGAAGTGAAATATATTGGACTGAACAATTTTAGTAGATGCATATGATAAACCATTATTAAATAGGTGAGTGATACAGGGTCATTATGGCCCTTTTGTTAATATTATGATCTGACAACTATTGTGGGAGTTTTTTTTTCAGTTATAAATTTTGGCCCTTTGACTTGTCAAAATTTGTTTTCCTCTCAAACTCAGCGAGTAGTTGCACTTGGATAATATCTTAGCAGAATTCAATAGCAAGCAATATTGCATCATACAGGCAGGAGTTGTGACCCTTTGTCAACATTTTCCAAAATTGATGTTGTTAGTTAATTCACTCAATAACATAAGATCTCTTTGACCAATCATTGCCAAACTGATCGAGTTATGGTGCTATGATTGTCGAAATTTCCGATTGGTGTTGTCCTCTCAATACCATTAGAATCTTAAGAGCAATAATCAGTAAACTCAGTCAGTAGTTGCATAGGCTCATAAGTCCATCATATTGACAGATAAGCAGTTTTAGCCCATTCCCTCACAGGCTATTTCTAGATCCAACCTCTTTGAATAAATGTACCGAAAATGAGAATTTACTAGAGAAAAAGAAAATTATAGAATTGTGTAGTGTTGAAATCATTGTGATAAATAAAGCAATGGTTTTAAAAAGTGACTTTTATAGAGGGAATGGGGTACATGTAATTGTAATTTATACCTTTCAAGAAATTGTCAAGCTTTAACTCTTTTCAATGTATTTATGTTTAGTAATGTACCATTGTTGCAATAGGACAAGGCTAATGTGTAATGAATTCTCATAGAACAATTAGACACTTTTCATTACAAGTTTGTAGTTCTCTGTTCCTTTGGTGACCTTCAACTAACATTGTTCAGCAGTGCCTGCTCACAAATAAATCATGGCCACCAGTGGGAGGGGCTATAAGTTAACACTTTCCCTGCTCTATGTTTATTTCAAATTTCAATACTGAATATTCATGGACAAAATTGCTTTAATGAAATAGGGAAGGTGGAACATTGTAGACGTTTTAGAAAGTAAAGAAACAGATCTCTCAAATTCCATTAACAAACACAGCAGACCCTGATCAGACGGCTTCTATAGGAGCCATCCGATCTGGGTCTACTCTGTTTGCAGATGCTTCAAAACACATTTACATTAAATATAGTTGATGGCATATTATGCATATGGATATGTATTACTGTATTTAAATGTAAATATGTAAAAATGGTATGATGACAGAAATGTTATGTGTTACGGAGTATCATCCGAGTATGTGACCTATTAGCATCAGATAAGCAATATAGGGTTATTATTTATTATGCTCTAGCTTAATGAGTTAATGCTCTTTTTGGATAACCTGTTTAATTTATAGTATAGGAAATCATTCTAGTCTAAAATTATATTAACACTTTGCATGCTAAGTAATTTTTCATCTGCAACAATTGTCATTTGCTTCAATTCTTAAAATAAAATTTCTGCCATTTCTTTGCAAAAATATGGCCAAGATGACAAACAATTTGGATCATGATGAGACGCCGCATTATGCGGCGTCTCATCTGGATCAAAACTGTTTGCATGTAGGTAATTACAGTTTTGCCGCTAGCGTGCAAAGAGTTAATGTATAAAGATCAACCATTGTAAATGGGTATCATATAACACATATGTATCTACCTTCAGGCTTTCATGTTTTAGATGCTGAACAGGTATCACAGTTTCTAAAGATTCAGGGCCAATTTTCAATTTCAATGCAGGAAATGACTAGCATTTGCAAACAGTGTAAACCCAGATCAGAGCGCTCCTGAATAAGCCCTCCGATCAGGATATGAAGTATTTGTAATGAGAAAGCTTTTCTTTCATAACTATCATTTTGATTCAATTGATGGGACCATTTAGAAGAAAGATGAATCATAACCTAAATATACAGCATTGATTGGTCCAGTGGCTGAGGTTTGTTTATCGGAGGGATGTTCAAAAAGTGATGTGACTCCTACTTACATTAATTTATTAACCCTTTCCCTTCATATGCAAACATCTCTTCTCGTCTTTGCAATCAGAGTAGACCCAGATCAGACAGCTCCTGTAGAAGCTGTCTGATCTGGGTCTGCTCTGTTTGCTTATAAGAATTTATATAGATTTTACTATACATTTAACCAATACCAAAACATAGTGTGTATACAAATTTAGCTGATAAAGATTCATGATATCAGTATTCTTACTTGAATATGTAACAGGGAGAGAGTTAAGCAGGATCTTTACACCAAACCACACACTAAATTTACAAATTTCGTTTGTTCTTTGATAAGCCCTTGTTTCAGAAATAACACAGACTTCATTTACTTTGAATCTTTACTGTACATAACCCTTATCCTGCTGAAAAATAATTTCAGTTAAACCTCTGTTTAACCCTTTCCTTGTTCAATAGTGACATTAACTCTTCCCTTGCTGAATTTTAAAATACATTTCTCTTTCTTTACCCATGCCCTGTTGTATAATTACAGATATCTTCACTGTGTACAATTATTTCTCTGTGCAATCACTGCTGTGGAGTGCACTGGTTGCACAATCAACTTGTAAATAGTGCAGACCCTGATGAGACAGCTCCAACAGGAGCTATCTCATCTGGGTCTTCACTATTTACAGGTAGGTATATTGACGTGAACAACAAGCGAAGGGTTAAAATATCAGTCTGTCATAACTTGCAAAAGATGGTTTTATCATTCTAGCTCCTAGTGTTTTGTTCAATATTAGTGTAAGAAATAATGACACCATGAATATTTTCAACAGAATATTAATAATGTAAACTTTTGGAGGAAACGTTTTGCTTTGACAAAAAAAACCCAGTAGAACCAGCTTCTGATGGAGCCGTCTAATCTGGGTCTACTCTGTTGTCAAATGAGTGAAAAGGTATTTATATAAGGGAAAGAGTTAACCCTTTGCTTACTATTCACGTCAATATATGTACATGTACCTGTAAATAGTGAAGACCAAGATGAGACAGCTCCTGCAGGAGCTGTCTCATCAGGGTGTGCACTATTTACAAGTTGATTGTACAACCAGTGCACTCCACAGCAGTGATTGCACAGCGAAATTTGTACACAGTGAAGATATATGTAATTATACAACAGGGCATGATTAAAGAAGGAGAAATGTATTTTAAAATTCCGCAAGTGAAGGGTTAAGTAATTATAGTTAGTTTTAAGAAACTGCTTACCAAGTGTCAAACAGCTTGGATCCTGTTAACCCTTTCCTTCATATAAAAACATTTTCACGCATTTGCAAACACAGTAGACTCGGATCAGACGGCTCCTATTGGTGCCATCTGATCGAGTTCTGCTCTGTTTGCTTATGTTTAGGTAGATTTATTTTCTTACTTTCTTAACCCTTTACCTGATAGAAGCGGCTTTTAGCGTGTTTGATTTATTCCTCCGCTGAAGAAAATAGTTCAAATTCATACAGTCATGAACATATTTCATAATAAATATTTTCTATATCCTAGTAGGTGGTAGCTTAAAGCAGGCTGAAAGTAAAACAGAATGCGCCTTAAGGCGCATTCTGCTTTACTTTCAACCTGCTTTAAGTGGTCACCTGTCTTCAAAACTAGAAATAGGCTATTGGGTAAAGGGTTAAATGGCTACAATATTCCACTTTCCCACTCTTTTTTTTATGACTATTCTTGAGAATAGATATAGAACAGGGAAAGGGTTAAAACTTGTTATTTCCAATATTATTTACTTACAAATTATTTGCTGCTATCTGAGTATGGTCATGCTTATCCCTTGAAATGTGGGAAATTAGTGTACTGGCATTTTCAAGCATTGTATTGTTCAATTTTGACCAGTGAGCTGTGACCTTTAGGACTAGTCCAACCGTAGAGGTAAAACGCGTCACAAACCATGTATTTGTTCAGGAGGTACCTGTGGTAATACAGACAAGTACTAAGCATATTCAGTAAAACCTCTCTATAACGGCCTCTAAATTGTGTTAATTGGTTGGTATTTAGGGCAGGTGGCTGCTTAAAGCAAGGTGAAAGTAAAACAGAATGCTTCTGTAGGAGCGTTCTATTTTACTTTCACCTTGCTTTAAGCAGCTACCTGCCTTTAACACAAAATTCTTGATGTAATTTAGTGGCCGTTATAGAGAGGTTTTACTATGTATATACTAATACTGCACGATTACTACGAGCTTCTTGTGACAACTATTGTCCACTTACCCTTAAGTTAGAATGGTTGCAACTTCTATAAATAGAAAAGTGCTGTCACAGCTCAGCACTCGAAATCGAACTATAGACCCATATCAAAGGGTTCTTACAGATGCCCTCTGAGTAAAATCTGCACTTTTCTCCTTTGAAAAGCCCCTTACAAATCATAACCTTTGATGCAGAATAAACTCTTATTATTATACTTTGATGGACCGTTCCACTTTGAAAATTCAGCTCTCAGAGGGTTAACAGGATAATGGTTAAAGAATTACAGGTCATTAACCCTTCGCTTGCTATTCACATCAATATACCTACCTACCTGTAAATAGTGAAGACCCAGATGAGACAGCTCCTGCAGGAGCTGTCTCATCAGGGTCTGCACTATTTACAATTTGATTGTGCAATCAGTGCACTCCACAACAGTGATTGCACAGGGAAATACTTGTACACAGTGAAGATAAATGTAATTATACAATAGGACATGGGTAAAGAAGGAGACTTGTATTTTAAAATTCAGCAAGAGAAGTGTTAACCCTTGTCCCGCTATCCAATAATAAGAGTTATTATAGGGTAACAGCTACATCACTTTTTATCACTCATAGTAGTGAACCCACTGATATTTACATACAGTAAAACCTCTCTATAATGACCACTAAATTGTGTTAATTAGTTGATATTTAGGGCAGGTGGCTTCTTAAAGCAAGGTGAAAGTAAAACAGAACACTCTTCTAGGAGCGTTCTGTTTTACTTTCACCTTGCTTTAAGCAACCACCTCCCTTTAACACAAAATACTTGATGTAATAAAGTGGACATTATAGAGAGGTTTTACATTGTTTTTAGCTCACCAGAGCACAAAGTGCTCAGGGTGAGCTTTTGTGATCGCCTGTTGTCCGTCGGCGTGCGTCGTTCGTCGTCCGTCGTCAACAATTTGAACCTTTAAAAATCTTCTCCTCTGAATCTACAAGGATCTCAACTTTCATCTTTGGCACATAGCATCATATTCAGGTCCTCTACAAAAGTTATATAAATTATGCCCCTGGGGTCAAAATTGACCCCGCCCCAGGGGTGCCTTGTTTTCAATAGAAACATATAGTAAAACTTCGAAAATCTTTTTCTCTGAAACCAGAAGGTTCTCAGCTTTCATATTTGGCACATAGCATCATGTTCAGGTGCTCTACAAAAGTTATATAAATTATAGCCCTTGGGTCAAAATTGGCCCCGCTCCAGGGGTGGGCAGTTTTCAATAGAAACATATAGTCAAACTTTGAAAATCTTCTCCTCTGAATCTACAAGGATCTCAACTTTCATCTTTGGCACATAGCATCATATCCAGGTCCTCTACAAAAGTTATATAAATTATGCCCCTGGGGTCAAAATTGACCCCGCCCCAGGGGTGCCTTGTTTTCAATAGAAACATATAGTAAAACTTTGAAAATCTTCTTCTCTGAAACCAGAAGGTTCTCAGCTTTCATATATGGCACATAGCATCATGTTCAGGTGCTCTACAAAAGTTATATAAATTATGGCCCCGGGGTCAAAATTGGCCCCTCCCCAGGGATGGGCAGTTTTCAATAGAAACAAATAATGAAATCTTTGAGAATCTTCTTCTCTGAAACTGGAAGGCTCTCAGCTTTCATATTTGGCACAGAGCATCATGTTTAGGTCCTCTACAAAAGTTATATAAATTATGGCCCCGGAGTCAAAATTGGCCCCGCCCCAGGGGTGGGCAGTCTTCAATAGAAACAAATAGTGAAATCTTTGAAAATCTTCTTGTCTGAAACTGGAAGGCTCTCAGCTTTCATATTTGGCACATAGCATCAGTTGCAGGTCCTCTACAAAAGTCATATAAATTATGCCCCCGGGGTCAAAATTGGCCCTGCCCCAGAGGTAGGCAGTTTTCAATAGAAACAAATAGTGAAATCTTTGAAAATCTTCTTCTCTGAAACTGGAAGGCTCTCAGCTTTCATATTTGGGATATAACATCATGTACAAGTCCTCTACAAAAGTTACATAAAGTATGGCTCTGGGGTCAAAATTGACCCCGCCCCAGAGGTGGGCAGTTTTCAATTAGAAACAAATAGGGAAATCTTTGAAAATCTTCTTGTCTGAAACTGGAAGGCTCTCAGCTTTCATATTTGGCACAGAACATCATGTTCTGGTCCTCTACGAAAGTTATATAAATTATGGCCCCTGGGTCAAAATTGGCCCCACCCCAGGGGTGGGCAGTTTTCAATAGAAACAAATAGTTAAATCTTTGAATATCTTCTTCTTTGAAACCAGGAGGTTCTTAGCTTTCATACTTTGCACATAGCATCATGTACAGGTCCTCTATAAAATTTATATAAATTATGGCCCTGTGGTCAAAATTGGCCCCTCCCCAGGGGTAGCCAGTTTTCAACAGAAACATATAGTGAAAACTTTGAAAATCTTTTTCTCTGAAACTGGAAGGCTTGTAGCTTTCATATTTGGCACATAGCACCATGTCCAGCTCCTCTACAAAAGTTTGTGCCTCTTGGGTCAAAATTAGTCCAGCCCCAGGGGCAGGCTAGTTTGCTTTAGAAACATATAGTTAAAACTTTGAAAATCTTCTCCTCTGATTGTCTGGTGAGCGCTTCAGGGCCATTCTGGCCCTCTTGTTCAAAGAAATGTCAAAATACACGTCACATTTTTGTTACATGCATTCAGCCATAAAATCAAAGAGAATAATGTTGATCCAGCGTCATGGTGACATTGGGTTGTTATTTAAAATGTCATGACGTCATCAAAATGACGTCATCAAATGAAGTCATGGGTGCAAGGTAGTATATGCAATTAAATGCAGTAAATGCATTATAATGGTGTATGTCGGCGAAACTGAGAGAGAAATTTGGGAGAGAATGAAAGAACATTTGAGTGACGCGAGACATGGGAGAGAGAAGTCAATAAACAGACATTTTGGAATTGGTGGTCATAGCATTGATGATGTGAGATTTGTAGTTTTGAAACGGATGTTCCTTGCATGTAGAATTGAAAGACAGATCCATGAAACTGATTGGATATGGAGGCTGAGAACGTACAGATCATTTGGCTGTAACATCAAGGAGGATAATGCGCTCTGGCATGCATGACGTCGTTGCACCCATCACAAAAATGTGACGTGTATTTTGACATGATAATCTTTGAAAAAAAGGCCCTTAGTGGTCGAAATATTAGATCAAAGATTTCTTAACAGTTTTATAAATCAATAAATATTAACTCTCTCTCTCTTTTTTGCATTGCATGGCATAATTACGTTCCATTGCCATAGAAATAAAGTTAATCCTTCTTTATGACATTGCAGAATCAAAAATAAACAATGATATACAAACACGATATGGGTTGTCACTCCATATCAGAACAAATCACAGGGGGCCATTTCATGGGTCTAGATGGTCTAAAAAGTCCAAAAAATTGATTGGGTCGATTTAGTGTTATATTATACGATACAAGGGGTCCAACTACTGATTCGCAGATTTCGCGACCGATTCTAAATAACGCTCGGGTTTGGACAGCCAAGATGGAATAACCGCTAATGTTTGGTATGAGCGTGAGGCTGGGACATTGTACTTCTCGTTCGAGTAAGAAAAATCAGCATATTTTGTAGGAATTTCACGTCGCACCGGCTACGGCTTAGTCAGAATGTATCAAAAGTTATATTATTTGAAAGGCTACTTAGATATTAGCTCTCAGTCTCCTTATTCTGTTAATGTTTTACAAACATTTTATTATACCCCCCTTTTGAAAAAATAGGGGTATATTGCTTTGCACATGTCGGTCGGTCAGTCGGTCGGTAGATCGATGGTTTCCGAACGATAACTAATAAACGACTTGGCATAGAATCATCAAACTTGCTGTGGTGGTTGGTCATGACAAATAGATGATCCTTATTGTTTTTTAGGTCACTAGGTCAAAGGTCAAGGTCACCATGACCTAAAATGGTGAAATAGTTTCCGATCAATAACTGCTCAAGGGTTTGGCTTGGGATCTTCAAACTTGCTGTGGTACTTGGTTATGACCACTGGATGACCCCTATTGTTTTTGAGGTCACTAGGTCAAAGGTCAAGGTCACCATGACCTTAACTGATTAAATGGTTTCCAATCAATAACTGCTCAAGGGTTTGGCTTAGGATCTTCAAACTTGCTGTGGTGGTTGGTCATGACAACTAGATGACCCCTATTGAATTTGAGGTCACTAGGTCAAAGGTCAAGGTCATCATAACCGTAACTGATGAAATGGTTTCCAATTAATAACTGCTCAATGGTTTGGTTCGGGATCTTCAAACTTGCTATGGTAGTTGGTCGTGACCACTAGATGACCCCTATAGTTGTTGAGGTCACTAGGTCAAAGATCAAGGTCACCATGACCTTAACTTGTGAAATGATTTCAGATCAATAAATGATCAGTGGTTTGGCTTAGGATCTTCAAAGTTGCTGTGGTGATTAGTCATGACCGCTAGATGACCTCTATAGTTGAGGTCACTAGATCAAAGGTCAGGGGGTCTGGGTGGGTATACATGTTTTACAAACATCTCTTGTTTTAAGAAACTTTTGTCTACAGAAAATGTAGAAACATATCTATATCATATACATGTATTATTTTATAAGAAAACAGAGCCAACCTTGATTTGTCTGATCTGGACCTACTCTTGTTTGCAAAGATGTGGGTAATCATATTTACTGAGTAAAGGATTAAGCAGGCTTTATATTGACAATGCAGATAGTAGAATACTATGACACTTACCTACCAAAACAAACCATGTCTGCAGCTTAAACATAAAATAAAAAGATGCACACTAAGACATTTTCCATCGTAGAAAAATCAGTCAGAGATGACTTGCTTACAATTTCAAATAAGAGGTGCATGAAATAGCCTTTCATTCTTATTCCTTCATTATGCATAAGTTGATGAGTAGAAGAAATGATGCTGGTATAGACAATGTTTTAATACCAACATTTCCACCACTCACTGTATCTTCGTCATATTCCTTCATTGTGTAACTTTGTAACATGTAATGTTTCTTCGTGTTTTTTTCCCTGCTATTAGTTTGAACTCCTACGTTGTTAATTTTTTCTGATGTTGTTTTCGTGAGAACTATTCAGCAAAAATGCTTTCAAGCTCTGTGCAATTCAAGCAATATTGTGATAAGTTTGGTTTTATTATGTCTCAAACTGTCTATAATATGTATGATACAGACATCCTACTTTTATGATGACAGATTTTTTTTTCTCCCCAAATAAAATATGGTAGTTTTCAACTGTAGCTCTTTGTGATTGTTCCATAGATGTGAATTTAACATTAATAGCCAGTACATAATTACAGGTGTACAAAAGAGAAATTGTGATCATTCATCTTATAAGTGGCAAATGGTAGACACCACACTGGCCAGTTATGGTCTATCTTTTATATTGATGATGTCTACTATAGTAGAAATGTATAGAGGAAATGAATAGGCACCAATATACGCTGTATACAGTAGCAGTATGAAGTACATAACTCATGGTCAAGTAGTCAGATTGAATTTAACTCTTTTACGCACTAAGTAATTTATCATCTGCAACAATGGTCATCTGTTTCAATTCTGTAAATGAAATTTCTCTCATTTCCATGCAAAAGTAAGGTCATAGTGTCAAACAGTTTGGACCTGATGAGATGCCACATTAACTTGTGTCTGATCTGGATTTAAACTGCTTGCATAAGTAATTATATCTCCCCCCATATTTATATCGGGGAAACATATTGGTTTTGTGAGAGTTGTCTGTCTGTCCGTCCATCAGTCTGTCCATCCATCACACTTTCTTGTCCGGACGATAACTTCTTTTTTTTTTTTTTTCTTTTTTTTTTTTTTTTTTTATTCAAGAATATTACATTCACATATGTATATATATTCATGTTCATATCAGATAAATAGAAAGACATTGCATGTACAAAGTTACAGAATACAGTACAGTTACATACAAAATGCCCCAACACTTTTACGCTGTTTTTTTCCGCTCTTTGCCCATTGAGCGAAGGCTGTGGGCATGATCATTATGCAAAGTATTCATGAACATGTGTAGACTTTTATATATATGGATTCAACAACGTCAATATATTTCATCTGTCAGAATGTGAAACATTAAAGAGTAGATCAACTTTTAATACTGTAATATTCAAGAAATTTCCATGTATTTCGAAAAAAAAAAAAAAAAAAAAGGGAATGAGCTATATAAAGGGTATGGGTTTTCTTCTATTCTTGTGATGATATCCTGTATGACATGTAATTAGGTTAGGATTTGTTTTACAATTTTCCACGAATTTTTTGTTCCAGCTGTATTTTTGGAAATCTGGTTTATATCTAATGCTAATCTTAATGAGTTTTTTATTCCAGATATTGATGGTGTAATTTCTTTGCATTTACACAAAAATATATATCTCTTTATTTCTAGCAACAGAATATCAAGCTTATAGTCCTTTCTGTCTGAACCTAGGATTACACTTAAGCTATCTATCTTCAGTGTGGGATCATATTTCAATTTTTTTTCTTTAATATGGTTTATCAATGGTTTTATTTTGCAACAGTCCCAAAATATATGGCTAATATTTTCTTCATGGTTATGACAAAAACTACATAAGTTCGAATCTTTAATATTCATTTTGAACAGTAATGAGTTTGTTGGTAAAATTCTGTGTATAATTCGTGTCTGTAACCATTGTATATATGAATCTCTAGTACATTTAAAAACATAACTATATATATTTTTCCAGTTTAAGTTTTCATTTTTATAAAAGGTTATCCATTTTGTTTTACTTGTAGGCACATCTTCATTTTTACTCAGAATATTATAGATAATTTTGTTAACATCCTTTTTTGTTACAATGGGATGCATATAGCAATTTATGGTTGGTAAGGGATATTCAGATATAGGATTATTTACCAATGTAACATTTAATTTACTTAAATAAGATTTAACTGCATTTTTTAAGCCATAATATTTGAGAAAGTCAATTTTTTTCCCGGTTACTTCCTCCAAAAAGGTAACTTCTACAAACTGACCATGTTCATCGAGAATATCTCTTAACAATCTTATTCCTCTGTTATATAATACTGGTATGAATACAGATTTTTTATCTACACAAAATTTGTCATTATAAAACAGTGGCATATTATATATGTGGTTTATATCGTTGTAACAAATTTTTTGGATATATAACAAATATGCTTTTAAAATATCAATCCAAAAGTCATTTTTTATTGTATTTATTATTAACTTACAGAAATCATTTCCACAGTTTATGAGTTTTTTGTTGTCAATCCAACAATTTACTAGTTTATAACATTTATTTTCATTGTATACTATAAAATTTCTTAACCATTTAATTTTTAAACTATGTATATAACTTTCAACATCAATCATTTTCAAACCACCTTCTGAGTAATCTTTAATGAGTACACTTCGTTTAATCTTTGCTTTGCCATCCCATATAAAATCATAAAATATATTATTTAAGGTTTCTATAAAAATGTTAGATGGCGTTGGTAAGCTAATGAACAAATGCGTAAGAATAGGCAAAAGTAATGATTTGACAACAGTAATTTTTCCAATAGGAGTTAGTTTTCTTCTTTTCCAATTTGAAATACATTTTGTAATAGTTGCCATCTTTTCATGAAAATTGATTTCTCTTATTAGGTCAAGATTAACGTCAAAGAGTATTCCCAGTAATTTAAATTGAGTATCTCCCCAAGATAGTTTCCATTTTGTTTTAATAGATCTTGTACTATATTTTAAGGATCCTATCCAGATTACCTTTGTTTTATCAAAGTTAATTTTCAAACCAGATATAAATGAAAAGTTATTGATTATTTCTAAAGTTTTGTTCAGAGATTGTTCTGATCCATCTAGAAGCAATGATGTGTCATCTGCAAATTGTGAAATTTTATATTCCTCTCCATTAATCTTAATTCCTGATATTTCTTTACAATTCCTTATTTTTATTGCTAAAATTTCAGCACAGAGTATAAAAATATATGATGATATGGGGTCCCCTTGTCTGCAGCCCCTTTTAACATGGAAAAAGTTGGATAAGAATCCATTTAATTGCACACAGACTTCGGTATTATATAAAAACAAGTTAACCCATTTCTTAAACATATCTCCAAAGTTGAAGAAAGATAAGGATTTCTCAACAAAATTGAAAGATAATGAGTCAAAAGCTTTCTCAAAATCAATTAGCATCAACAAGCCTGGAATATCATTTTTTTCGCAATAATTCATAATGTCATAAACTAATCTAGTGTTTTCACCCATATACCTACCTTTGATAAATCCAGTTTGGTCTGTGGAAATCAAATCATTAAGAACTAATTTTATTCTGCTTGCAATGCTGCCAGATGCTAATTTATATACAACATTCAAGAGAGTTATCGGTCTCCAGTTCTTAAGAAATTGTTTTGGTTTATTGTCTTTTGGTATACATGTAATTGTTCCTAGTTTGATATTTCTTGAAAGAGAATTAGATAAAAAGGCATAATTTAAAGCCCTTACAACAAAGTGTCCAATTTTTGTCCAAAACACTTTAAAGAAATTTGTAGTAAAACCATCACAGCCAGGACTCAAGACTTATCGTTTTTCATGTTTTTTAAAGTATTTGTGACTTCTTCATATGTTAAAAGACTTTCTAGCGAATTTCTTTGTTTTAAGTTTAACCTTGGTATATCATAGTCTTCTAACTCTTGTTCTAAGTCAAAAACTGTCTCAGTTTCATGCTGACCGTATAAGTTTTCATAAAAAGCTTTAGTTTCTTTTAGTATTTCTTCTTGGTCAAAAATATACGAACCATCTTTTTCTATGAATGATATATTCTTATTTGTAATATGTTGCTTTTCTAAATTACAAAAATAGTTTGTGGTCTTTTCACCTTCTTCTATCCATTTAGATCTTGATCTGATAAAAGCACCTCTAAGATTTTTATTTCTTAAGTTTATAAGCTCGTTTTTTAATAAAAGTAATTGATCTTTGTTATTTTCTGTAAGGCATGACTCTAAAACTTGAATTTCAGCTAATAAAGTTTGTTCCCTATTTCTTTTTTCCTTTGCTATATAACTTGCATATGATATTGTTTTTCCTCGAATTTCCATTAAAAGAGTTTCTAAAAATAATTGATCGTGAATAACAAACTGTATATCTGACCTATCTATTAAACAAATGTTTTCTAGATCATATACAGGAACAGAGTATTGTAATATTATTTCATCTATTTTACTATTGATACATTTTATATAGTCAGTATCGTTCAGCAGGTCATTATTAAATTTCCACAAGCCTTTTCCATGTACTGTGTTTACAAAACACAATTCTAAAAATATAATGGAATGATCTGATTTATAGCTAACATCAATATCACATTTTCTTAAAAATTTTATCATATTATCGGTCATTAAAAAGAAATCAAGTCTACCTTGTTGTAAGGGAGTTAATCTTCACCATGTATATTTTCGGGCTCTTTCGTGCAATTGTCTGAAGGGGTCAACAAGTCCTCGATCAGAAATAAGCGATAACAACTTTGTTCTGGCTTTAACATTATTATTTGTTCTTTTATAGTTTTTATAGTCAATTGTAGGGTCAAGTACAAGGTTAAAGTCTCCACAGATAATGTAGTTATCTTTTGTGTTCAAAGAATCGATAATGTTAAAAGTCTGAGTGAAAAACTGTGGGGAGTCATTGTTTGGAGCGTAAATATTGACCAAGACAAAAGTGACATCATTGTATACAAGTTCAATTACTATAAAGTTTCCATTATCATCTTTCTTCACATTTAGTACTTTAATATCCAGGTTCTTTCGAAATAAAACAGCGACTCCTCTTGCATTTGATTTTCCATGACTGAAAAAAACAGTCACCGTTCCATTCAGAGTAAATTGTCTTTTCAGTTTCTTTCACGAAATGAGTCTCTTGTAGACACAAAATATCAACTTTCTTATTCTTGAATAGATCAAAAATATCATTACGTTTTTTACCATCTTTCAGGCCACGGCAATTGTAAGAGTAGACATTAAGATTATCCATAGTTATAACAGGTGGATTTTAAAAAAGGACATCTGCCTGTATTACAAAAACTACATTTTGACATATCATCAAGAATACCGCGAATTTCCCTTATATTTAACCCTTGCTCATAACATCCAAAAAAGGTAACTTTCAACATGAACAAGTAGAAAAAATAAAGTAAGTGTTTCCGAAGTTTTAGCTCGTCTACACAAATTATATATTGTATCTTTACAAAAAGATCCATTTATACATTGAAAAAATGAAATAATATCAAGCCCTGTACTTTACACAAGTAACATAAAAATAAGTAACACAATCTATGATACAAATCTATAACAGTGCATAGATGACGATAACATGTATTTCTATTTTCTGCTTCGCTTCTGTCCCGAATCGTGCAATAGAATACGTTACGGTTTACATACAGATGCACTTTTATTAAGCACACATCTTAAAATGTTTATACACAGCTTTTTATAATCATAGCATGTTGCACAATGCAGAAAAAAGGTAACACAGAAAGCTCCCACTTGAGTTCTCTGCATCACTTCTGCTCTGGATTGGGCAATCATGCATCTGATGCTATATGTACAAGTAAGTAAAACTTGTATAATGTCTATACACAATCTTTCATCTATCATGATGCATGATGCAGGACAAAAGTAACACAGAAAGCTCCCAATTGAGTATTGAATATGTTGCACGATGCAGGTCAAAAGTAACACAGAAAGCTCCCAATTGAGCTCTCTGTATCACTTCTGCTCCGAATCGGACAATCATGCATCTTATGTTATATGTATAGTTGCTACGTAACTAAGTAAACACCATATAAGTACGCCACATGATGCAGGACAAAAGCAACACAGAAAGTTCCCACTTGAGCTTTCTGTATCACTTCTGCTCTGGTTCGGGAGAATCCTGCATCTTTTGCCATATGTACAGCTGCCACCTGACCAAGTATTAACCATATATGCCTGTTCACAACAATTTTTAGTATGCTGCACGAAGCCGGACAAAAGCAACACAAAAAGCTCCCAATTGAGCTCCCTGCATTCCTTCTGCTCTGAATCGGGCAGTCATGTGTCTTATGCTATAAGTACAGTTGCTTCTGAACCCTTTCCCTGTTCTGTATTTAGGCCAAATTTCAATACCCTCCGAATAGTCATTGAAAACTATTTATAAATAAATATGGAAGGTGAAACATCGTAGACATGTTAGAAAGTAAAGAACCAGATATATCAAATTTAATTAGCAAACCGAGCAGACCTTGATTAGACGGCTCTTCTAGGAGCCGTCTGACCTGGGTCTTCTCTGTTTGCAAATGCATGAAAACACGTATATATGAGGGAAAGGGTTAAATAATTAAAATTCATATAGTGCCAGTACACACTATTTCATGTATTATGCTGCACGATGCAGGACACAAGTAACACAGAAAAGCTCTCAAATCGAGCTTTCTGCATTACTTCTGCTCTGAATCGGGCAATCATGTATCTTATGTTATATGTACAGTTGCTACTTAACAAAGTAAAAATCATATAAATATGTTGCATGATGCAGGACACAAGCAACACAGAAAGTTCCCTATCGAGCCCTCTGCATAACTTCTGCTCTTGGTCTGGAAATCTTGCATCCTATGCTATACATACAGTTGCATCTAAACAAATAACAATCGTATTATGCCCGTACACAATAATTCATTTAAAATGCTGCACGATGCAGGACAAAAGTAACGCAGACAGCTCCAAATTAAGCTCTCTGCATCATTTCCGTCAAGAATCGGGCAATCATGTATATTATGCTATGTGTACAACTGTTTCTTAACTAAGTAAACATTATATAGTACCCGTATACAATATTTCATTTAGTTATGCAAAGAAGATATTATATAAGTATGTTGTACGAGGCAGGAAGAAAACTACAGTAAAACTTCGATTATTCGAACACTAAAATGCGTATTATTATCGATCTTTAAGAGAGGCGGCAACTCAACGCACGGTGAAAGTCATGCAGAAAGCTCCTCTAGGAGCTTTCTGCATGACCCCCACCATGCATCAAGCAGCCACCTGACTAAAAGGGTCTAAATTCTTCTATACCGAAAATTCGAATAATCGAAGTTTCACTGCATGTATAGTTGCCGCCTAACCCATATAATGCCTACACAATCTTTCATTTAGTATGCTGCACAATTCAGGACAAAAGCCACACAGAAAGCTCCCAAGTGAGCTCTCTGCATCACTTCTGTTCTGAATCGGACAAATATGTATCTTATGGTATATGTATAGTTACCATTTAACCAAGTAAACATCATATTTTGCCCATAAAAAAAACAACAATTTTTTTTTCATTAATTATGCTGCACGATGCAGGACAAAAGTAACACAGAAAGCTCTCATTTGAGCCCTCTGTATCAATTCTGCTCCGAATCGGGCAATCATATATCTTAATTAATATGCTACATGTACAGTACAATCATATATCTTAATTAATATGCTACATGTACAGTTGCCACTTAACCCATTCCCTTATATAAATGTGTTTTCACGCTTTTGCAAACAGAGTAGACCCAGATCCTAGAAGAGCCGTTTGATCAGGATCCGCTCTGATTGCTGATGGAATCCGAAAAGATCCGTCTCTTTACTTTCTTAAATGGCTACAATGCTCCATCTTCGTTACAGCTATTTTGTTAATGAATACTCAGTAGGTATTGAACTCTGGCTTACATACAGAACAGGGGAAGGGGTTTACTTTCTCAAATGGCTACAATGTTCCATCTTCCATATTCGTTACAGCTATTTTGTCAATGAATACTCGGTAGGTATTGAACTCTGGCTCACATACAGAACAGGGGAAGGGGTTAACTACATTAACCAATAAGACATTAGCCTTCTGAACCACTCGTGTCATATAGCATCGGGTCAGTTGAAAATAGGTTTCATTGAACAATACGCTATGAGAGGCAAAACATAACAACACAACATTATACAATGGTTACAAGCATAATACCAGCAATTGGATGTACTGTGTAAACACATCTCAATCAGCCACCCAGATGCAAAGTGTAAAAACACCTCAATCTACATGAATATATACGCTGTTTTTCGCTGTGAACTTTTATCAGAAGTCTATAAATAGATGGATGATACCTTGGAATTCCAAAAAAATACCCCCACCCTCTTTCTACGGAAAAGTTCCAGTCCTATGACGGCAGAAAGTATCTTTAAATTCCCAAAAAATAAATTACTGTAAACATTGTGGATCCAGGCCAGACACTAGGCATGTCTGTGTCTAGACAGCTTTCACAGTGTTATCATTCGGATGCTCAGAAAAAAAACCAGCCAGTCATAAATCTGAAGCAGACACCATTTTTTCAAAGTTGAGGTGCTTTTACAATCATTAAATAAAAGTACACCTACACTGTCATTTATTTATTTTTGCTCCACCGCAAGTTTTGATCTTATGCATGACAAAAGAAAAAAACACACCACATTTGAAAAGCGAACAGTAAAAAAAAAAGCAGACAGTATTTATCCAGGGTCTAGGAGTTCCCACTGATCTGTAACACAGACCTACCCTTTCTTCTGCTTCAATCTGAAGTCCGATAACTTCTATTTGTCATGAACAAGATCCATAAATCTGGCTTCACTAATATTGGAGTTAATGCCCCTTGTACAGTTTTTTCACTTTTTTTGGTCCAGATGATAACTCATATTCGAGGGGTGTTCCAAAAATAATGTCATCTGTGCTTTATTTCGCGGAAATCGTGCAATTCATGCACAAAACCACTTCGTGTCGATTGAGTGATCACTGGCTCGTGACACAGGTAAATATCTCGTCCACACTTTCACTTGCCTCGGTACAGTGTACATCGTTTCATAGCCTATTCGTTAGACTATACACAAAATGACAGGAAAACGAGCTGAAAATGTTCTTGAAATTAGGGCCTATATAAAAGGTAGGTCATTACTCGGCATAAAGGCTGTAGATATTCACCGCAAGGTGTGTGACATTTATGGGGAGGGCCAAATGTCCCACAGGACTGTTTGTAGGTTGGTAGCTAAATTTAGTGCTGGGCAGCAGCAACTGAAAGATGCTGCTCGCCCAGGTCGTCCTGCAACAACTACGACCAAAGGTAACATAGAAAAAATCCAAAATATCCTCAAAACTGATGCTCGATTCACCGTAAGACAATTGGCTCGAATGACAAACTTATGGTTAGCAAGAGTTCATGCAATTTTGAAGAAACACCTAAAAGTTAGAAAGATAAATGCAAGATGGATACCCCATTTGTTAACGGATGAGCAAAAGAAGACGCGTGTAACAATGGCAAAAAAAATTCTCAAAATGTACCCAAAATATAATAAAAAGGCTTTTGATAATATAGTCACTGGTGATTAGACCTAGGTGTATTATTTTGAACCAAAGCAGAAGGTTTCCAACCGAATATGGGCCACTAAAAACGCCAGACGCCCAAGTATTGCCAAACGAATACGAACGGTAAAGAAGGTTTTGTATGCTATGTTTTTCACTAATAAGGGTCCAGCTATTCAAATCCCGGTGCCAAAAGGCAGAACGGTCACAGGCAAGTTCTATAAAAACGTTCTGAGAAAATTGAAGAACTACTACAAAAGTAGCCGCCCCAAAACAGGACTTAAGTATGTCCGACTTTTGCATGATAATGCACCCGCTCACAAGGCACGTATTGTGACTGACTTTTTGGAGTCAGAGAAGGTTACTGTCCTTCCGCACCCTCCGTATTCGCCAGACTTGGCCCCCTGCGACTATTTTCTCTTTCCAAAACTTAAATATCATTTATCTGGAAGGAGATACAATTCGAGAAATGCCCTTGGATCTGCTGTTTATCAGTGTCTGATGGGTGTCCCCATTGAAGAGGATGAAAATAGCTTCCAAAAATGGATTGACTGACTGAAAAGGTGTATTCTGGCTGGCGGAGAGTATTTTGAAGGGCAGAGCAAATTAAAATGAACAAAAGCACTTCCGCTATATGAGCACCGATGCAAGTGACATTATTTTTGGAACACCCCTCGTATGACTCCTGCCATTGGATTAAAACCTCATCCATGGAAAGAGCATGATGAGAGGAAGTGTCATGCACAAGGTTCTTAACTCTGGCTTCACTAATATTTGAGTTATTGCCCCTTGTACACTTTTTTGTCCGGGCAATAACTCCTATATGGCGGTCGTAAAACACCATTAAAAAAAGTGATAGAAAGTGTCATATACAAGGGCCATAACTCTGGTTGCAATACTGTAAAACAGGTTATTTTGGCGTCATGAATATTTCGCGTAAATGTGATTTTGTATTAATTGGCGATATGATGATTTCGCTATGGCGTCCCTCTCGCTAATTTAACATGACAGAAATAGAAGCAAATAAAACGCTGCCGAATGATGTAAAAAAGGGCAAAGAATAAATACTTAACGAATGTAGTAACTGCCGTCGTCAATTTAGGGGTTATCAGTCGATAATTGTGAACAAATTCTAAGGCTTTAATAGCATGAGTATTTACCGTATTAAATTGTATAATTGTTTTAAGACCTTTCCCCAAAACTTGGATGTATGGCACAGCAAACACACAGGTCTACTGCTGAAATCATCGACACAAAAGTACTACTTTATAACTTCGGCGTTTTATTTGGATCAAAACTGTCTGCAAAAGAAATGTTTATTACGATTTGTCAATTAGCATGCTAATGGTTAAGTGCATACTCCTATTGAGACTTGGGTGGTAAATGTGTGAAATCAAATTGACAGGTTTGTGTGTACGTGTTGATCTGTTAAACGCGGCTGGGAACAAAGCAGTATCCAATAGTAAAAACAAGTGAATTGTTTTTCACAAACGCTAAGAGTCAAACCTGTTTCAAAATTCCGTAACTGTACAAAAAACAACCAAACGTTATCTGTGGTAATTTATCACTTACCTTACATGTAAACATGTTTGTTTATTAGAGTTACTTCCCTTTTCACGGAGATTAATGAAGAAGAGAACATTCTTCAATTTTCTGGTCTGTATTTTTAATTTACACGCTTTTCTGTTTAATAAACTTTTTATGCATACACTTCATTCAACATTTGTGTTGAACAGAGAATTTCATCAATGCAGAAAAAACATGCACGACGTTGTGAAAAAACTGACCATATTGCGGATATACCTATTTTGGACATTACTCCATTTTATACTTCCTATAGGTTTATTAGGGAGAATATTGAATTTGCGAGGCAACGCATTCGCAAATTAACGCGAAATATATATTGTCGCTAATAAAACCTGTTTTACAGTAACTGTTCTTTAGGAGTTATTATAGGGTTAACCCTACTGTAATTTGAATTTTGTGACAGTATATGAGGTTTTTAACGGTCGCAAATTATTTTAATGGCAGCGCCGAAGGCGGAGTCATTAAAATAATTTAAGACCGTTAAAAACCTCATATACCGTCGCAAATTTCAAATTACAGTAGGATTAACCCTATTCTAACGCAATCTTAACACAAAAAACGACAAATTGTTAAACAGATTTTAACTCAAGTAATATCCTTTGCGTGCGGATGATTAAATGAGTGATGAGGCAAGAAATCGTGCACCAGTTTCTCTCAGATTTCTTAAAGTAACTGTGTTTTCACCCTGGTTTATATATATACATTTCATTAGTCATGAATAATTGTGCGGTAGCTATTCAACATGCTCAATACATACATTCAATACACATTTTGGTAAAGTAACATCATCTTAGTCTTTGGCGCCATACGGGAAAACGTCGTCAGTAACAATGACGTCACGTTATAACGTTATGTTTGAACGATATAATAAATAAGGGCTAATCTGGAACCCAACGCTTAGAGTATCTCAATAATTCTCCACATGACACATGTGCATATAAGAGACCGTTCAAGTTGTGGCAAAGTAAACAATGAAAAATAACTTGAAATAACGGGCCAAACTGGACTAGATCTAGATTTATATGTCAAGTATGCATACGGATTTATCATTGCTTATAAACAACGCGCATTGATATATTTACATGCACATGGTGTTATTCGGCTGTTTTCGATTGGTTGAATTTGCGACATATAAAATACTTTTTATATGCCGCAAATTTGGTCACATGAGCCAATCAGATTTCAGGAAATTGACAGATTGCGTTAGAATGCCCTTTTTTAGGGTTTCGGATTTTGCCGAAATCCTTATAAAATGGATTGCGACTCAAACTATGGCAGAAAACCCTATTGCATGAGCGCTACCTAGCGGGAATCCCCCTAAGAGAATACGCGCATGTGCAGTGCTTGGCTTACAATCCGGTTCCGGAATCTTACAAAATATTTATAATGAAATATGGAAGGTGGATCCATTAGCAAACAGAGCAGACCCTGAATCTATGGGAGCGAGCTGTCTGATCTGGGTCGAATCTATTTGCAGATGCATGAAAACAAGTTTATATGGGGAAATTAAGGGTCAAATACACTTCTTCTGTTCTTTACGTCCTTTACAGGATTAAGGTTACAGCGCACTGGTGGTCAGTAGTGCAGGGCAACTGTTACATCATGCTAAAATCTCTAGAGGTCATACGCTTAACTCTTTGCACGCTAGCGGCGAAACTGTGATTACCTATGCAAACAGTTTGGATCCAGATGAGAGGCCACATAATTCTGCGTCTCATCAGGATCCAAACTGTTTGTCATTTTAATCATATTTTTGCATAAAATGAAAGAAAGTTTATTGAAGAATTGAAGCAGACGTCAATTGTTGCAAACAAAACATCACTCGGCATTATAAGGATTAAGCAAGCTGTAGAGATCTGTAATGTTTGTCATCATTTGAATTTCTAAAAGATCAGTTTTAGGCATTTTGACCTAAGGCAAAATTGTCACAAGTTGTAAACAGTTTAGATTTAAGTCAGACAGTTACTTGGTATTAGATCTGAATCCAAACAGGGTGTCCAACTTTGCCAACCTTTATTGTTTAAGTAGCTTGGATGGTAGTATTAACAATTACTATTAAAAGGAAACAAGGGTTTTTGTATCCTTTATATGATTAAAAAATCATTAAAATGAAAAAAAGGAGAAAGGCAAACAAAATGAGACAAAGCACTTTCTTATCTTTTAATTTATATACATTTCATCATTTATTGATTTACGTGTCAGGCTTATAGTGTCTTATAGTATCTTATAGTAATGTATGTAATTTATTTCTAATTCATATCATTTATTTCTATGACGCCGGTTACTGATCAGGGTCTGTAGTGTTTACTACAGCACTAACTGTAATTTGCATGTATGACTATAATTTGTTTTTAATTATATCATTTATTGATATACTTGTTACATGTATGATGCTGCAAATAGCAAAGACCCTGGTCAGTTGTGGTAACTGATCGGGGTATGTATTGTTTGCAGCACAGACTCACAAATTGACCCTGAACAGACTCACACTCACAGTCTCCTCAGGAAGAAGTAAGAAAATACAACACAATCACACAAAAAGACAAGATATAGGCACGGATAAACTATTAAGGGTCTTTTCTGTTTGCAAAAGCACAGAAAGGCTTATTTTGCTCAGACAAATTGTACCTGATATGGAACCCTGAAATCGTCTTCACTATATAATATAAAGTTAAACAATATTATGTGTCTAACAACCCATATACCAATGGGAGGTTTTACTTCAAATTTTCACTCATGATAAGCTGTCAACCTTAATGTGAAGATTTTCTTAAATAATGTAATTATTGCTCTGACCAATTTACCAGAGTTATGGCACAAAGTGGCAAGTTGAGCTATTGGAATCGCACTGTGTGTGACATGTTCATAAAAAAATTCTTTAAATGTCTTCCAAACTACTGACATGATTTTCAGAAAAATCCACAGCAAACAATCAATTTAATAAATATATATTATGTCCGAAACCTTCAGTACTGTCAGTACTTTGATTACATTTTTTGTCCGATAAATAACTCCTGTCCTACTGATGCTATTGGACTAACATGTCATACATGGAAAGAGCATGATGAAAGGAAATGTCATGCACAAGGGCCATAACTCTCATATCAATGTTGTTGGGAGTTATTAGCTGTAATCAATTTTTTCTTGTAAAATGTGGTGTGGAAAGCGCACAATGAGGGGAAGTATCATTCATCAAGTCCTTAACTATGGTAGCAACATTTTTAGTTATCTCCCTTAACATATTGTTTTTGTTAGAATTGTTTGTCTGTCTGTCTGTCACACATTTTGTCTGGTCGTGTTCTCTTGTACAGAAATGTGACATTGATATGTAGCAGTGTGTATGTGTGGATGGGGTGGGATGAGACCAGTGTGTATGTGTGGGTGGGGTGGGGGTGGGGAGACCTGTTTTTGTGACAAAATTCTCTAGGTGTGGTATTATTATGGTACTATACTGCTTTTTAACCCTTTACTCCATAAATATTCATGCAAGAAATATTGACATTATGGATATATATTAATTATTATAGCTGAATCTTTATAATGTTAAAGTTTCAAGGAAATTTTGTGCTTTGACAAAAACTGTAAAATCAGATCTGTATCATGCCATAAGTAGACTGAGTTAACCCTTCGCTTGCTGTTCGCGTCAATATACCTACCTGTAAGTAGTGAAGACACAGATGAGACAGCTCCTGCAGGAGCTGTCTCATCAGGGTCTACACTATTTGCACATTGATTGTGCAACCAGTGAACACCACAGCAGAGATTGCACAACGAAATACTTGTACACAGTGAAGATATATGTAATTATACAACAGGGCATGGGTAAAGAAGGAGAAATGTATTTCAATATTTAGCAAGAGAAGGGTTAATGCTGATCAGACAGCTCCTATAGGTAGCAGGCATCTGATCTTGGCCTACTTAGTTTGCAAATGCGAATTCATGGAGTAAAGGGTTAACTGTTCAAGCTTAAGTAGCAATTTGTGATAACTTAGGCAGTCATTTTTTATTTGTTTTGTAATTTGTCAAGATTCATATCATTTGACATTCTGTTTATAATAAAACATCAGAAATCTTAAATTTTGAGGAAATTATCTTGGATAACAACTTTTTCAAATTGATTTACAGAGTTAAGATGACATACCTTCATGACAGAGAAAAATAATGTAAGATTTGGGATAGATTGCATTTTGCCCAGATAAGTTGTTTAAATTCAAACATTTTCAAGAGTTGCTGGACTGTTTTGTCCACATCTTTTGAAGACAACTCTAGAGAGTGGTCACAACAAAGGGCTTGGTAGAGAGAAATGACAGTTTTAGTATTTGAGTATGAGCCTTTAACTGTGTCCTTGAAATTGTTCATTTGGTAGGTAAATCTATATGCTTAGAACATTTATTTAACACTACTTAATCATTTTTACATACTTCTGACAGATTCGATGACTGCTGTCATCTTTTTCAAAGACTCTACTGAGTCCATGTATCATCGGCTATTTTTGTCAGCAGGTACGCTAATGAAAACTGGGTCCCAGATATAGGAGAGTTTATATGCCCCCTCATCCCGGTTCATAGTCGACAGCAGTCTTCGAAACTGTCAGAAGTACGTAAAAATTATTTAGTAGTGTAAAATGAACCGTTATCTATGGCTTTGTTTCTATCATAGTACACCTACTCCACCCCAAACTCCAAGGCCAGTGTCACCAATTCCATCATCAGCTGCCAGTTTGCCATCTGCCAAGACTAACCAGACCACAACAGCGAAAATCCCCACTACCACTACCACTACCACTACCACTACCACTACACCATCCTTGACCACCACAAATGGATCTTCATCAACAACCTCCTCACAGAGTAGGTATACCCAGTACAGTAGAACCCCTCTAAACTGGAATTCTAGTAGATAAGAATGTAGCTACTTTTAGACGGGTGTTTGCTTAATGCAGGGTGAAATCCTGTACATGTATATATTTTCTGCACTTCACTAGGATCGAAATAGTTCAGAAAGGCTTGCTCTAATCCAACCACTGAATATAGTTTTATTAGTCTAAGAGCTCTAAGTGTATCACATTACTTTGTTACTGTAACCCTGTACCTGTTCAATGTTCATTTAAGACATACAGTAAAACCTCTCTATAACGGTCACTAAATTACATCAAGTATGTTATGTTAAAGGTAGGTGGCTGCTTAAAGCAAGGTGAAAGTAAATCAGAATGCCTCTATAGGACTGTTCTGTTTTACTTTTACCTTGCTTTAAGCAGCCACCTGGCCAAAATACCAACTAATTAACACAATTCAGTGGCCATTATAGAGAGGTTGTACTGTAATGACATCATGGATAGTAGTTAGATTATTCTTTAAAAAATCATATGAAAACAAGAAAGTTTTGCTCAAACAGAAACTGTAGCATCAGATCTATTGTATCAAGGGTGTGATGAAAATGTTTTCACCAAACCATTGATATATATATAGATATACATGTATCCTACATTACCGTAGCAGCAGCAGCAGCTAGCTGGTCACAAATGAATACAGTAAAACCCCTCTAAACCTGACGTTAAATCTAGTATAAATATCGGTCTTGGAGATTAGTGGCAGCTTAATGCAGATTGAAAGTTATGCAGAAAGCTCCTCTGTAATTGATAATAGAAAAACTCTTTCCAGCTAAGCGAGACAAATGAAATTTCAAGAAATTTCAGATTTTCTTTGCTTTTTTAGCTCAGGATGAACTTTTGTGACCGCAATCCGTCCGACGTCCAGCGTCCGTCCACATTTTCAAACGACATCTCTGAAACTATTGACCCGATTTTAACCAAATTTTGTCAGAACCATTGGTGGCTAGGGGGAACGAAATGTTGTTCACATTATGACCCTCGGACCAAAAATGGCCCCGCCCAAGGGCTTATCAGTTTTTCATAGGAAAATCTTTAAAAATCTTCTTCTCTGAAACTGTAAGGCCTAAACCTTTGATATTTGCCATGTAGCATAGTCTAATGGTCCACTACAAAGATTGTTCAAATTATGACCCCCGGGCCAAAAATGGCCCCGCCCAAGGGCTTATTAGTTTTTCATAGGAAAATCTTTAAAAATCTTCTCTGAAACAGTAAGGCCTAGACTTTTGATATTTGGCATGTAGCATGATCTAATGGTCCTCTACAAAGATTGTTCAAGTTATGACGTCTAGCCAAAAATGGCCCCGCCCAAGGGATTATCAGTTTTTCATAGGAAAATCTTTAAAAATCTTCCTCTCTGAAACTGTAAGGCCTAGACCTTTGATATTTGGCATATTCTAATGGTCCTCTACAAAGATTGTTCAAATTATGACACCCGGGCCAAAAAATGGCCCCCTCCCCCCAAGGGCTTATAAGTATTTTCATAGGAAAATCTTTAAAAATCTGCTTCTCAGAAACTGTATGGCATAGACCTTTTATATTTGGCATGTAGCATGACCTTATGGAACTCTACAAAGAATGTTCAAATTATGACCCCTTGGCTAAAAATGGCCCTGCCCAAGGGCTTATCAGTTTTTCATAGGAAAGTCTTTAAAGATATTCTTCTCTGAAACTGTAAGGCCTAAACCTTTTATATTTGGTATGTAGCATGGTCTAATGGTCCACTACAAAGATTGTTCAAATTATGACCCGAGCCAAAAATGGCCCCCAAGGACTTATCAGTTTTTCATAGGAAAATCTTTAAAAAGCTTCTTCTCTGAAACTGTAAGGTCTAGATCTTTGATGTTTGGTATGTAGCCTGATCTAATGGTCCTCTACAAAGATTGTTCAAATTATGACCCCTGACCAAAAATGGCCTTGCCCATGGGCTTGTCAGTTTTTTTTATAGAAAAATCTTTAAAAATCTTAAACTGTAAGGCCTAGACCTTTGATGTTTGGTATGTAACATGATCTAATGGCCTCTACAAATATGTAGCTTTGGCTTGTGGTCCTCAGCCAAGAATGTTCAACTTATGACCTTTACCTATGGGCGAAACTTGGCCCTGCCTTGGGGCTTATCAGTTTTTGACGGGAAAAATATGAAATATTATTTTTCTCTGAAACCATAAGGTTTAGACCTTTAATTAATGGCATACTGCTTTGCCTTGTGGTTCTCTACCAAGTTCAACAATGGTCCCGCCCTGGGTTATGGCAGGTGAGTTATGGTCCTCTTGTTTTCTAAACCCTACCAGATATTGAAGTGATATGTTGTTTGTAGCTGTATTATAATATACAGTAAAACCTCTCTATAATAGCCTCTAAAGTACATCAATTATTTTGTGTTAAAGGCAGGTGGCTGCTTAAAGAGATTCAAGATTCAGGATTCAATGAATCCTATAGAAGCGTTCTGTTTATCTTTCACCTTGCTTTAAGCAGCCACCTGCCCTAAATACCAACTAATTAACACAATTTAGTGGCTGTTATAGAGAGGTTTTATGGTATAGCTGTATAGATCAAGTTTGAATTTCTTAAGCTACGTTTATTTTTCACTGAATTATAGCAGTTGGACTTAGAAAAGTTCAGGAATTTTTAGGTTTTTCCCGGCTCTTTTAAACCCTAGCAGATATTGAAGTGATATGTGGTACACGGATGTCCGTTCTGCTAGTTGGAACCCTTGTTATTATATAGTACATATAGACCCCCATGAAGCAGTCCAGACCCCTGTGGTTATCACTGGGGCATTGTTCCCATGTATTACTTTACCAGATCTCTTGTGGCATTTAGAAGTTATTGCCCTTTTATATGCAAAAATGACATTTTTTCCCATCCGATGCTGTATCTCTCTAACAGATTGACAGAATTCAATGACACTCGACATGAATATTTGTTATAACTGGAGCATCGTTCCTACTCCTAGGTATTACTTTCCCGTCCAATGCAATATCTCTGTAATGGATTGACAGAATTTAATGAAACTAGAAATGAATATTTGTTATCACTGGGGCATCGTTCCCATGTATTACTTTTCCAGGTCACTTGTAACATTAAGAAGTTATTGCCCTTTGATACTCAAAAATTATATATTTTTTCCATGACTTGACTGAAATTATTAGCACACAGTTTGGATTCTGATCTGACACAATGTAACTTCATAATGTGGTTTGTACAAGAGAGTTAATTGTAACATTGATATGTATTAAAAACAGTGTGAACAAGCAAATTCATAGAATTGAAATCCCCTGCCAAAAGGTATTGCCTAGTAAAAAGGCAAACAATGTTGGGGGGGGGGGGGGCTTTAGATAAGCAGTGTCAGATCAGAATCCAAACTGTGTGCTGATAATTTCAGTCAAGTCATGATCAGCAGTGATAGGGTTAACTCTGAGTTTCTGTCATTTTCTGTTAGAAATGTTGTTTGCTGAAAAAATAAGAGTCAATGGCCCTCTTGTTTTATGTAGAAACATATTGTAAAACCTTTAGAAATCTTCTCCTCTGAAACTTGAAGTTTCTCAGCTTTCATATTTGGCACATAGCATCATCTTGAAGTTCTCTACAAAACATGTATGAATTATGCCCGTGGATTCAAATGAAGCCCTGCCCCAGAGGTGGCCAGTTTTCTATAGAAACATAGTGAAAACTTCTCCTCAGATTGTCTGGTGAGTGATATCAGGGCCATCATAACCCTCTTGATATGAACACTTTATTTTAGACAAACATTGTGGCGTGTGTATCTCTGAAACCAGTTGGGCTAGAGTCACTAAACTTAACAGGATTGTTCACTAGCATGAGTTGTTGCACACCTGGTTTTTAGCTCACCTGAGCCAAAGGCTCAAGGTGAGCTATTGTGACCGCCTGTCGTCCGTCTGTCCGTCTGTCTGTCCGTCCGTCCGTCCGTCTTTCCGTTCACTTTTATTTCAAATGACTTCTTCTCCTAAACCACTGGGAGGATTTCAACCAAATTTCACAGAAATGTACCTTAGGATGTCCTCTATCAGTTTTGTTAAAATCATGACCCCCGGGCAAAAAATGGCCCCGCCCCACTACTTTTACAGGTTTTTTTTTTAAATCTTTAAAAATCTTCTTCTCTGAAACCACAATTTCTAGAGCTTTGATATTTGGTATATAGCATTATCTAATGGTCCTTTACCAAGTTTGTTAAAATGATGACCCCCGGGCCAAAAATGGCCCTGCCCTGGGGCTTGTAGTTTTTACATAGACTTATATAGGGAAACCTTTAAAAATCTTTTTGTCTGAAACTACATAATCTAGAGCTAAGATATTTGGTATGAAGCATCACCTAATATACCACTACCAGGTGTGTTCAAATAATGACCCCTGGGCCATAAATGGTCTCACCCTGGGGTTTTATGCTACTTAACATCAGAATCTGTAACACTTAAAAGGTAATTTCCTCACAGTTATTTCCCTTGTCCCATCAGCATAGCCATAATGGACAAAGGGAGATAACTGCATTGGAGTGCTAGTATCATTCTATTTATAACTATTTATAATAAAATGTTGAAGGTGAATCAGTGTAGCTGTTTTAGAAGGCATAGAAACATCTATCAAATTCCATTAGCAAATAACAGACCTTGATCCTATAGGAGCCACCTTATCTGGGTCTACTCTGTTTGCAGATGCATGAAAACAAGTTTATATGAGAGAAATTAAGGGTTAAATAAACAACTCCAGACAAGCAGCAGTTCAAAGGTTACAGCTGCTGGGCAGTAAAATCTCTCCAGGTCAATGCATGACTCTTAACTCTTTCCATGCTAGTGGTGAAACTGTGATTACCTATGCAAACAGTTTGGATCCAGATGAGAGGCCGCATACTGTGGCGTCTCATCAGTATCCAAACTGTTTGTCATCTTAACCTTTTTTTTTTGCCAAAAAATGAAAGTAAGTTTATTTTAAGAATTGAAGCAGATGACAATAACGAAACATTAAAGGCATTTTGACCCATTAACCCCAGTGTGTAGTGTGAGTGATGTTACATGGTGTCTTCCAATGTCTCTCAAATTAGATGTGAGAGATATAGGAAAGTAACAGTTCAGCCAATCAAGGAAAATGATCACCATCTAGACTTTTGATCTGGGTCCAAACCCAACTGATGTAAGTCATGGTAATGTTTAAGAAAACTGTGAAAACATGATTATGCAATGGCCCAACTGATATAAGTCATGGTAATTCTTAAGAAAACATGATAATCACCCCCCCCCCCTTACAATGATAAGTGTTAAACTTACTACTGTGGATTAAGTCTGCTGCCCCAAAAAGCATCTTAAATATAACTTTTTTTTATAAAATTTGATGACAACACATTAAAAAGTCCTAAAATGTCTGAATCTTGTATGATATTAATGAAATAACTGAGTAAATATAAATTAATTATAACAGTAGACGTAACTCTTCTCAATTTCAATTGTTAAAAATACTAATGACCCGTTTAATTGAATTATCATCAGATATTCACACCTAGAGCTAGAATTATTTCTAAACACCTATTAACCCTTAACCTGTTTGCTTTGACAAAAATTGATCTGGGACTACTCTTGTTTGCTAATGCTTAAAAAATTGTTATTGCCATAAATAGAAGTTTCAGCTTTGAAAAAAACTGTAAAATCAAATCTATATCTTGTCAAATGTAAAAAGAGCAGACCCTGATCAGACAGCTTCTATAGCAGCCGTCTGATCTAGTCTACTCTTATTTTTAATGTGTAAAACACATTATTTCTCTGAAGAGAAGTTTTTGCTTTGACAAAAACTGTAGAATCCAATCTATATTGTGTCAAAAGAAACAGAGAAGACCCAGATCAGACAGCTTCCGTAGGAGTCGTCTGATCTGAGTCTACTCTGTTTGCTAATGCATAAAAACAGCTTTATATGAGGGAAAGGGTTAAACGATTTTTAAAGATATTCTTATTGGTCATTTCACACAAAAACTGGCATTATGTACTGCCTAGCACTCTATTTTCCTATATACCTGGGTCAAGGTATAATTGCATAGCTTTATTGAAGTCATTTGAATTTTTAGGCATTTTGAGCTAAGGCAAAAGTGGCACAAGTTGTAAACAGTTTAGATCTTGGTCAACCAGTCACTTGGTATTAGTTCTGAATTCAGTTCAGCAGTGAAAGGGTGAAAGCAGTGCACTAAACTTATTTCATCTGCTAGAAATGTTGTCCACTGAAAAATTAACATGTCAATATACATGTATTACTGTAACTCAGGTGAGCGATATAGGGCCAATGGCCCTCTTGTTTTAATTGTCTCCATTCTTAACTGTGGAGTTATTGCCCCTGATGACATATATTAGAAACCACTAGGACTAGAGTCACCAAACTTCACAGGAATGTTGACCAGCATGAGTTGTTGTGCACCTGGGTTTTTAGCTCACCTGAGCAAAAGGCTCAGGATGAGCTATTGTGACCGCTATTTGTACGTCGTCTGGCGTCCGTGTCCGGCGTCCTACGTCAGTCCACATTTTCAAACGACATTTCCACTGAAACTGCTGACCTGATTTTAACCAAATTTTGTCAGAAGCATCAGTGGCTAGGGGGAACGAAACGTTCATCACATTATGACCCCCGGGCCAAAAATGGCCCTGCCCAAGGGCTTATCAGTTTTTCATAGGAAAATCTTGAACATTCTTCTTCTCTGAAACTGTAAGGCTTAGACCTTTGATATTTGGCATGTAGCATGATCTAATGGTCCTCTACAAAGATTGTTCAAATTATGACCCCCGGGCCAAAAATGGCCCCGCCCAAGGACTTATCAGTTTTTCATAGGAAAATCTTTAAAAATCTTCTTCTCTGAAACTGCAAGGCATAGACCTTTGATATTTGGCATGTAGCATGATCTTATGGTCCACTTAAAAGATTGTTCAAATTATGACCCCGGGCCAAAAATGGCCCCGCCCAAGGGCTTATCAGTTTTTCAAACTGGCGGCATATAGGGTTGCTCCTGTCCATACGTCCGTCCATCCGTACTGACGTCCATACATCGGTACGCACATCTAGAAAAACTTGTCCCGGGTTTTCTTGGTAAGTATTTATCCAATCTACACCAAGCTTTACACACATGTTTGTGGCCATTATATCTTGGTCAAGTTAGCTAACCATGCAAACCGCTTCACACTTTCAGGAGTTGCAGCCCTTTAATTGCAAAAATGACTAAAATATTTTGTTCGGTCCTTTTCTTGGAAGTATTTGTCCGATCCTCACCAAACTTTGCACACATGTTTGTGGTCAGACTTGATAGCCATGCAAATCGCTTCAGTGGTTTGGGAGTTGCAGCCCTTTATTTTGCAAAAATGACTTTAAAGATATCTTGTCAGGACCTTTTCTTGGAAAGTATTTGTTCAATCCTCACCAAACTTTACACACATGTTGTGGCCATTATATCCTGGTCAAGTTTGATAGACATGTATATTGCTTTAGTGGTTTAGCATGAGTTGTTGTGCACCTTATTTTTTATGCCCCTACTAACTGGCGGCATATAGGGTTGCTCTTGTCCATACCACCGTACTGACGTCCATACATCGGTACGCACATCTAGAAAAACTTGTCCCGGATTTTCTTGGTAAGTATTTATCCAATCCACACCAAGCTTTACACACACGTTTGTGGCCATTATATATTGGTCAAGTTAACTAACCATGCAAACCGCTTCACGCTTTCAAGAGTTGCAGCCCTTTATTGCAAAAATGACTAAAATGTTTTGTCCGGACCTTTTCTTGGAAAATATTTGTCCAATCCTCACCAAACTTTGCACACATGTTTGTGGTCATTATATCCTGGTCAAACTTGATAGCCATGCAAATCGCTTCAGTGGATTGGGAGTTGCGGCCCTTTATTTGCAAAAATGACTTTAAAGGTATCTTGTCAGGGCCTTTTCTTGGAATGTATTTGTCCAATCCTCACCAAACTTTACACACATGTTTGTGGCCATTATATCCTGGTCAAGTTTGCAAAAATGGCATAAATCGCTTGAGTCATTGCATACCTGATTATGGCCCTTACTTTCTGTGACAAAAAATCTGAAGTGGGGGCATCAGTGTCCTATGGGCACATTTCTAGTTTTAATTGTCTCCCCCTTATAATTGTTGAGTCATCACCCCTGATATGAACACTTTAATTTAGATAAACATTGTGTCATGTGTATCTCGGAAACCAGTCTGGCTAGAGTCACCAAACTTCGCAGTAATGTTCACCAGCATGATTTGTTGTGCATCAGGTTTTTGTTTTAATTGTTTCCCCTGTTAACTTTGGAGTTACTGCCCCTGATGACTTAAAATTAGACAAACTTTACTTAGTGTCATGCGTATCTCTGAAACCACCAGGGCTAGAGTCACTAAACTTCACATGAATGTTGACCAGCAGAGTTGTTGTTCACCTGGGTTTTTGACTTGTCTCCCCCTGATAATTGTTGAGTTATTGCCCCTGATAGGATTACTTAAATTAGGGAAACTTTGTGCAATGAGTATCTTTGAACCAGTAGGCATAAAATGACCAAACTCCACAGAAATGTTGACCAGCATGTGTTGTTGTGCATCTGGTTGTTTTTGATTTGTCTCCTGCTGATAACTTTGCAGTTATTGACCCTGATGACTTAAATTTAGACAACCGTGTGTCACACGTATCTATGAAATCACTGTTGACCAATATGTTGTGCACCTTGTGTTTTTGAATTGTGTCTCCATGATAACTTTGGAGTTATTGCCCCTTATGACTTAAAATTAGACCCGGAGTTACAGACATTACACCTGTGTATTGGAAAGAGGATGAAAGGGGGAGACATCTTTCTTTTGACAAAATACACCTCTAGTTTTTATTGGAAGGAACTGAAAAGGATTGGCATCCCTTGCCTCCTTAGCAGTCTGAATCTATTATTCCCCTTTGTCAAGTTTGTGTACAAAGCCTTTTCTTGTGGCAGTCACATTTGTGGGGGTATTAATCACCTTCAGTGGTAGTTCTAGTTTATTTTATAATATGTATGTCTTTGTTTGCTTATGTAAATTATTTCCGCTGATAAAAATTACCTGTCCTTTGGCAGTACTGTCAACTTTGCAGTGGAGACTTTCGCTGGTGGATCGGTATGCTAATTACAATCATTTCAGTTGATCTATACGGGACAGGGTTTAATACATGTAGTATGAAATTAAACTTGTAAGATCCTTTGTTGGAAAATCAACAAAAATATTGCAATAAAATTTATTGAATGCATTGTTACTTTTAAATCCCTGACCAGCAACCCCGTCAGTCAGTCACCTTTCTTAACCCTTACAGAAATTGAAGTGAATGGTATTTAGCTTTATTATATTGAGTTTCAGATCAAGTATGAATTTCGTTATGCTACATTGATTTTGCAAGGAATTACAGCTGTTGGACTAAGAAAATTTCAAAAAAGGTTAACTGTTAGACTAATCGAGGGTTTGGTGCAAAACTATTCTAACTCCTTCACTTTGTGAAGGAGTTAGAATAGTTTTGCACCAAGCCCTCGTAGTGGACTTTGGCATTGCCTTCAGTGCACCCATATACTTGTTTGATGTTTAGTTGGTGTTTTTTGTTTTTTAAAAAAGAGCATGATATAACATTTACATTATACTGATCTCTGGATAAGCAACCCAAAATTATGTCTTTGTTCCACCTCTCTAATTATCACCAACAGATAACATGCTATTATTTTAAGATTACTGAACTTTTCAAGAAGCTGCCTGTGACTAATAAAGAATAGTTTTTGAAATAGCACCCAGAGGATGGGAATGAAAGGATTGTTTTGTTATTAGGACCATCTAACTTAATGACTATTTCTTAAGGGTCCAGGCGATGGAACTGGAGCGTTTGTTGGTTACTGTGGCCATAACAATGAAATGTATAAAAGGGGCCCAGGGGTAAGACTGCAAATGTTTGTTGTGTCAATAGGGACAATATATTGGACTTAAATAGATGTAATTTTAAACCTTACCCTCAAATATATGCTAACTCATGCCTTTGCAAACAGAGTAGACTCATATCAGATGGCCGATCAGGTCTGATCAGGGTAACTGCTCTGTTCACTTATGAATTTTGATAGATCTGAATCTACAGTTTCTAGTAGAATTATAATTCAATGTAAACGTTTTTGTGCATCCACGTTTTTGTTTTGGCAGGAATCTTTTGAATTTATAATACATGTATTTACAAAACGTTTAAGGGATAGTGTTATGTATTAATTCACAAAAGAACATTTGTACAATCATTATAGCTTAATTTTACAGCAAGAACTATTATAGTACATTACCAATGATGCAAATGGTATGGGGTTTTATTGTCATTCAATATGAGAACTGAAAAGAGGGACATCAATTGAAATTTTACTCACTTTTAAGTGACAAATGCAACAAATCTAGTAAGAGATTTTTTTTTTTCATTATACCGACAGTTTTCGCCATTACAGGGGTGACAGTGATATTACCACTTCAAACACAGTGTACTGTAATAACTTAAAATGAATAGGTTGTTAAAAATTTTGATCAAATAATAATTTAAACTTTAATTGACAGGCTATAACCCAATTACCTGTGGTACTGATCTTGCAAACATCTAGTTATTATACACAATTGGCTGCTGCCAATCTTGTAAGCACAACTCCTCTGAAACTGCTGAACAGATTTTCATAAATCCTTGCATGTAGCAAGGACACAATATGTAGCAAGGACACAATATGTAGATGTGCATATTGTTGGGGATTTCTCCTTCTGCCATTTTTATACGCCCGTTTGAAAAAACGGGACGTATTATGGAATAGCGCTGTCTGTCCGTCTGGTTGTCTGTCCGTCTGTAACATCTCTAACTCAAGTTCCGCTTGGTGGATCCTTCTCAAATTTAGCCACAATGTTTATCTAGACATGCTACAGTAGCCTGCCAAGTCCCGGTTTGTTTATCCAAGGTCAAGGTCACACAATTGGACTTAGAATTTGCGTTTATCAAAAATGTTAACCGGTATGTCTGTCTGTAACATCTCTAACTCAAGTTCCGCTTGGTGGATCCTTCCCAAATTTAACCAAAATGTTTATCTAGACATGCTACAGTAGCCTGCCAAGTCCCGGCTCATTTATCCAAGGTCAAGGTCGCTTAATTGGACTTAGAATTTGCGTTTAGCATTTGCATTAAGCAAAAATGTTAACCTCAATTTATGTGGAACAAGTCCACTTATTTACATAATACTTTGTGATAAAACTTTGAAACTTGGAACACTTGTTCACCGTCACAACTTTCACCTGTAGACAAGAGTAAATAACTCTGTCAAGCATTTTGACTGAATAATGCCCCTTTTTAACTTAGAAGTTTTGGTTAAGGCTTTGTTTAAGTCCACTTATTTACATAACCCTTTGAGATAAAGCTTTTAAACTTAAAACACTTGTTCACCGTCACAACCTTCATCTATAGGCAAGAGAAAATAACTCTGTCAAGCATTTTGACCGAATTATGCCCCTTTTTAACTTAGAATTTTTTGTTAAGGCTTTCTTAAAGTCCATTTATTTACATAACCCTTTGAGATAAAGCTTTTAACCTTGGAACACTTGTTCACCATCACAAGCTTTACCTGAAGGCAAGAGTACATAACTCTGTCCAACATTTTGACAGAATTATGCCCCCTTTAAACTTAGAAATTTGGTTAAAAGTTTTGGTTAAAGTCCACTTATTTACATAACCCTTTTAGATTAAGCTTTTAAACTTGGAAGACTTGCTCACCATCACAAGCTTCACCTGTAGGCAAGAGTACATAACGCTGTCTAACATTTTGACATAATTATGACGCTTTTTAGCTTGGAATTTTTGGTTAAGGTTTTGGTTAAAGTCCACTTATTTACATAAATCCTTTCAGATAAAGCTTTTAAACTTGAAACATTTGTTCACCATCACAAATTCATCTTCATCTCAAGCATTTAGACACAATTATGGCACTTTTTAATTTAGAATTTTTGGTTAAGGTTTTTTGTTAAAGTATGCCTATTTACAACCTTGAAACTTGGTCGCAAAATTGGACTTAGAATTTGAATTTAGCAAATACTTTAACTCCAGTTTATGTAGAACAAAACCTTGACTGGCGTATATTGTGCCCACTGGCACTCTTGTTCTGGGAGTTATACCCCTTTGAACTTAAAAATCACTAGTTAATATTGAAGGAAAACCCGGTCTGATGTCGTGTCGACATTTCTTGTTTTTGTTTTGATAAGCAATTAGATTGGATGCTGCGATAAACAGGGTAAATGTATGAAAGTACATCACCATTTGGTACTCATAGCTGCTACAATATATCCTCATTCAATGTAGTAGGAACTTTTAGTTCACCGGTGTATAAAGTCTCAAATTATAATATATTGCAGTAGAATAATTAATTTTGTATAATGGCACAGGATTTTTTATGGCATAAATTGTAAAATAAGATCCATGTTATAAGCCAACATCAGATCCTGATCAGATTGCTTCTCCAATAGCTTTCATAGAATGATCTAGACGTGCTCTTTTTGCAAAGACATTAAATGACATATCTGTAGAGTATAGAGTTAAATACAAGTTACCAAACTGTTTACATGGCCGGTTAACCTTTACTTGATGAATATTCATGTAAGAAGTAGTGAATATCGAGGGCTTGGTGCAAAACTATTCTAACTCCTTCACAAAGTGAAGGAGTTAGAATAGTTTTGCACCAAACCCTCGATATGAATATTAGCTGAATTTGTATAATATCTGTATGAACAAGGACAGTTTAGACCATAGCAGAAACTCAATCATTGATATTCCTAGATGCAAACAGAATTGACTATGGTCAGAAAGCTCCTACATCAGCTGTATGTTGTTTGATTACAGTTAAAGTGTGTCTGTGTGGAGTAAAGGGTTAACATTAGTGAGCAGAACTGGATCATTATGGCAGTCTTGTATAATTTTGTATTTCCATAGCATGTAGAATTAACTTCATGTATATAAGATCTTTATTACCTCAATGTTTTTTTTTAAATTTTAGGTTCAACAAATGTGATTTATGTAATAGTAGGAGGAGGTATATTTGTAGGTGGGTAATGTATTTTTAATGTATTTTTTGTTTCACCTGCCGAGAGGCAGTGTGTCACTTAGGGATCACTTTTTCTTCGTCTATCTGTCTGTCTATCTGTCTGTCCATCTGTCTGTCCATTTGTCTGTCTGTCTGTCCATCACACTTTCATTTCTAAACTAACCATTATAGAGCTTTCAAATTTCACATGTGTCTGCCTCTCATTGAGGACATTGATCTAACTAAGGTCCATCACTCTGCATGCAGTACTTTTTGAGTTATTCCCCTTTGTTCTGATTTTCACACTCCAGCATATTAACAGTTTTGGCGTCAGCTGCGAACAGGTGACACATATGTTCCTCCAAACACTCTTGTATTAAATATAAAGCATTATGTATAAGGATTAAATAAAATTGCTAGCTGTCAGCAACAGGGCTATCTTTATACTATCTGTTTCCTAGGCAACCATTCTAACCTCGTTGTTCATATTACAGAGTGTTTAAATACAATCCCCAAATTATATAGCACTGATGGTGATATATCTGTTTCCTAGGCAACCATTCTAACCTCATTGTTCATATTACAGAGTGTTTAAATACCTGCAACATACAAAGATATTGCGGCCTACTTTGGCGATAATTATAAATGATATAAACATATACCCAGTAGTTGATGTATGAATCTTTATGTTTGGTTCACTTTATGCAAATTACCTTATTTGCATCCTCATGAATATTGATTAGTGATAAGAAAACAAAAAGAAACAATATTGAAAATAACATGTTGTGCAGTATGCCGAGTACAACATTACAGCATGCTCCAAATATAGCTTGCAATGATAAATGTACCTTTTGGTGATGAATAAATAAATTTTATGTCTTAAACTGTTACTAAAATGACCATGTACTGCTTCTATGGTAACTGTTGAAAGCCAAGTACTTATGATACCCCAAACAATCTTCTGTTATTGTTTTTAAAGTGTCAGTGATTTTAAAGCCCATAAAGCCAGTGAGTGTGTTGAATTCAGGGTATCAAGACTATTTCGACTTTTGATATTATCATCATCTGTCGAGAACTGGTAAGCCTAAGCTGTGTTTTAAGACCCTTTGATTTGTCTGTCTTGCTAAGCCATCATCAGCTGTGCCAATACCGAAGGGAACTGGTGTCAGCAGATTCTGCATCAGCTCACCTATTTCAATCTGCATATTGGGTCTTTGTGAACCGCTAATAATTGCTAAATTGTGCTTAGAAGCTGTACGGCAGAAATGTTTTTTCACATCTATGACGGTGAGCCTAACCAGTTCTTGCCAGATTATGGTATATCGACAGTGAGAAACAGTCTTGATGCCCTGAATTCAACACAGGAAGAAACTGATACAAGGATCGTTCTTTACACCATGCATGCAAAAGAACAAGGCTACAAAACTGTTCATCTTCGAACTCCAGACAGGGATATAATCTTCATTCTTCTGTATTATCTTCACAGGTTTGAAGGTGTTATTGTCTTGTTTGATACTGGCTCAGGCAATTATCAAAAATAATAAACATGTCAGAAGTTGCCCAAGCATACACAGAAGATTACCGATCAGCACTTCTGGGTCTTCATTTGTACTGTGGCTGTGATTCTACAAGTGCATTCAATGGCTGATAACATTTGACACCCACTAAGACCATTGAAAAGAAGCCAATGTTTATAAAACCATTAGTAGGTTTGGGCAACTCTTGGGATGTGTCTGGAGATATTGTGCAAGACTTGGATGAATTTACGCGTGCAATGTATGGCAACCCTGGATTTCACACTGTGAATGAATTGATATTGTTTAAGATTAAGGAGAAGTGTGAAGATAAGCCAACAGATGCACTTCGCAATGTTGATATGGGAACATTACCCCCTTGTAGGGCCTGCTAAATACAGCATATCTGAAGAGTTTAACTCTTCAGGCCAGTTGATACTTTGGAAGAGATCTCTTTCCCGACCCAGACATTACCCCTGTTTTAGAGAAGAATGGTTGTCAACATGTAACTCTGACAGTCAATCAACATATATGATTACATTGTGGCCTATAATAAGGGTATGCTCCATAACATATTATACTATTATACTATGGAACGCCGTAGCTGTCTCCTGTTGTCACATTCCTTCTTATCTTGTTCAAATTCAGGCTTGTCATGTCTAAAAACCGTGTCATTATGTCGAAACACTCTGTGAACTTGTTTACAGAATGTCTTATTATGTGCAACACCTATGTTATTATGTAGCAAAGAAGACTCATCTTGTTAAAGAGCATTGTGAACTTGTCTGTATAATATGTTATCATGTTAAGTAGCAATGTGAACTTGTCGATATAATATGTGATCATGTTGAATGTACGTGTTGTCTTGTCCATATGTAGTGTTGACTTGTCCAATTTATGTCTTATTATGTTAAAAGGCTATGTTATTATGTTACAAAAATTTGACATGTCAACACTACATATTGACAAAACAACACGTGCGTTGAACATGATAACATATTATATAGACAAGTTCACATTGCTCTTTCACAAGATGAAACTACTTTGTTACATAATAACATAGCATTTTAACATAATAAGACCTAAGTTGGACAAGTCAACACTATATATTAACAAGACAACACATGCTTTTAACATGATAACAGATTATGTAGACAAGTTCACATTGTTCTCTAACAAGACGAAACTACTTTGTAACATAATAACATAGCAGTTTAACATAATAAGACCTAAAACGGACAAGTCAACATTACATATTGACAAGACAACACGTGGGTTTAACATGATAACATATTATATAGACAAGTTAACATGCCTCTTTAACAAGATGAAACTACGTTTTGACATAATAACATAGCAGTTTAACATAATTAGACATACATTCGACAAGTCAACACTACATATTGACAAGACAACATGGGCGTTTAACATGATAACATATCGTATAGACAAGATCACATTGCTCTTTAACAAGATGAAACTACTTTTTGACATAATAACATAGCAGTTTAACATAATAAAACATACATTGGACAAGTCAACACTACATATTGACAAGACAACATGGGCGTTTAACATGATAACATATCGTATAGACAAGATCACATTGTTCTTTAACAAGATGACACTACTTTTTAACATAATAACATAGCCGCTTAACAAGATGACCCTACTTTTTAACATAATAACATAGCCGTTTAACATGATAAGACACAGTTTGGACAAGTCAGCACTATATAGTGACAAAACAGCACGTGCACTTAACATGATAACTAGTCGTATAGACAAGCTCACATTGCTCCTTGACATGATGAAACTGATTTGTAACATAATAGCATAGGCCACAGACATAGTAAGCCACTGATTAAACAAGTTAACACGACAGGTAGACAAAATAACACAAAAGTGCGACATAATAGCACATTTTTTCAGCATAATAGGAAGCCGTATGGACAAGACAACACACTATTTTGACAAACATGCTCTAGACTAGATAACTTCACTTTTTAACATAATAACAATATATTTTAACATAACAAGGCGTTGTCTGGACAAGTCAACACCACATATTGACAAAACAACACACGCATTTACCATGATAACATATCATATAGACAAGTTCACATTGTTCTTTAACAAGATGAACCTACTTTGTAACATAACAACATAGCCGTCGTACATAACAACACAATTCACGGGCAAGTTAACACAGCGCTTTGACATAATGATACGGCGTTTCGAGATGACAGCATTGAAATAGACAAGTTTACACAGTACTTCGACATAATAACATGACGTTTAGACATGATAACACTGAATTTTAACAAGACAAGAAGAAATTCGACAACAGGAGACAGCTACGGCGTTCCATACTCCACAGACATTGAACAGCAATGTTATCATCTTGACCTAGCTCTTATCAGAATATTACCTGAGAAGATCCAATACAAACTGTTCCATTTTAGCCTCTATTTAAGGTATGCTCTGAGAGTCAGACCGTCAATTTATAAATTAGCTGATAAATACCCATGATGTCATTATTTCTCAAATGAATATTCAGCTAGTAAAGGGTTAAGTGAGATATCACTCATCTTTTTTTGTTGAGTCGGCATACTTTGAGTCGGAAGCTTTCTGTAAAGGTGTTTTAAAGCAGAGAGTGGGATTAACCCTTTACTAGATGTATACATGCCCTTTAACATCATTTAGACAGTTTTAGAATTAAAATTCATTTATTTATCACCAAAAGGTACATTTATCATTGCAAGCTGTATTTGAGGTATGGTGTAATGTTGTGCCCGGCATACTGCCAAACATGTTATTTTCAATATTGTTTCTCTTTGTTTACTTATCACTAATTAATATTCATGAGGATGCAAATAAGGTAATTTGCATAAAGTGAACCAAACATTAAGATTCATACATCAACTACCGGGTATATGTTTATATCATTTATAATTATCGCCAAAGAAGGCAGCAATATCTTTATATGTTTCAGGTATTTAAACACTCTGTAATATGAACAATGAGGTTAGAATGGTTGCCTAGGAAACATATATCACCATCAGTGCTATATAATTTGTCCCAAATTTATTTATCTAATAATATTGGTGATATTCAGTGATGATAGTAAACTTTGGCTAACCATTTTGCATATTTGTTTGCTTTATAAGAGAAAGACTGGTGTCTGTCGAAAATTTCAACACCTATTACTGTTCTCATAAATATTCATACATATGCAAATTAGTTTATATCAGAAAAGTAATATTTACTACCTATTATAGCAATGCATCATATCTATATTTGTAACAACTGATTTCATGATTCATAAAAAATAACTGAGATCTAGCGGAGTATTACAGTTGGATGTCAAATTTCCAAAATTTGTGAATGGATCGGTTACCACGGAAACTGTTACAATCTTACTTACAGTTCATTGTTTGGGTATCAATTTAGATACTTAGCTTTCTGAGCATTTTGTCATCAATTTAAACTACATTTGAAGTTGTTTTCTGATATTGGTATGATAAAAATTGAGAGGTTTACGTTATTTCTGTAATTTTTTGCTATTTTTAGCTCACCAGAGCACAAAGTGCTCATGGTGAGCTATTGTGATTGCCCGTTGTCCGTCGTCCGGTGGGGTGCGTCGTCTGTCGTTTGTCGTCCGTCGTCAACAATTTGAACCTTTAAAAATCTTCTCCTCTGAATCTACAGGATCTCAACTTTCATCTTTGGCACATAGCATCATATTCAGGTCCTCTACAAAAGTTATATAAATTGTGCCCCTGGGGTCAAAATTGACCCCGCCCCAGGGGTGCCTTGTTTTCAATAGAAACATATAGTAAAACTTTGAAAATCTTCTCCTCTGAAACCAGAAGCTTCTCAGCTTTCATAATTGGCACATAGCATCATGTTCAGGTCTTCTACAAAAGTTATATAAATTATGGCCCTGGGGTCAAAATTGGCCCCGCCCCAGGGGTGGGCAGTTTTCTATAGAATCATATAGTGCAAACTTTGAAAATCTTCTTCTCGGAAACTGGAAGGCTCTCAGCTTTCATATTTGGCACATAGCATCATGTTCAGGTCTTCTACAAAAGTTATATAAATTATGGCCCCAGGGTCAAAATTGGCCCCGCCCAAGGGGTGGGCAGTTTTCAATAGAAACAAATAGTCAAATCTTTGAAAATCTTCTCCTCTGAAACTGGAAGGCTGTCAGCTTTTATATTTGGCACATAGCATCATGTTCAGGTCCTCTACAAAAGTTATATAAATTATGGCCCCAGGGTCAAAATTGGCCCCGCCCCAGGGGTGGGCAGGTTTCAAAAGAAACAAATAGTGAATTCTTTGAAAATCTTCTCCTCTGAAACTCGAAGGTTCTCAGCTTTCATATTTGGCACATAGCATCATGTTCAGGTCCTCTACAAAAGTTATATTATTTATGGCCCCGGGGTCAAAATTGGCCCGCTCCAGGGGTGGGCAGTTTTCAATAGAAACAAATAGTCAAATCTTTGAAAATCTTCTCCTCTGAAACTGGAAGGTTCTCAGCTTTCATATTTGGCACAGAGCATCATGTTCAGGTCCTCTACAAAAGTTATATAAATTATGGCCCTGGGGTCAAAATTGGCCCCGCCCCAGGGATGGGCAGTTTTCAATAGAAAGAAATAGTGAAATCCTTGAAAGTCTTTTGCTCTGAAACTGGATGTGTCTCAGCTTTCATATTTTCCACATAGCATCATGTTCATGTCTTTTACAAAAGTTATATAAAGTATGGCCCCTGGGTCAAAATTGGCCCCACCCCAGGGGTGGGCAGTTTTCAAAAGAAACAAATAGTGAAATCTTTGAAAATTTTCTTCTCTGAAACTGGAAGGCTCTCAGCTCTCATATTTGGCACAAAGCATCATGTTCAGGTCCTCTACAAAAGTTTTGTAAATTATGGGCCCTGGGTCAAAATTGGCCCGCCCCAGGGTAGGGCAGATTTCAATAGAAACAAATATTGAAATCCTTGAAAATCTTTTCCTCTGAAACTGGAAGGTTCTCAGCTTTCATATTTGGCACATAGCATCATGTTCAGGTCTTCTACAAAAGTTATATAAAGTATGGCCCCGGGGTCAAAATTGGCCCCGTCCCAGGGGTGGGCAGTTTTCATTAGAAACAAATAGTGAAATCTTTGAAAATCTTCTTCTCTGAAACTGGAAGGCTCTCAGCTTTCATATTTGGCACAGAGCATCATGTTCAGGTCCTCTACAAAAGTTATATCAATTATGACCCTGGGGTCAAAATTGGCCCTGCCACAGGGGTAGTAGACAGTTTTCAATAGAAACATATTGCGAAAACTTTGAAAATCTTCTCCTCTGAAACTGGAAGGGTAATCTCAGCTTTCATATTGGCTCATAGCATCGTGTTCAGGTCCCCTACAAGTTTTTCTAAATTAATTCCCTAGGGTCAAAATTGGCCAGCCCGGGGGCCCGCTAGTTGGTCTATAGAAACATATAGTGAAAACTTTGAAAATCTTCTCCTCTGATTGTCTGGTGAGCGCTTCAGGGCCATTCTGGCCCTCTTGTTTAATTATTCTCATTAATATTCATGTGTATAGAAATAAGGTAATGCCTAAGTATAGCCTTTAAACCAAAGCACAATGTCTTAGTTTTAATTCGGTACCAGTTTTATACAGTTAGCACAAAAACTTCCTGTGATATGGAAGATTTTTGCAGGTAGGTGTCGACTAACAAAACTGTGTGAACAGAGTGAAATGAATGGTTTCTATGGAAACAGTTAAAAAGTTGCTTAGAGTTAAATTTTTGGTCCTCAAATTTGATATTTTGTTTTCTGAGGATTTTGTCATCAGGTTAAACTGTACCAGTTTTATAGGTTTTTGACAAAAACTGGTTGTGATATGGAAGATTTTGCAGGTACAGACCATCAATACGAAAACTAGAGTGTTGCCATGGAAACAGTGAAAATGGTGCTTAAAATTAATGCTATTGTCCTCAAATTGGATATTTTGTTTCCCGGGTTTTTTGTCATCATGTTAAACTGCATTTGAAGTTATTTTCTGATATTTTTAGGATAAAAAATGAAAGGTTTACGTTATTTCTATATATTTTTTTGCTATTTTTAATGTTCTCATTAATATTCATGAGTATACAAATAAGGTAATTTAAAAAATTAAACAGTAAGAAGTAAAAGCACAATGTCTTATCTTCCATTTGGTACCAGTTTTATAGTTTTAGGACAAAAACTGGCTGTGATATGGGCGAATTTGAAGGTATGGGTCATCATTACGAAAACTGGGGGGTTACCAGGGAAACGGTTAAAATACACATAGCCTAAAAGAATATGAGTTTGAGTACATTCGCGATTCTGATTCAGGACACTTTTCTGAACATTTTGGTACCCATGAAAAAAAGTCTAGGTGGGGGGTTGCACGGTAGGCACTATTGGCTCCCTGACTATTGGCTTGTCTCAACATATACTTATAGGATGAGCTATTGTGTTTTAGTATTTTTATGCTCCAGCCGTTAGGCAACGGTGGCATTAAGTTTTACCCTTGTCTGTACGTACGTATGTCTGTCCTGTAAAAGTTTTGTCACACATTTCTTGGCTTGTGTATGCCGGAATGATCTCATTTGGTCTGAAGCATACTGATAGTGAGTTGTACTGTATCTCACCTTTCAGGTCTATTGTCCATCTACTTCCCGTTTGCCAACACTTTTATTGAACTTTTGGTGATTGATTAATGACAAAACTTTTCATCAAAGATTTTCTTCACTTGTGTAAGCTGGAGTGATTTGATATTTTGTATAAAGTATAATCATTGTGAGTTGTACTGTGGCTCCCCTTTTTAGTCTGTTGCTCATCTACTTCCTGTTTGCCGACACATTGATTGAATTTTGATGATTGTTAATGACAAAAAAATTTGTCAAAAATTTCTTCACTTGTGTATGCTGGAATGATTTGATATTTGGTCTGAAGCATAATCTTAGTGTGTTGTACCATGTCTCTTCTTTTCAGGTCTGTTGTTCGTCTACTTCCTGTTTACCGACACTTTGGTTCAATTTAGGTGATTGTTTAACACTCTTCTTCCTGTTAATGGTTATATTATTAGTAAATTGTAATTGTAGTATATTCAGAATTATCCAAATATTAGCTTAAATTGACTTATTGTGTGTCCTGTGTTTCACAGAGGAGACATACAGGGTTCACTATATGTCTTGCATTGTTGTCTTCACCACATAATTTCTTCAGATATTTCTTAGGACCACACAGGCCAGCTTCATGATATTTAGCACAGAGCATTAGTATGGAGAACAGTTACGAATCTGCCACATGTCCACTTATACTCAGGGGAGCCAGTGGGGTCTACCATGCACCCAGCCCTAGACTTTTTTTCATGGGTACCAAAATGTTCAGAAAAGTCTTCTGAATCAGAATCGCGAATGTACTCAAGTTTAAATTCTTTTAGGATTTCATATGTGTATTTTAACCATTTCCATGGCAACCCCAGTTTTCGTAATGATTCTCCCATATTCGCAAAGTCGCCCATATCACAGCCAGTTTATAAACCTGTAAAACTGGTACCAAATAGAAGATAAGACATTTTGCTTTTGTTTCCAGCTTGTTTTTAGCTCACCAGAGCATAAAGTGCTCAGGGTGAACTTTTGTGATCGCCTGATGTCCGTCATCCTTCGGCGTGCATCATCCATCGTTCATCGTTGTCGTCCGTGGTCAACAATTTTAACCTTTAAAATCTTCTTCTGAATCTACAAGGTTCTCAGCTTTCATCTTTGGCTCATAGCATCATCTGTAGGACAGTTTTCATTTGAAACATGTAGTGAAAACTTTGAAAATGTTCTCTGAAACTGGAAGGTTCTCAGCTTTCATATTTGGCATATAGCATCATGTTCAGGTCCTCTACAAAAGCTCTATAAATTATGCCCCTGGGGTCAAAACTGGCCCCGTCCCAGGGGTGGCCAGTTTTCAATAGAAACACATAGTGAAAACTTTGAAAATTTTCTCTTCTGATTGTCTGGTGAGTGATATCAGGGCCATCATGGCCCACATGTTTTAAATTACCTTATTTGCATACTCATGAATATTAATGAGAACATTAAAAATAGTAAAAAAAGTATGAAAAATATGAATTACTCATAACTATGTTGTATCATCAGCAAGCAGAGCAGATCCTGATCAGATGGCTCCGATATGAGCCGTCTGATCTAGGTCTACTCTGTTTGCAAAGGTGTAGAAATGCATACCTATGGAGTAAAGGGATAAATTTGTCGTAACATTACGTTTAATTTTCCCGCCATTGTTTATACGATGACGTCACTTCCGTGACGTTAAGTATATTATAGTTGTTATGCACTGATGAAGATGTAAATCGAAACATGTATGCAGTAAAATAAAAAATGTGTTGGTTGTTAATTTATCCCATATTAAAAAAAGTATAGAAATAATGTAAACCTATCATTTTTCAATTCTACAGATATCAGAAAACAACTTCAAATGCAGTTTGAACATGCCCTGTTTCCTATATCCCATGACCATATATGTTTATTAGTTTGTAAACTTTCTTTTTGTTATTTTTAGTATTAGTACTAATATTAATACTACTAGGATATAACGTATGCCAATGGCGTGGGAGCAGACAAAGAAAGAGAAGGAATGGTAGGTATATGTATTTACAAACTTAATATATCTTGCCCTTTTTTTGATGATTATTCATATACCTTGTGAATATTGATTACTTTTAGTTGATTTCTTGTAAACGCATAAGCCATCTGTTCTGTCAGGTCAGCACTGTGATATGAAATACTATACCTCTGCTGTTATAGTTTCTGTCAGGGCTTCTTGGATAATATAGATCTCATGTTTTAGACTCTACCATGGCAAAAATTCCTGTGTTTAAAATGCCATCGTAAAAATAGTTATTATATCAATTCATATTCATGATGTTATGTCTTTCATGTGTATTTATGAGGTAAAGTGTTGAACTGATGAATGCAAGACTTAGTGCTGTCAATGTATTATATTGGATTGAATCTACAACATTTAAAACTCTTCAGACCTAACCTACTATCCTATACAATGTAGATAACTGCAAGTTGCTAGTCATGCAAATTATGGCCCTTGTTGAACACATTTATTACTTGCAACTCTTATCATGGTCATTTTTCAGTAAAAAGTCATGCAATTCTTTCTAGCTATGAAACCTGTTATTCACACCAATACAATGAATTATGGCCCTTGTTTGACTTAAATGAATTTGTTAAATTGCGAATACAAGCTACCACATGAAAATCTTTGATGTAAAAATCAAAGGGCACCATTAAAAAGAACAACCATACTGGTTTTATTTAAATTTATTGTGAAACAAAAATGCTTAGAAAATGCAGGGCTGGCTGTAAGGCCTAGACCTTTGATATTTGGTATGTAGCATGATCTAATGATTCTCTACAAAGCTTGTTCAAATTATGACCCCACCCAAGGGCTTCTCTGAAACTGTAAGGCCTAGACCTTTGATATTTGGTATGTAGCATGGTTTAATGGTCCTCTACAAAGCTTGTTCAAATTATGATCCCCGGACCAAATATGGCCCCGCCAAAGGGCTTATTAGTTTTTCATAGGAAAAGCTTTAAAAATATTCTTCTCTGAAACTGTAAGGCCTAGGCCTTTTGGTAATTGGCATGAAGCATGATCTTATGGTCCTCTACAAAGATTGTTCAAGTTATGACGTCTGGCCAAAAATGGCCCCGCCCAAGGGCTTATCAGTTTTTCATAGGAAAATCTTTAAAAGTCTTCTTCTCTAAAACTGTAAGGCCTAGACCTTTGATATTTGGCTTGTAGCATGATCTTATGGTCCTCTACAAATTATTACCCCAGGCAAAAAATGGCCCCGCCCAAGGGCTTACCAGTTTTTCATAGCAAAATCTTTAAAAATCTTCTTCTCTGAAACTGTAAGGCCTAAACCCAGACCTTTAATATTTGGTATATATCATTATTTAATAGTCCTCTACCAAGATTGTTCAAATTATGATCCCCAGGCCAAAATGGCCCCACCTAGGGGTTTATCAGTTTTGCATAGTCCTTTAAAAATCTTGCTGCTTTGGTTTGTGGTTGTCTACCAAGGTTGCATAAATGATGACTTCTGGGTCAAAAATAACCCCGGCCCGGGGGTTATCTCAGGTGAGCGCTTCAGGTCCTCATGGCCCTCTTTTTAAGATGTCTAAAAGAAATTCTAGGTTTAGGTGGAAGAAGGTGCTCATTAGAGCTATAAAATGAAATGCGTTTGTCAGTTATATCCGGAACCTAGTGCATCCGACAAATTAATATGTCTCACAGCAATGTTTGGTCCTGAAAATTTCCTTCTTTGTTCTATATAATTAAGACCTGGGTTTAACGGATTCTCACGCAACATTATCCAACACTGGAGGTCCCAATTTGATAATTGAGGCCTTTTTCATATGCATGAATATCTTTAATAATGGTCAGTTAACAAATAGATCTTTAATCATGGCAGAAACTACAGAATCAGATCCGTATAAACCTTTTACTCCTTGAATATTCATGTGAGAAACAATGACATCATGAATATTAATTAGATTAATATTTATAATGGCATATGGACACATTAACTTTTGGCCGTGGCAGAAACTGTCGAATCATAATCTGTATTATCTCATAAGCAAACAGAACAGACCCTGATCAGACGGCTCCTACAGTAGCAATCTGATCTGGGTCTACTCTGTATATAAAGGTGTATTTATGGAGTAAAAGGATAATTTATATGCAAACAGAGTAGACCCTGATCAGCAGCAGCTATCTAATCTAGATCTACTGTATTGCAAAGCAATGAACAGTGTTTATAAAAGGTAAAAGTGAAACTAAGACTTTTTGGGTTTAATTATCAGTGAAATACATAAACCAAGTAAATCTAATGACTATTTACTAATTTTTGGTACAAAATGACAATTTAATCAATGTAAAATCTTTTGCAGACATATACATGTTTCTAAGGCTGCACTAATGTCATTGTTTTGTATTCCATTACATGTATACATTCAACTCAATCTTCTGTGACAAAGCAAATGTAGGAGATCCTTCGAAAGCACACATTTGTTCTCCAAGATAAGATGGTGTGTCAGGCGAAAAACTCAAATCAAGGGTCACAAGGAGAGGTCAGAGCTTCGTTAGTGTCTAGGCTTTTAAATACATAAAACAATTTTGAAATAGCCTTTGGGGCATTTGTCACGGGACTGTGACAACTCTTGTTGCTTAGGTATTTCTTGCTTGGGGTAACTAGAGTACAAATTCAGGTCATTCTTTGCAATTAAAGTTCATTTTGCAATAGCATATACAGTTCTGTTTACAAAAAACATTTCAATGCCAGAGTGCTTTGCTTTGAGGACATTTGTCACCTACTGTGAAACCTACTCTTCTTGCTGTTTCATAGGTCAGACAACAGAGTCACAACATGCAATGAATCTACTACGGTAACCTGAAATTACTCCACCACAAACTGAAATTGGTGAGTTGCGATTAATGATTTGATATCTTTGTGTCCTCTTACTATTATGACTATTATGCATTTTGTACTATGTTACGAATTTCCATAAACTTCGGCTGTGTCTATAAATTTACTGTCATTACAAATAAAGTCGAGACTGTCTTATACGACCATTGATGGGAGGCAGCTAATAAGGTCATATAAGACAGCTGGTCATATCATACCGCCTGACAGGTCTTAAAGTTGTAATTGTGTACAATAGTACATGTAAGTCTATGTTTATTATGTTAAAAGCTAATAAAGATGTACATGTGTAACTCAGCGGCAATTTACAAAGTTCATATTTGAATGATTGGGCGGGGCTCAAACCGTAGTGAGGTTACTCCGGAAGATACAAACAAAGGACCAAATCTTCTGTTAATGCTGTATTCTCACTCACAGAACAAAACAACGACCAAAGCGTCAAAACCCACAGTACACCATGGGACACGATAACTGATAGCCAACATCCAGTTTGTGGAACTAAATGTTATGGTAGCTCTCTCATCCAGTCCACTCCCTTCCACAGTGCTGCTGTTATACAAGATGCACTCCAAAATGGTCCACAATTTAAACTGTAATTTCTAAATTTGAAAAGTATAGTTGTTGCCTGTTCGACAGCGACTGAAAAGTGATAAATAATTCCAATACGGCGGGTAAAATCACGTGAAAACTAAAGAGTAGCAAAAATGGACACAATGACCAATGAAAGTAACGGAATGAGACAAATGATCACTCGATTTTCAACCGGTTACACACTTCCCCACTCTCTGAAATGACGTCCCGTCATTTACAAGTCTTTATAAAAAAATATGTCTCAAGTCAGCAGTCAACAGACAGACAGCACCCAATGCTGTACACCTACACTAGCTTCTACACTAACCGGAATACTATACATCTCTTTCCAAGATATAAATCTACTTCCACCAATCAACAGGCTAACAATACATCCCAGTATTATCAATGAATTAACTACAACTAGAAACTAATAGAAACTACTGACTACTAACATCACTAGCTAAACTAGTAAATTCTCTGTCTTAATAAACAATGGGAACAAATGGGTAGTGAATAAAACTAACCAGTTAATGAGAACAAATTGCATTTGAACCATTTTAATACAAACTACACTTGTACAAGCTTAAGTACATGTACAATTACAACTCTCTCCCCCTCAAAACAAGAATATAGCGTCCTCGCTTTACCTTTAAATGTAGAAATATTAAAAATATACTGCAAACAGAAAAAACAAGATTCACTTGCCAAAAATGGATGCTATAATTTTGTGACCAATCTCAGAATCAAGGCTGTCCAAAACACCAGATTCTATTATTGTATTAAGTGCTTGAATCTTGTTATCTACAGGCCTAACTGTCATTTGATACATATAATAGTCCTTAAATCTCTCTGGAGGTCTTCTCTCTCGTGTTGATCTTCTGGGCTGAGGCACAGGTCTCGGCTGTTCATCAATGGATATCAGCTGAATTTCCTCTTTACGACCATAATCATTTGATATAGGCTGTTCCTGTGGCCGATCTATGTAACCTGTGACAACCTGATCACGTGGCTGAGCTACATCATCTGGTACAATAGATTGTCTACTTGAATCAGCATCAAAAATGTTGTTTTCAACACTATCCACTGTATCTCGGTTTCCAATTTCTATCTGGATATCTAAACCTCCATGGTTGTCTTCTGGCAACCTTGGGTCTGGATTCTGGAGCTCTGCTGGGTCCAATAGCTGTTCCACAGAACTGCTAGTCTGAGAATTCTGATCTCGAACAAGATCACCTGAACGAAGATGAGATTGTCTCAAATCATTATTCTGACTCAATGAGTTCAGACGATGGGCGTCCCCATTCCGACATGTGACATGCACAAAATCATAGCCGCACTCACTATCTGAATCAGATTCTGCAATTCCTTCCTCGGATGCATCCCTAACTACTTCCTCCACAGCTTCATCCTCCTTTCTCTCTGTTTCTTCTACAATCTTGGGCGACTCGACCAAGAATAATAAATTTCTATGCAGAGTCCTTACTCTATCTCCAGCTCTAACACGAAAGACAGGGATATCTTCTATCGGTTGTTCAATGATTGTGTGAATTTCATCTTCAAATCTATCCTGAATTTTATGTTTTCCATCAAAGGATTTCCTTCTTACAAGAACTTTATCCCCCACCTGAAATTTTAGTGGTCACAATTTTAGTCCAATCTTCATGAAACTTGGTCAGAATGAATGTCTTGATAAAATCTCGGACGAGTTCGAAAGTGGGTCAAGTGGAGTTAAAAACTAGGTCACTAGGTCAAACAGTAAAAAAACCCTTGTGAACACTCTATTGGTCACAATTTTAGTCCAATCTTCATGAAACTTAGTTAAAATGATTGTCTTGATAAAATCTCAATTGAATGTGAAAGTGGATTATGTGGGGTTAAAAACTAGGTCACTAGGTCAAATAGTACGAAAACCTTGTGAACACTCTAGAGGTCACATTTATAGCCAAATCTTCATGCAAATTGGTCAGAATGATTGTCCTAATAAAATCTTGGACAAGTTTGAAAGTGGGTTATGTGAGGTCAAAAAGTAGGTCACTGGGTCATATCTTAGAGAAATCTAGTTTACACTCCAGTGGCAACATTTTTAGCCCAGTCTTCCTCAAACTTGCTCAGAGTGTTAGTCTTGGTGATATCAAGGTTGAGTGTGATCATGGGTTGGGTCGGAATAAAAAGTAGGTCACTAGGTCAAATCTTAGAAAAATTACTTTAGAGAGCACATTTTTAGCCCAATCTTCAATGGTCAGAATCATTGTCTTGATAAAATCAGAATACTAAATCTTTGAAAATCTTGTTCTGCAGAACCACTGCTAATCTATGGTAATCAGGTGAGCGATTAAGGGCCATCTTGGCCCTCTTGTATATAGAAATCATTGATTCCGATATGGCTTGGGTCTAGTGTGTCTAAAATATCATCATTACCTATTTAAAACTTATTTTGCCAATTCGTTATTCGAAGGTTGAACTGCGAAATATTTCGTTATTCGAATAACGAACTGCAAAATGGCTCCGGCTTTTATATAGAAATCATTGATTCCACTATTACTTTGGTCTAGTGTGTCTAAACTATCATCATTACCTATTTAAAACTTAGTTTGGTCATTTCGTTATTCGCAGGTTGAACTGCGAAATATTTCGTTATTCGAGTAACGAACTGCATAATGGCTGCGGATTTTATATAGAAATCATTGATTCCCATATGGCTAGGGTCTTGTGTGTCTAAAATATCATCATTACCTATTTAAAACCTGGTTTGGCCATTTCGTTATTCGGAGATTGAACTGCGAAATATTTCGTTATTCAAATAACGAACTGCGAAATGGCTGCGGATTTTATATAGAAATCACTGATTCCGATATGGCTTGGGTCTAGTGTGTCTTAAATATCATCATTACCTATTTAAAACTTATTTGGCCATTTCGTTATTCGCAGGTTGAACTGCGAAATATTTCGTTATTCGAATAACGAACTACAAAATGGCTCCGGATTTTATATAGAAATCATTGATTCCACTATGACTTGGGTCTAGGGTATCTAAAATAACATCTTTGCGCATTTATAGCTGGTTTTTGGCCATTTCGTTATTCGGAGGTTGAACTGCGAAATATTTCGTTATTCGAATAACGAACTGCAAAATGGCTGCGTATTTTATATAGAAATCATTGATTCCGATATGGTTTGGGTCTAGTGTGTCTAAAATATCATCATTACCTATTTAAAACTTAGTTTGGCCATTTCGTTATTCGCAGGTTGAACTGCGAAATATTTCGTTATTCGAATAACGAATTGCGAAATGGCTCCGGCTTTTATATAGAAATCATTCGTTCCACTATGACTTGGGTCTAGTGTGTCTAAAATATCATTATTATGCATTTAAAACTTAATTTGGCCATTTCGTTATTCGGAGGTTGAACTGCGAAATATTTCGTTATTCGAATAACGAACTGCGAAATGGCTCCGGATTTTATATAGAAATCTTGATTCCGCTATGACTTGGGTCTAGGGTATCTAAAATATCATCTTTGCGCATTTACAGCTGGCTTTAGCCAGTTCGTTATTCGGAGGTTGAACTGCGAAATATTTTGTTATTCGAATAACGAACTGCATAATGGCTGAGGATTTTATATAGAAATCATTGATTCCGATATGGTTTGGGTCTAGTGTGTCTAAAATATTATCATTACCTATTTAAAACTTAGTTTGGCCATTTCGTTATTCGCAGGTTGAACTGCGAAATATTTCGTTATTCAAATAACGAACTGCGAAATGGCTGCGGCTTTTATATAGAAATCATTCGTTCCACTATGACTTGGGTCTAGTGTGTCTAAAATATCATTATTATGCAGTTAAAACTTAGTTTGGCCATTTCGTTATTCGGAGGTTGAACTGCAAAATATTTCGTTATTCGAATAACGAACTGCGAAATGGCTGCGGATTTTATATAGAAATCATTGATTCCACTATGACTTGGGTCTAGAGTATCTAAAATATCATCTATGCGCATTTATAGCTGGTTTTGGCCAGTTCGTTATTCGGAGGTTGAACTGCGAAATATTTCGTTATTCAAAAAACGAACTGCAAAATGGCTGCTGATTTTATATAGAAATCATTGAGTCCCATATGGCTAGGGTCTTGTGTGTCTAAAATATCATCATTACCTATTTAAAACTTAGTTTGGCCATTTCGTTATTCGCAGGTTGAACTGCTAAATATGTCGTTATTCGAATAACGACCTGCGAAATGGCTCCGGATTTTATATAGAAATCATTGATTCCGATATGGCTTTGGTCTAGTGTGTCTAAAATATCATCATTACCTATTTAAAACTTATTTTGCCAATTCGTTATTCGAAGGTTGAACTGCGAATTGGCTGCGGATTTTATATAGAAATCACTGATTCCGATATGGCTTAGGTCTAGTGTGTCTAAAATATCATCATTACCTATTTAAAACTTAGTTTGGCCATTTCGTTATTCGCAGGTTGAACTGCTAAATATGTCGTTATTCGAATAACGACCTGCGAAATGGCTCCGGATTTTATATAGAAATCATTGATTCCGATATGGCTTTGGTCTAGTGTGTCTAAAATATCATCATTACCTATTTAAAACTTATTTTGCCAATTCGTTATTCGAAGGTTGAACTGCGAATTATTTCGTTATTCGAATAACGAACTGCAAAATGGCTCCGGCTTTTATATAGAAATCATTGATTCCACTATTACTTTGGTCTAGGGTGTCTAAAATATCATCATTACCTATTTAAAACTTAGTTTGGTCATTTCGTTATTCGCAGGTTGAACTGCGAAATATTTTGTTATTCGAATAACGAACTGCGAAATGGCTGCGGATTTTATATAGAAATCACTGATTCCGATATGGCTTAGGTCTATTGTGTCTAAAATATCATCATTACCTATTTAAAACTTAGTTTGGTCATTTCGTTATTCGCAGGTTGAACTGCGAAATATTTTGTTATTCGAATAACGAACTGCGAAATGGCTGCTGATTTTATATAGAAATCATTGATTCCACTATGACTTGGGTCTAGAGTATCTAAAATATCATCTTTGCGCATTTATAGCTGGTTTTGGCCATTTCGTTATTTGGAGGTCGAACTGCGAAATATTTCGTTATTCGAAAAACGAACTGCAAATAGCTGCTGATTTTATATAGAAATCATTGAGTCCCATATGGCTAGGGTCTAGTGTGTCTAAAATATCATCATTACCTATTTAAAACTTATTTTGGCCATTTCATTATTCGGAGGTTGAACTGCGAAATATTTCGTTATTCGAATAACGAACTACGAAATGGCTGAGGAATTTATATAGAAATCATTGATTCCGATATGGTTTGGGTCTAGTGTGTCTAAAATATCATCATTACCTATTTAAAACTTATTTGGCCATTTCGTAATTCGCAGATTGAACTGCGAAATATTTCGTTATTCGAATAACGAACTGCGAAATGGCTCCGGCTTTTATATAGAAATCATTCGTTCCACTATGACTTGGGTCTAGTGTGTCTAAAATATCATTATTATGCATTTAAAACTTAGTTTGGCCATTTCGTTATTCGGAGGTTGAACTGCGAAATATTTCGTTATTCGAATAACGAACTGCGAAATGGCTGCGGATTTTATATAGAAATCATTGATTCCACTATGACTTTGGTCTAGTGTGTCTAAAATATCATTATTACGCATTTAAAACTTAGTTTGGCCATTTCGTTATTCGGAGGTTGAACTGCGAAATATTTCGTTATTCGAATAACGAACTGCGAAATGGCTCCGGATTTTATATAGAAATCATTGATTCCACTATGACTTGTGTCTAGGGTATCTAAAATATCATCTTTGCGCATTTATAGCTGGTTTTGGCCAGTTCGTTATTCGGAGGTTGATCTGCGAAATATTTCGTTATTCGAATAACGAACTGCGAAATGGCTGCGGAATTTATATAGAAATCATTGATTCCGATATGGCTTGGGTCTAGTGTGTCTAAAATATCATCATTACCTATTTAAAACTTAGTTTGGCCATTTCATTATTCGGAGGTTGAACTGCGAATTATTTCGTTATTCGAATAACAAACTGTGAAATGGTCCCGGATTTTATATAGAAATTATTGATTCCACTATGACTTGGCTCTAGTGTTTCTAAAATATAATTATTACGCATTTAAAACTTATTTGGCCATTTCGTTATTCGGAGGTTGAACTGCGAATTATTTCGTTATTCGAATAACGAACATCAAAATGGTCCCGGAATTTATATAGAAACAATTGATTCCAATATGTCTTGGGTCTAGTGTGTCTAAAATATCATCATTACCTATTTAAAACTTAGTTTGGCCATTTCATTATTCGCAGGTTGAACTGCGAAATATGTCGTTATTCGAATAACGAACTGCGAAATGGCTGCGGATTTTATATAGAAATCATTGATTCCTCTATGACGCGGGTCTAGGGTATCTATAATATCATTATTACTCATTTAAAACTTAGTTTGGCCATTTCGTTATTCGGAGGTTGAACTGCGAAATATTTCGTTATTCGAATAACGTCCTGCGAAATGGTCCCGGATTTTATATATAAATCATTTATTCCGATATGGCTTGGGTCTAGTATGTCTAAAATATCATAATTACCCATTTATGGGTAATTTGGCTAAAACTTTGGTAAAACTTAGTTTGGCCATTTCGTTATTCAGAGGTTGAACTGCTAAATATTTCGTTATTCGAATAACGAACTGCGGAATGGCTCCGGATTTTATATAGAAATTATTGATTCAACTATGATTTGGGTCTAGGGTCTCTAAAATATAATATTAAAAATACAAACTATTTTGTGATTCGAATGAAAAATGCATAAACTTTCACGATATTTTTATATGTACCAATGATAATTCGGTTCTACTTTATCTAGAATATAATTAGAGTAAAACCCCTTTAATGCGAACACCAAAAAGAGGCATAAGTCTGGCAGAGACAGGCGGTAGCTTAATGCAGAACGAAAATTATGCAGAAAACTTCTATAGGAGCTTCCTGCATTACTTTTACCCTGCTTTAAGCTACTAGCTGCTTATAAAGACACCTATGTTTATTCTGTTAGTAGTCGCATTAGAGGGGTTCTACTGTACTGTTAATTTATAGCTAAAATTACAATTTCGTTATTCATAAATTGACTTGCAAACTATTTCGTTATTCACTTTCGAATAACGAACTGCGAAATATTTCGTTGTTCGTTATTCGAATAACGAACTGCGAAATATTTCGCATTTCATTATTCGAATAGCGAACTGGCAGCCAACTTAACGCTGCCAAAAAATTTGTCTCAGTTAGTTACACATTTATTTCGAAATGTACAAATACGAGCCATGCAGGAAACACCACATATAAAACAAACAGCGACCGGAACAACACCACAAGAAAGCACAGCAAATTTACATAACTGTCAAAACACATTGAGGACCATTGATGTAACTAAGGTCCATCACTCTGCATGCAATTCTTTTTTAGCTCACCAGAGCACAAAGTGCTCAAGGTGAGCTATTGTGATACCTTCTCTGAGACCGACTGCCCAATTGTAACCAAACTTGGTCAGATACATACTGTGGGTGGGTGCTTAAAAATTTGTTAAAAGATAGTGGGTTGGGCCATCGGTCTTGTTGCCATGGCAACTGTACACAATATCTAGAAAAATCTTCTTCTCCAGAATGACTTGTCCATTTTGAATATAGTTTTCACCAAAATGTTTCTCAGGTGATGGACTTTAAAAGTTGTCAAAAGAATTTTGATCCGGCAAAAAACATGACCGCCAGAGGGCGTGGTCTTTTTATGCCCCCAAAGCTAGGCTTTGGCGGCATATAGTGATCGCACCGTGCGTGGGTGGGTGTACCTTTTGTCCGGAGTATATTTCCTTTGTCACATCAGCTACAGATACCAAATTTGGTGTGTGAGTTCATCTTGGGATGCCTTTTCATGCATAGGAGCAAATCTGGTCAGGGTCTGCTCTGTTTGCTTATGATATTGGAATGATTCCACACTTTCTGGCTTGGCCCAACAAAATCAAATGTCCATGTGCTGTTATAATAATAAATCTACCTTTACAAACCATACATTATACAGACTACATCTATACACAGCCATGGCATCATCTCCAATCCTTACAATGCCTAGAGATCAATAACCCCATTAACCCTTTCCTTCATATAAACATGTTTCACTCATTTGCAAACAGAGTATACCCAGTTCAGACAGCTCCCATAATTAAATAATGTCATGGAAAAATCAAGCCGGTGCTAGGGGGCGTGAGCAGTGTCGCACTTTCAATTACTGCTCATGAACAGACTCAATAAAACCGAGTCTGCAATTTTCTCTTTTTGTGTTGCAATTTTTGCTTTCGGGGGATCACCACCCTTCAGAATTTATTATACTGTTTTATCATAATGAAAAAAATATTCCATTTTATCTTATATTATTACAGTTTCGGTGCTTTTTAGGCTTATTTTATAGTCCTTATTCGGCTATATTCCCAATGGCAAAAAAGTGTTTTCTCCAATTTTTGGAGGAAAATTCCCAACCTCAAGTAAAAAGAATCTATGAAAAAACGTTCACAAACCTCGATTTATTCAGTACAATCGGTCTGGGGACGAATCTTTCGTACGTTTTGGTATTGCCGGTTTGCTGAATAAAACTAAATTGTTTATCGTTCGGAATATTCGGATATTCTTTATTTGTTGTTAACGGTCGGAGTGTATACTGCTTTTTGAAGCTATGATAACGTCACTCGTTTTAATTTTGTCTCCTCGCTTGAGTAAAAATAATGTGTGCCACATGTGGTATTTGTGGACAACGTCGCCTATGTCAGAGTTTATTCTGGACTCAGTGACAGTTCTATGATCTAGTGAAGAAATGTAATAAAGCACTGCCCTCACTTTCAGTTTTTCTTTCGGACATAACTGCTTCGTTATCGTATAGAAAGTCCAGATAATCACATTTGTTAACAAAATGTTTTTCACTTTCGTTTTCGACTCGCGCGAGAGACTATGTGATTTTGATATATAAATTAACCAATCAAATCGCGTAAAAACCTTCACACCAGATGCTGTATCTGGACAACGTCACTACCGGAAATAAATTTTGCAGTCTCCAAGCAACAAGTAGCGACTCTCTTTCGCGACCGTGAAACGAAAACAAAACATCCCGATGTGAATTCAGATTAAATCATTTTTATCCAGTCACCAGGCTTCTCTAGTGACATAATAAAGGGGGTGCAAATAAACTTAGGTTTATTAGGTTACTTCCGGTAGTGGAAGGTTTATTAGGTTAGTAGATAGGCGTAATGATTCTATAACCATGGAACTATTTTAGTTTTCTGTAAATATTCATAAACATGTTGATGGAATAGATCTAACAGATCTATTTGGTCACCAGAAGAATTATTCAAATGAGAAAAAGTAACAAGAAGGCCAGAATGGCCCTGACATCGCTCACCAGACAATCAGATATGTTTCTATTGAAAACTGACCGTCCCTGGGGCGGTGCCAATTTTGGCCCTAGGGACACAATATATAACTTTTGTAGATGTATATAACTTTTGTAAATATGAAGCTATGTGCCAAATATGAAATCGGAGAACATTCCAGTTTCAAAGTTTGCACTATAAAATTGTTTCTATTGAAAACTGACCAACCCTGGGGTGGGGCCTATTTTGACAACAGGGGCATAATTTATATAACTTTTGTAGAGGATCGGAAAAGGGTGCTATGAGCCAAATATGAAAGCTGAGAACTCTGTAGATTCAGAAAAGAAGATTTTCAAAGTTTTCACTATACGTTTCTATAGACAAGAGGGCCATTGAAAGTGTTAATTTTTCAGACAAACAAATTACAGATGACAGAAACCCTATCACTGCTGCGCATAATTTGACTGAAATTAGCACACAATTTGGATTCTGATCTGACACATATTATATGTAACTTCATATGTGGTTTGTACAAGAGAGTTAATTGTAAGATTGATATGTATTAAACGGGTAGTTTTAATTATGCAAGGCCATACAAAATTCTGACTAAAGAAAATCAACTGACCTCTCAAATAATCAACTGTTCCTCTGAAAAGGTATGTGTACCCTAGCATTCATAACAGATTTTTTGCATTTGAATATTATAAATTATTACATAATAATTTCATATTCATAAGTTGACTTAATATTTTCAAGTTATACAATTTCATGTTAAAAATTATTTCACAATTTATTTAAAATCTTTAATTTGGCATTCTGGAGCCTTTACATGATTTACCCTTCTTCTGAACTGTAGGGCAGGTTATAATGTCATAATGCCAATCACTATTATTAATTAACCCTTCCCTCATATAAATGTGTTTTCACACATTTGAAAATCAGTAGACCAGATCAGATGCCTCCTATAGGAGCCATCTGATCAGGGTCTGCTCTGTTTGTTAATGGAATTTGACAGATCTGTTCCTTTAATTTCTAAAATGGCTACAATGTTCTACCTACAATAATCCATTATAACTATTTTGTCTATGAATATTCAGTAGGTTGTGAAATTTGGAAAATAAATGCTACAATGTTTCACCTTCCATACTTCACTTTAACTATTTTGTTCATGAATATGCAATAGGCATTCAAATTAATAATAAACACAGAACAGGCAAAGGGTCAAGATCTCTGTCTACTAGCTACTACCAGCAGTATAGGTGCACTAAAAATAGCCACTCTCTCCCTCTCTGATGCTTGACCTGATGACCTGTTTATGAGCCAGTAAAGATAAGATGCTTAAAAGTGCAGTCAGCTTCAAGTTTGCTAGAAAACTTGCCACCCGGGTGTGTAGCCAATTTTGACCACAGGAGCATAATTTATATAACTTTTGTAGAAGTCCTGAAGTTGAAGCTATGTGCCAAAAATGAAAGATGCAGATCTTCTCGTTTTAGAGGAGATGGTGTTCAAAGTTCTCACTATATGTTTCTATTGAAAACTGAAAACCCCTGGGGCAGGGCCAATTTTGACCCCAGGGGTATAATTTATATAACTTTTGTAAAGGACCTACAGATGATGCTATGTGCCAAAGATGGAAGCTGAGACCCCTGTAGATTCAGAGGAGAAGAACTTTAAAGGTTCAAATTGTTGACGACGAACGACGCACGCCGACGGACGACGGACATCAGGCGATCACAAAAGCTCACCCTGAGCACTTTGTGCTCTGGTGAGCTAAAAATAATTGGCTACAGCTGGATTCGAACCCGCGCCTAATCCTACAAAAACTAATTCTAATCTCTCTAGAGACGTCACCCTTACCGATTACGCCACTGAGGCCACATACAAAATGACGTTGATTTATCACTTTTATTAATTTAATCCACCGCTGGCAAAACCCGTTTTTGATAAAAATCAAACCTGGAAGCAAAGATTGACAGATAAATAGTAAATGTTTTCTTTTCACTCTCATGATTATTTGATTGATAAACTCTTACAGAGGCGGTGATAGTCATAAACCTAAATATAGCCTGTTCAGTTCCATCGATTTCTGAGTGACGTTAGGTAGAATCTAAAAATAGAAACCGAGACTACGTAACTCGAACTTGACCAAAGAATATAGATCATGTCTGTTTGAAATAACTTATCGAACCTCGATTCAAATCATCTTTTTTTTCCAATTTCAACCACGTTTCCCTTCTAGTAATACAAGCATCGAAACTATATTCCTCTGCGGTAGCTCATTAGATCTATTTACGTCTAAATGGAAGTGAAAAGGGAGGGATCCGTTGATCGAAAAACTGCATTTTCAATGTAAATTATTTCAAGAGTGTTATGAGTCTATAAAAAAGACATTTAAATATATTGACTGGATAAATCGAATAATAGGTTAGTGCCGTAGATGGGACGCCTTTATCCGACTCGGAGAGAAAACAGTTGAGGCTCGGCAAGCCTCGCCTCAACGTGTTCTCCCCTCGTCGGATAAAGCGTCCCATCTACGGCACTAACCTATTATTCTCTATATTTAGGGAGGGATTTGGGATTTTGTGCAGCGGCATTGCCGTAGGATGGAATTCTGTCTGATTTGTAAGCGTGCATGCGCATGTCGCCATTTGCATTTTGACACGACTGGTCCCCGAATTCTTTTTTGATAACTCCAGTACAGCGCAAACGGGAACCAACTTGTGATTACATAATGCGGATGTTCTCCGCGGGGGAACCATACCAAAACAGGCCAAGCGTGGATCACAGCATGACAGCATGCTAAAGGGGGCTTGTGTGTGTAGAGAACTAACAGATAATCTAACCCAGGGAAGAAAATATAGGTCACTTAAAAAAATGCCGTGACAGAATCGGTTTAACGGTAGAAACGGGTAACGAAGCGGTAGAACGGTAGACCACCTCTGAAAACGGTAGAATTCACCTACCGTCGGTAGTTATCACTAAAATATAAAATATTATTTTTAGCTCCACTTTTTCAAAAAGTGGAGCTATTGTCATGACCCTCTCTTCGGCGTCGGCGTTGGTTAACCTTTTTGTTAAGGTCCTTTTCTCAGAAACCATCAAAGATATTTGGTTCATATTTGGTATGTATGTTTACTATCACAAGGGGAACCCATTTCACAAGGGCAGGTAACCCTAAAATTGATTTTGCCATAGTTATGCCCCTTTTTTCGACTTAGAATTTTCATTGTTGGTTAAGTTTAATGTTCAGGTCCATGTCTCAGAAACTGTCAGAGATATTTGGTTCGACTTTGGTATACATGATAACAATTACAAGGGGGACCCATTTCACAAGGGCAGGTAACCCTAAAATTAATTTTGCTGTTGTTATCTCTCCTTTCTGACTTAGACTTCCACTATACTATCCAGCATTAAAGAAAGTGGAGTGCTCTGTCTGCGGACAGCTCTTGTTCTATGAAACCATAAGGCTTAGACCTTTAATTAATGGCATACTGCTTTGCCTAGTGGTTCTCTTCCAAGGTTGTACACATGATTTCTTGTGGTCAAAAATGGCCCCGCCCCTGGGGTTATCTCAGGTGAGCGCTTCAGGGCCTCATGGCTCTTTTGTTTATAGTTATTTTGTTCTGATTTTCGCACTCCAGCATATTAACAGTAAATAAAATTATCTCATAAGCCCCAAAATTTCATCTGATCATTCTTTGTGAGTTTGTGAGTTGGTTTTAAGTAATAAAAAAAGAATTTGATTTGATTTTACTGAGTCAGATGGAGACCCATTAGAAGCCATTAATGAATCACTTTTGGGGCGTCTTTTGCCTTTTTGCTATCAATTCATCCATATTCTCAGCGAGCTCTTTCTTAGCAGAGGCTTTTAGTTTCAGATCCTGAAATGTCTTCTTTTCCTGAATAACGTCTGATATATCCCCAGCTTACAATATTGGGGATCGAGTTAATCTTTGCCCGTGAAATTGCCTCGATAAATTGATGTTTACTACACTTAGAAGAGAGGCAACGACCAACCACCTTACCAATAACAGCGAGACCAGCACACCCAAGAGATCCAGCCTGATGGCCTATTGTAACTGGGATAGCCACAACAAAAAATATTGTTGATAAAATCCCCAATCGTCCAATGCCCAGACCAGCACCAACACACGTTAGAGTGGTGTCAAACCCTCCTATAAATAAAGCACACTGGTTGTCGAATTTCGACAACCTTTTTATGCCCCTCAGATCAAATCTGGGGGGCATATTGTTTTTGCCCTGTCTGTTTGTTTGTTTGTTTGTCTGTTTGTTTGTCAGCAACTTTAACATTGGTCATAACTTTTGAGCCAGTACAGATAGAGACTTGATATTTGGTATGCATATGTATCTCATAAAGCGGCACATTTTGAGAGGTGACATGTCAAGGTCAAGGTCATCCTTCAAGGTCAGAGGTCAAATATATGGGTCAAATCACCGACTTTAACATTGGCCATAACTTTTGGACCAGTAGAGATAGAGACTTGATATGTGGCATGCTTGTGTATCTCATGAAGCTGCACATTATGAGGGGTGACATGTTAAGGTCAAGGTCATCCTTCAGGGTCAAAGGTCAAATTATCTGTTATTTGGCTGTAACTTTAACGCAACTTTAACATTGGTCATAACTTTTGACTCAGTACAGATAGAGACTTGATATTTGGCATGCATATGTATCTCATGAAGACGCACATTTTGAGTGGTGACATGTCAAGGTCAAGGTCATCCTTCAAGGTCAGAGGTCAAATATATGGGTCAAATCACCGACTTTAGCATTGGCAATAACTTTTGGACCAGAAAAGATAGAGACTTGATATTTGGCATGCTTGTGTATCTCATGAAGCTATACATTTTTATTGGTGACATGTCAAGGTCAAGGTCATCCTTCAGGGTCAAAGGTCAAATTGTCTGTTTCTTTGTCTGTAACTTTATTATTGGCCATAACTTTTGAACAAGTACAGATAGAGACTTGATATTTGGCATACTTGTGTATCTCATGAAGCTGCACAGTTTGAGGGGTGACATGTCAAGGTCATCCTTCAGGGTCAAAGGTCACCAACTTCAAATTGGCCATAACTTTTGAACCAATAGAGATAGAGTCTTGATATTTGGTATGCATGTGTATCTCATGAAGCTGCACATTTTATGGGTCGACATGTCAAGGTCAAGGTCATCTTTCAGGGTCAAAGGTCACATACTTTAACATTGGCCATAACTTTTGAACCAGTAGAGATACAGACTTGATAGTTTGTATATATGTGTTTCTCATTTGGCTGCACTGTTTCAGGGGTGACATGTCAAGGTCAAGGTCATCTTTGAAGGTCAAAGGTCATTAACATTGGCCATAACGTTTGAACCAGTAGATATACAGCCTTGATACTGGTATGCATGTATATCTCATGAAGCCGGGACTGTTTGAGGAGTGACATGTCAAGATCAAGGTCATCCTTCAGGGTCAAATTTCATATTGAGGGGGCATAGTGTTTCACAAACACATCTTGTTTAACCTGTTTTAGAATGATCTAAGGCCTACACAAGAAAATAAAAAAGGAACTCCCTAAATTCGTGGGTGTCCCAGGGTGCACCAGAGGTGGAATTTTTCTACAACTAATTTCTATTTAGACATTTGGTTGTCCAAATATATATGTTGGCAAAAACTAACGAAAGAAAAATAGAAACCGTCCAAACAACTTTCCAAACAATGGGAATACGTTACGAGAAGTATCTACCTACCCACATACTACTAGAAAATGCATATGATAGCAATCTTGATCCAGATATCTTCAAAGTAGACTATCTAGCAGGACACCAAGGAAAACCAATCTCCATCCGCTAGAAGGACTGCATGTATTTGTAGACGATTGTACATGTATTTGGATATCTACGTCCCGAAGAATATTTGTACGTGGAAATGTATCTTGCACAACAGGAGAAAATGGTACCGCAAAAAGTATAGTTGCGAAAGTTCTATATACAACAAAGGATTCTTTCAGACAATATACAAAAATAAACATCGTCCACACAATATCCTACAAATCCCAAGCGCCAAGTACCAAAGAATGGAAACAAACACAGATAGCAAAGCACTCCGAGTATGGAAAGCAGCCAACAAGGAAGAGCCTATGGCAGTATTCATTGCAAAAATAGATGTATCCGAGATTCCAATAGAAGACCTACAAAAAGAACTTCTATCCGAGAGCATGGTGACTTTGTATCCGCAATGGGAGAAGATACCAATACAATTCTCGACAACACAGACACTGTAGGAAACCATGTATGTATGTGGATATCTACCAATGGTGCAGGAAATATAACACGAACAAAAATTTTCAACAATGTTGTTTCAAATTTCGAAGCAGGAGAAGTTCTAGAGAAATTAGGAGGACACCTTGCACACTATGCAGATTTTCCCAACAAACATCTACGAAAAACCTTTCTACATACAGATGTACAATCCAGAGGTTGCAATAGAATAGAAGTATCCATATATGCAACAGAAGGAGAAGATACACCAGAGGAATACATTGAAGTCTTGGCTACAATACACACAGAAAACAGTTGTACAACCGCCTTCCAATCAGGGAGAACCTTGTCGAGAAACTAGATAGATGCCTAGTATTTTCCAACCGAGAACAGAGAGAAATATTTGTAGCTTGGTATGCCCATACAAAAACAGGAAGGATATCTGGAATTCGTATACATCCTACAGAAAAAAAGCAGACACAGACAAAACATGGGAAAAACCAATACAATGGGCAATACGAGATTTTGGATTCCGGGCTTGCCCTATATTTTGAATAGAAATACTATCCACAGAGAATGACAATGTAGATGTATCTCCACTACGCTGCTTAACACAAAAAGTCCCATCTCTTGTATATTTCTTGCAGCAAGGAAACAACCTACAGAAATATTTACATGTGAGGACCGTAGAAAACTTCCTCCAGAAATAAAAACAGTGTCTTGGATGTGGAAGAAAATGAAGTGCCATGCTATTGGAGTGGACAACAGTATATTGGAAATACAAGAAATGGAAGAAATTGCAAAAGATAGAACAATATCCATGCATGCTTTCTACAAAGAAAAGGCAACAAAGACTACTTGAACTACAAGATGCCTAAGACACAGAGAAATGGAAAAGAGCTGTAGAAGAAAACAAAATATACCAAAAAGAAGTACACCAAAATGAAATAGAAAAAATAGAGAAGTTTCTAGAGGCAAGAAATAGGTGCAAATAAGAAAAGGAAAGAACCTTTGCAGAAGTATATACAGGCATCCGAACAAAAGATATATCCAAGTGTTTTCTTTGCCACGAGAGAACTACAAAATACTAGGATACACATACTATAGGAAATACTTCGATACTACAAAAGTACTTCTAGATTCTGGAGATGTAGTATATGCAACCAAAGGAATACAAAGAGTGCTAGATTTTTGTTTGGAGACTTTCTAGAGAAAAAAAGATATGTTCTATCTACCAAAATATCTGGGTACACTGGAAATAGAAATACAAGAACACATACATTTCAAGACAAAACAAGGAAAAAAACTACAATCCTAGCAAAAACCAAGACTTGGCAATTCTAGAAGAGACACAAAAAGCTGTAGATTTTGGATTTTTGTGTCTACTATATACAATATGGAACTTGTGTACAAAAATACCAGTCTTCTATATTTTCCATACAACGAATTTGCTATAGAAGCAGAAAATACAAAAGAATATGCAACAAGTTTGGAATATCTACAAGAAATTGCAAAGAAACATGTACAAGGTAGAATTCTTTGTAGAGTAGATAGCAAAAAGGCAAAAGAATGGATGGGATGGAACTTGGAATAATTTTATGCTGTTGGGTATAGAAACAGTCTACTATTTTCTATTTCTGGTGGATATATAGTAGTGTAGCTATATAGTGGTGTAGTTCTATTTCTCTGCCACAATTGTTGCAAGTCTATCCTTTCTTTTGTTTGGAGTTGTTCGAATCTTCCCGAGTCTGCAACGCAAAAGTCCTACTCCTGGTGCTATTTTTTCTGCAACTTCTTTTTCTGAAGTTGTTGGACTTGGTACGTCCCTTTTCAAATATTAGTATTTTCGTTTTGTCTGTGTTTATCTTTAATCCCCATTCATTACAATATCCTTCTAGATCATTCAGCATTTTTTGCAGAGTCTCGGCTGTTTTAGCGCATAGCACACAATCATCAGCAAATAGTATCAAACAGATCTGCATATCTTCGACAGTAAATACATCTTCTATATTATGGTTAATATTTTGAAGAACATCATTCACAAAGAATAGGAAAAGTAAACTCGAGCTCGGGTCTCCCTATTTGAATCCCATATTTGAAGCAAAGAAATCAGATGTTTCGCCTTTCAATCGTATACATTGTTTTACAACACTGTACATTGATTTGAGAGCATTTAGTGAGAATGATTTTTGCCAAAGAAAACGTCTATTTTGTCGAAGCACTTTTCGAAATCTGTAAATGCTGTATAAAGCTTTCTTTTTTTTATTCAGTGTTTTTGTAATCATTGCATACAATATGAAAATGCAGTCCGTGGTAGATTTTTTTCTTTTGAAAACCAAATTGATTGTTAATTATAAGTTCTTCATTTTGAGCCCATTTTGTTAACCTGTTTAATAAAAGCTGGGAGTATATTTTTGCTAGTATGTTTATTAGGCAAACACCTCTGTATTTTTGTGGATTGTCTACATTTCCACCTTTTAAATATAGGAACTGTGACACCTTCTCCCCACTGTTCTGGGTATTCACCATCTTCAAAAATTCTGTTATACAATTTATGTAAAAATGGTGCAATTGTTTGGTATGAGCATTTGATTATTTCCGCTGGTATATTAATTCTGTTCCATTACTTTTGTTGTTTTTCTGTGAGTTTACTGCTTGCTTTATTTCCGACATTGTTATTTCAGCATCTAAGAATTTGTTATCGATTGTTTGGTTAATGTTTGTATCATGGTGCCTGCTTTCTTCACAATACAGGGTTTTGAAATGTTCATGTAATTGTTCTTTGCTCAGGTTATTGCTTTTAGGAGTTTTCTTTTTTTACTGCTGTTTGATTTTTTCCCAGAATTGTTTTGGGTTTCTTTTTGCTATGGATTGCATGTTTTTTCCCTCTGTGTTTTTGTATTTTCTTTTTTCTTGACGTTTTCTTAGGTTGCATTGTTATTTAGCATATAAGAAGTCTTGTTTATTTTCATCCGATTTATTTTTAGCTCACCTGGCCTGGCGTCCGGCGTCGTGCGTATGTGCGGTGTGAGTCGTGCGTACGTGTGGGCGTCAACAATTTACTAAAACATCTTCTTCTCTGGAACTACAGAGCCAAGAGCTTTGATATTTGGTATGTAGCATGATCTAATGGTCCTCTACTAAGATTGTTCAAATTATTACCCCTGGGCCAAAAATGGCCCCGCCCCAGGGCTTATCAGTTTTTCATAGGAAAATCTTTAAAAATCTTCTTCTCTGAAACTATAAAGCATAGACCTTTGGTATTTGGTATGTAGCATCATCTAATGGTCCTCTACTAAGATTGTTGAAATTATGACCCCCAGGACAAAAATGGCCCCGCCCCGGGGCTTATCAGTTTTTCATAGGAAAATCTTTAAAAAATCATCTTCTCTGAAACTGTAAGGCATAGACCATTGATATTTGGTATGTAGCATGATCTAATGGTCCTCTACAAAGATTGTTCAAATTATGATCCCTGGGCCAAAATGGCCCCACCACGGGGCTTATCAGTTTTTCATAGGAAAATCTTTAAAAATCTTCTTCTCTGAAAATGTAAGGAATAGACCTTTATTTGGTATGTAGCATCATCTAATGGTCCTCTACTAAGATTGTTCAAATTATGACCCCCATGACAGAAATGGCCCCGCCCCGGGGTTTATCAGTTTTTCATAGGAAAATCTTTAAAAATCTTCTTCACTAAAATTATAAGGTATAAACCTTTGATATGGTATGTAGCATTATTTAATGGTCCTCTACTAAGATTAATCAAATTATGACCCCCGGACCAAAAATGGCCCCGCCCAAGGGCTTATCAGTTTTTCATAGGAAAATCTTTAAAAATCTTCTCCTCCAAAACTGTAAGGTCTAGGCCCTTGATATTTGGTATGAAGCATCATCTAATGGTTTTCTACCAAGATTATTCAAATTATTACCCCTGGGTCAAAAATGGCCCCGCCCTGGGGCTTATCAGTTTTTCATATGAAAATCTTTAAGAATCTTCTTCTCCAAAACTGTGAGGCAGAGACCTTTTTAATATTTGGTATGTAGCGCTATCTAATAGTTTTCTGCCAAGTTTGTTCAAATTATGTCCCCTGGGTTGAAATGGCCCCGCCCAGGGGCATATCAGTTTTTCATAGGAAATATTTAAAAAATCTTCTTCTCTTAAAAATCTTTAAAAGTCTTCTCTGAACTTGTAAGGCATAGACCTTAGATATTTGGTATGTTGCATTATCTAATAGTCCTCTACCAAGATTTTCAAATTATGAACCCCGGATCAAAAATGGCCCCGCCCTGGGGCTTAACAGTTTTTCATAGGAAAATCTTTAAAATATCTTCTCCAAATCTGTAAGGTCTAGACTCTTTATATTTAGTATGTAGCATCATCTAATGGTTTTCTACCAAGATTTTTTCAAATTATGCAATCTGTCATTGAAATCATTAATCTGTTACGAACAGGTGAGCGATTAAGGGCCATCATGGCCCTCTTGTTCAGATGTCTGTTTCTTGACAGCTATATTGTTTCCTTGCTTCGATACATACATATATATCGATATTAAACCATGGTTGCTTTATTTTGTTTTATTTGGATGGTGTATATTTGTTTGCATGAATATGTTAGTGGAAAATGATTACCTCAATAACTGTAGTTAAGATTGACATTTCAAATAAATTTGGTATGCAGATATGTTTGCAAAATTCAATTTCCACTTAGTAACTTGAAAGACAAATTGTGAACAAATGTGTTGTTACAGATATCTTCCATGGAGAAATAGTTGGATGTACATTTTGAGATGGGGGTCTTTGGCATTCGTCAAGTTCAAGTGTTTAAAATAAGAAATATTTTTCTGCTCAATAAGTTAATCATTTATTAAGTTCTTCAGTCACCACTGTGGTTTGAATCCTTGTGTTGCCGTTCAGATTTTCTCCATAAATATGCCTTTCTACTTCTTTTCAAACAAAGTAGACCCCGATCAGACTGCTCCTGTAGCAATGGTCTAATCAGAATCAGCTCTGTTTGCTTATGAAATAATAAAGATATCGCTCCACAGTTTCTGCCATGGTCAAACTTTCTAAGTATTGCTAGATCTTATTATACCCCTCAAACAAAGTTGCTGACAAAGTAACCACTGACTGGAATTCAATGAAACTTGACATGATGCTTTATCATAAATGTGACATGTGCATCCAATTATAATTGTTTAGGTCAGTGATTTCCTTACAGATTAATGCCCCCTTTGTTTGAAAATTTTGTGTTGGTTGGTCTGTTGACTTTTGTTTCCGCGCAATTTCTCAGTAACCGCTGACTAGAATTCAATGGAACTTGACATGATACTTTATCATAAAGAAGACATGTGTATCCAATTATAATTTTCCAGCTCATTGATTTCCTTACAGAATTATGCACCATTGTTTAAATTTTTTGTGTTGGTTGGTCTTTTGACTTTTGTTTCTGCGCAGTTTCTCAGTAGCTGCTGATTAGAATTTAATGAAACTTGACATGATGCTTTATCTTAAAAAGGACATATGCATCCAATTATAATTTTCCAGCTCATTGATTTACTTACAGAGTTATGCCTCTTTTGAATTTTGGTCTGTCTTTCAGTCTGTTTACTTTTTTCCGCTCGTTTTCTCAGCAACTACTCACAGGAATCCAATGATTCTTGACATGAATGATGCTTTGCCATAGAGATGACATGTGCATCCAATTATAGTTTTCCAGCTGATTGACCTAATGTCTCTTTGTTTAGATTTTTGTGTTGGTCTGTCTGTTGATTTTTATTCTGTTCGAACGACTGTAATCGTACGAAACATGACATAATACTTTATCATGAAGAGGAGATGTGCATCCAAAAATAGTTTTACAGTTTATATATTTCTTTACAAAGTTATGCCCCTTTGATTTTTGGTCTATCTGTCAGTCTGTTTACTTTTTTCTGCACATTTTCTCAGCAACTGCTCACAGGAATCCAATGAATCTAGACATGAATAATGCTTTGTCATAGAGAGGACATGTGAATCCAATTATAGTTTTCCAGCTGATTGATTTTTTTTCCAAATTATACCCCTTTGTTTAAAAGTTTTGTGTTGGTCTGTCTGTTGACTTTTATTCTGCAGGGTTTCTAAGTAACCGCTGACTGGAATCCAATGAAACTTGACATGATGCTTTATCATAAAGAGGACTTGCACATCATATTATACTTTTCCAGTTCAGTGACTTCCTTACAGAGTTATGCCCCTATTTATGATTTTTGTGTTGGTTTGTCTGTTGACTTTTGTTTCTGCACGGTTTCTCAGTAACTGTTTATTAGAATTCAATGAAACTCAACATGATGCTTTATCAAAGAGGACATATGCATCCAATTATAATTTTCCAGCTCATGATTTACTTACAGAGTTAAGCCCCTTTGAATTTTGGTCTGTCTTTCAGTCTGTTTACTTTTTTCCGCACATTTTCTCAGCAACTGCTCACAGAAATCCAATGAATCTTGTCATAAATGATGCCTTGTCATAGAGAGGACATGTGTATCCAATTATAGTTTTCCAGCTGATTGATCTTATTATCCCCTACCAAAGACAGAGGGATATTGTTTTGGGTTTGTCTGCCCGACCGTCCGTCTTTCCATCCATCTGTCCTTCTGTCCGTCAGTCCTTCCGTCCGTCTGGTTTCAGTCCGATGTCATATCTCTGTAAGGAATTGACAGAATTCCATGTAACTCAGCATGAATATTTGTTATCACTGGGACATCATTCCCATGTATTACTTTACTAGATCGCTTGTGGCATTTAGGAGTTATTGCCCATTTATATGCAAAAATGACATATTTTTTTCCGTCTGATGGTATATCACTGTAACAAACTGACAGAATTTAATGAAACTAGACATGAATATTTGTTATCACTGGGGTATCGTTCCCATGTATTACTTTTCCAGATCGCTTGTGGCATTTAGGAGTTACTGCCCTTTGGTATGCAAAAATCACATATTTTTTCCGTCTGATGCCATATCTCTGTAATGGATTGACAGAATTTAGTGAAACTTGACAATTATATTTGTTATCACTGGATCATTGTTCCCATGTACTACTTTTCCAGGTCGCTTGTGGCATTTAGGAGTTATTGCCCTTTTATAAGCAAAAATGACATTGTTTCCTGTCCAATGCTATATATCTCTAACGGATTGATAGAACTCAATGAAACTTAACCTGAATATTTGTTATAACTTGGGCATTGTTCCCATGTATCACTTTACCAGACCGCTTGTGGCATTTAGGAGTTATAGCCCTTTGATATGCAAAAATCACATTTTTTTCCCCCGTCCGATGACATATCTCTGTAACTGATTGACAGAATTCAGTGAAACTCGACAAGAATATTTGTTATCACTGGGGCATCGTTCCCATGTATTACTTTTCCAGATTGCTTGTGGCATTTAGGAGTTATTGCCCTTTTATAAGCAAAAATGACATTTTTATGCCCCCGTTGACGATAGTCAGGGGGCATTATGTTTTGCACATGTCCGTCCATCCGTCTGTCCGTGTGTCACGCTTTTAGGTGCAGTTGGTTGTCACAGTTTTTCAAGTGTTATAAGTCAGTAATTTCTACACTTATACACATGACACTTCACATACACATCAATTACTATCTGTGCTATCATTTGGCACCCCATCCATGCTGCCCGCAAGCCCAAGGTCGAGGTCAAATGACTTGGAAATTTTACGTGCAGTTGGTTGTCACATTTACGTGCAGTTTTTTGTCACTGTTTTTTCATTGTCTTATATCTCCCTAACCACTGTAGTTATTGCCATGGAATTGCACATACACATTAAACACTTTCATTGCACACCCAGCCCATGCTGCCCACAAGCCCAAGGTCAAGGTCAAATGACTTGGAAATTTTACGTGCAGCTAGGCAAGCACCTACACGGGGGCATCACTGTGTCTTACAGACACAATTTTCTAGTTTCCCATCCAATGCTTCATTGTATATGTTTCTGTAACAGATTATCAGAATTCAATGAAACTCAATATGAATATTTGTTATCGCCATGGTATCATTCCCATGCATTACTTTTTCAGATGGCATGTGGCTTTTAGGAGTTATACCCCTTTGATACACAAAAATCATATATTTATTGCCCTTATCCCCTACTGAAAGCAGTGGGATACTGTATTGCATTGAATACTGTTTTGGATTAAGTACTTGTATATGCTTTATACAGCTTTCATATTCAGGCAGTGTCAAGATAAAATAGGCCTTATGATTCAAACAGTTCAGAAGCAGATCAGCAACCACGTCACCAATGCAACACCCAATCTGATATGTATTGATTCACCATATCAGAATAAACTGTAAAGTATATACAAACTACAACTTATGCAAACCTTAGTAGACTGGATCAGATGCCACAGTGGAGACACGGCAGCAGGTCTAGGTCTACACTTTTTGTAATACAATAAGGCACATTTCCCCTTGTTGTGGCTCATTCAGTATCAAAACATGTACACTATTATTAAAGATTGCCGTAGAAAACAGTAATTTGGCCAAATATTCATAAAGTTGGTCAAAATATCTATTAAAGGTATTGGTATGCATCAAAGGTAAGTAAAACCTGGTTAAGCGATCTAGGGCTATCATGGCCCACATGTTTTAAATTGAAAATTGATTGTCGTTTGTTACTCTCACATACACCTCTGCGATGGGCTCATGCCAAGAATCTTGGCAAACACGATAGTTTATGTTTTATGGTCATCTTAGTCGCTAGTTTACGAGTATATCAAAATAGCCTGAAACGAGAATAAATAGCTTTTATTTTATCATAAAGTTGGTAATACAGTTTAATTTCAGAGAATATTTGATGACCTATTTTCATGCCGCTTTACGTAAACAAAAAAATGGAATGATGTCTGCTCAATATTTCGAAAACAGTCTCTACAAACTGTAGGTTCCGAACTTCTTATAAGGGAACTGAAATTTTGCTATAACCCCAAAGGACACACAACATACTGGGAAATCCCAGTCTTTTGCTTTTCTTCTATTGAACTGTCAATGAAACACACAAAACAATTTACTTTCTGTTTTGCATGAGAGCTAGACTCATTTCGGACTTCTTTCTGAGCCAACTACAGAAGTAAATGTAATGTAACCGGATGTAAGAAAGTGAGCTTTTTCATATGACAGTCACGTTTGTGGGGGTATTAATCATCTTCAGTGATAGTTCTAGTTAAATCTAGAAATCTAAGTGAAAACGTGTAGTTCTAGATCTTTGAAATAAAGACCCAAAGTGAAACAAAACACCAATTTCTAATAGTGTGCAAATGAAAACTACATGTAACCGACAGTAAGATCTAGGCTCGCCACTGTTTTACTTTCAGCGAATAGATTCCCACTTAGTTAAATGTTCTGGAATTTGGGCTGTCTGAAGACATAATATTCTAGTAAAATATGCTGTCAATGCATTGCTTTTTGATGACGTTGGCAAGTTGATGACGTAAATTTACAGGATGATCAGACTGTTCCCGTGACAACATAAATATGACTACATAAATTGTGACATCATAAATATGACTATCTTAAAGCGTTTCTATTATGACGCGCCATGAACATTAAATTTTGGTTTTCCAGATACATGGTCTAGATTCTGTTTAGCTCATAATTTTATTACTTGAATTTCAAAATAAATACAATGCAAGGAAAAAATGGCTTTTTGAAAATTTTTGCTCTGAAATATTTTTATATGCACATGCCTATTGTGCGTAATGAGCGCTACGCCATTGTGCAGATACGTTTGCATGAAGGTAAAAATTCAGAAAACCACTTTCGCCTCAGTAGCTTTATTTATGAAAGAGAAATGGTGAACAACTTTGTTGTATCAGTTATTGTTGATATCTTGCAAGGGGAAATAATTGGATATACATTTACAGATAGTGGTCTTTGGCATTCGCCAAGTTCACTTGTTTAGAACAAGAGGGTCATGATGGCCCTTAATCGCTCACCTGTTCGTAACAGATTTATGATTTCAATGACAGATTGGTCTAGGCCTTACAGTTTTAAGAGAAGAAGATTTTCAAAGACTTTCATATGAAAAACTGATATGCCCCGGGGCAGGGCCATTTTCAACCCAGGGGTCATAATTTGAACAAACATGGTGGAAAACTATTAGATAACGCTACATACCAAATATTAAAGCCCTAGGGCGGGGTCATTTTTTGGCCCGGAGTCATAATTTGAAACATTTTGGTAGAAAACCATTAGATGATGCTACATACCAAATATCAAGGGTCTAGACTGTACAGATTTGGAGAAGAAGATCTTTTAAAGATTTTCCTATGAAAAACTGATAAGCCCCAGGGCGGGGCCATTTTTGATCCGGGGGTCATAATTTGAACAATCTTGGTAGAGGACTATTAGATAATGCAACATACCAAATATCAAAGGTCTATGCCTCCTATGAAAAACTGATATGCCCCAGGGCCGGGCCATTTTCAACCAAGGGGACATAATTTGAACAATCTTGGTAGAAAACTATTAGATAACGCTACTTACCAAATATTAAAGGTCTCGGCCTTACAGTTTTGGAGAAGAAGATTCTTAAAGATTTTCATATGAAAAACTGATAAGTCCCAGGGCGGGGCCATTTTTGGCCCAGGGGTAATAATTTGAACAATTTTGGTAGAATACCATTAGATGATGCTACATACGAAATATCAAGGGTCTAGACCTTACAGTTTTGGACGAGAAGATATTTAAAGATTTTCCTATGAAAAACTGATAAGCCCCGGGGCGGGGCCATTTTTGGTCCGGGGTCATAATTTGATTAATCTTGGTAGAGGACCATTAGATAATGCTACATACCAAATATCAAAGGTCTATACCTTATAATTTTAGAGAAGAAGATTTTTAAAGATTTTCCTATAAAATACTGATAAGCCCCGGGGCGGGGCCATTTTTGTCCTTGGGGTCATAATTTGAACAATCTTAGTAGAGGACCATTAGATCATGCTACATACCAAATACCAAAGGTATATGCCTTACAGTTTCAGAGAAGAAGATTTTTAAAGATTTTCCTATGAAAAACTGATAAGCCCCGGGGCGGGGCCATTTTTGGCCCGGGGGTCATAATTTGAACAATCTTAGTAGAGGAGCATTAGATCATGCTATATACCAAATATCAAAGGTCTATGCCTTACAGTTTCAGAGAAGAAGATTTTTAAAGATTTTCCTATGAAAAACTGATAAGCCCCGGGGGCAGGGCCATTTTTGGCCAAGGGGTCATAATTTGAACAATCTTTGTAGAGGACCATTAGATCATGCTACATACCAAATATCAAAGGTCTATGCCTAACAGTTTCAGAGAAGAAGATTTTTAAAGATTTTCCTATGAAAAACTGACAAGCCCCGGGGCGGGGCCATTTTTGGCCCAGGGGTCATGATTTGAACAATCTTAGTAGAGGACCATTAGATCATGCTACATACCAAATATCAAAGGTCTAGGCCTTACAGTTTGAGAGAAGAAGATTTTTAAAGATTTTCCTATGAAAAACTGATAAGCCCTTGGGCGGGGCCATTTTTGGCCCGGGGGACATAATTTGAACAATCTTTGTAGAGGACCATTAAAACATGCTACATACCAAATATCAAAGCTCTACGGTTTGTGGTTCCAGAGAAGAAGATGTTTAAGTAAATTGTTGACGCCCGCACGATGCACATACGCACGACGCCGGACCCTGGACACAGGATCATCTCAATAGCTCACCTTGGCACTTTGTGCCAGGTGAGCTAATAAAAACTTTTTGTCTACTCTATAAGTTATACAATTTTATTAAGTCCCTCACCACTGTGGTTTGAATCCTGGTGTTGGCATTCAGATTTTCAATGTGAAGAAGCCTTCCAGCTTGCTTACAGTAGGTCAATTCTTCTACCTCTATGTGCTGTGCAGGAAACAATGCAGTTTGTTCTATGCACAGGAAAACCTGGTATATTCCTCTACCTGTGGTCTAGGTCACTGTTACTAAAATTGCAAAATTATTTTCCACTCATTGTTAACAAATTTTGTGTACAGATACCTTGCATGCTAACAAAGTTTGGGATTGCAACTAGGGGGATGATCTGGGGTTAAGGTCAAAGTTGCTTCTACTAAAGGTACATGAACATTGTATATACAATCAGTTTCTATTGAATCACTTCTTTTAGAAAATATTTTGTGACCAGCTGGCTTGCAGCAGCTTAATTAGTGGTCCTACCTGATTTGTTAATGCACTGACAAACCTCTTCCTCCACTTGTTATTAGGTTATCGTAGCGATATAACTGAAATACTGTTAGCCCTTTCCTCCATAAATGCACATTTCTACGCCTCTGTAATAGTCAATTCTTGAAACCATTGTGATAAATAGTTTATCACAATGGTTTCAATACTACACAATTCTGACATCCTTTTCTCTAGTAAATGCTCCTTTAATTTTCGGTAGATTTACTCAGACGTTGTATCTAAAAATAGCCTATGAGGGAATGGGTTAAAACAACATAAATATCTGATACAAACAAACAAACAAACAAATTTGGTGCCTTGCATGCAGACACAAAGTTATTGCACCTTAGAAAACTCATTTATCAACCAAACCCTTTGTTGTGACCAAATTATTTTCATATCTCCTCTACAAGAGAACTGAATATGTTCTTAACCATTTACTCAATGAATACTCATGTAAGAAATATTGACATCATGAATAATAACTAGATGCATTTCCTAAATGGTATAATTATGAACTCATCAAACTTTTGGCCACAACAGAAACTGTAGAAATAGATCTATGTTATTTCATAAAGCAAACAGAGAATGATCCTGATCAGAGGGCTCCTATATATAGGAGTTGTCTGGTCTGGGACTACTGTTTTTGCTAGGGTTTAGAAAGGTGTATTTAAAGAGTAAAAGGTTAACCATTTACTTTACTCAATAAATATGCCTTTCTATGTCTTTCCAAACAAAATAGACCCTGATCTGATGGCTCCTGTTATGAAAAAATAAAATTTTGACTCTACAGTTTCAACTATGATGAAACGTTCCTGTGCTCACTTTCCATAATGACAATGAATCATTATCTACATGTAATTAATATTCATGATATTGTTATTAGTCCCCCACCGGTTACCGGTTGGGGGACTATAGGTTTGCTCGATTCCGTCTGTCCGTCTGTCTGTCCGTCCGTCCGTCTGTCACGCTTCTTGTCCGGGCCATATCTCCTACAAAGTTAGGCCAAATTCATTATAACTTCACACATTGAAGAAGCATGATGAGGGCTAGTGTCATGCACAAGGGCCATAACTCTAGCATCAATATTTTTGGAGTTATACCCCTTTTACATATTTTTTGTCCGGACAATAACTCTTTATCTACTGGTTCAATTGATTTGAAACTTCACATATGGAACAATCATGATGAGGGGTAGTGTCATGCACAAGGGCCATAACTCTAGCATCAATATTTTTGGAGTTCTTCCCCTTTTTCATATTTTCTTGTCAGTCCGTCTGTCATGCTTCGTGTCCGGGCCATATCTCCTACAAAATTAGGCCAAATTCATTATAACTTCACACATTGAAGAAGCATGATGAGGAGTAGTGTCATGCACAAGGGCCATAACTCTAGCATCGATAGTTTTGGAGTTATTCCCCTTTTTCATATTTGTTTGTCCGGACAGTAACTCTTTATCTACTGGTTCAATTGATTTGAAACTTCACATATGGAACAATCATGATGAGGGGTAGTGTCATGCACAAGGGCCATAACTCTAGCATCTATATTTTTGGAGTTCTTCCCCTTTTTCATATTTTCTTATCCAGTTAATAACTCTTTATGTACTGGTTCAATTGATTTGAAACTTCTCATATGAAACAAGCATGATGAGGTGTAGTGTCATGCACAAAGGGAATAACTCTTGCATCAATATTTTTGGAGTTACTCCCCTTTTTCATATTTTCTTGTTGGGACAATAACTTTTTATTTACTGATTCAATGTATGAAAGTAGGTACTAATACCATTCAGGTGGTCATGTATATACCATGGTCAGCCACACCATGGGTGGGTGGGGTGGGGAGATTGGAGTTTTTTTCAGTCCAGTGGGGGACTCATGTCTTGCATAGCAATACAACATGCCCTTGTTTCTTACATGAATTTGCACCTTGTAAAACAAAAGCTTTTATTTGTGGATTTTATCTATAGATGTTTATTAGTATTGCATTAACCCCTTACTCCATGAATATTCATGTAAGAAATATTGATACAAATTGGATTACTTTTTATGATAGCACATGGACACAAGAAATTTTGGCCATGGCAGAAACTGTAAAATCATATCTTTATTAGATCATAAGCAAACAGAGCAGACCCTGAAAGGAGCCGTCTGATCTGGGTCTACTTTGTTTGCAAAGGCATAGATGTATTTTTGGAGTAAATCGTTAAGGTCAGGGTCACTGTGACTGTAAATATAATTCTGGTTCACTAGCTAATCGAAAAGTAGTAAAGTCAAGCAGGCAAAGCCACATGCAAGACGCAACCACCACCAAAACACCGATAGACAGCATGACACACACACACACACACAACCACACACCCAAACGCACACGCACACACACATACGAAATGAACACAGAAAACACCAAAAGACACACAAGAAACAGGGACAAACGTTCCACAACATGAACAAACCACAAGCAAAAAGACGCAAGGCAAACAAAAGGAAGGGTGACAAAGAGAGTACCGCCTTGGCACGGTCAGCAGCAAAAACACCACTGGGGGTTTAAACCGGTTTACGGACGTCCTAACCTCACACTTCTCTCAAAGTCACCCTAGCTTTACAAATATTGTAAATAAAGGTATCCCCGCTGGACTTACCCACAGCATAGACGACGGTGAACACAGGACAACATGTAAAACATAGCATAATAACTGTGACAATCCGTCAAATATGTACTCAATGGCTTTGCAGAAGTCAGAGCATCTGCAGGTAAGCCGTTAAGGGCACGACAGGGTAAGAAATGCTAAGAAATGCATATGCCTTTGCAAACAGAGTAGACCCAGATCAGACAGCTCCTATAGGAGTTGTCTGATCAGGGTATGCTATGTTTGCTCATAGAATAATATATACCGGTATCTGATTCTACAATTTCTGCTTTGGCATAAATTGCATGTCTTGATATGCCGTTTTAAAAAATGATATAATTAATATTCATGATATCAACATTCTTTCATGAATATTCATGGAGTAAAGGGATATTGTGATTATAATATTTGTAAAGCTTGCCTGGAAACTTATTGTACAGGTGTTCTGGTGTCTAGATCATTGTCACTAAATTTTGTGAATTTTAATAATGAATATAGTCTTAACTTAACCCTTCTCTTGCTGAATTTTAAAATACATTTCTCCTTCTTAACCCTTGCCCTGTTGTATAATTACATATATCTTCACTGTGTACAAGTATATTGCTGTGCAATCACTGCTCTGGAGTGCATTGGTTGCACAATCAACTTGTAAATAGTGCAGACCCTGATGAGACAGCTCCTGCAGGAGCTGTCTCATCAGGGCCTTCACTATTTAAAGGTAAGTATATTGATGTGAACAGCAAGCGAAGGGTTAAAACATGCATTTTGGTCTAGGCCATTTACGCCCAGAGGTTAGAGTGGACAAGCATCTGTTTTTTAGCTCACCAGAGCACAAAGTGCTCAAGGTGAGCTATTGTGATACCCCTGTGTCCGGCGTCCGTCTGTCCGTCTGTCCGTCCGTCCGCACTCACCAAAGGGTAGTTGTGTGACTTTTTCTAACTAGTCCCACAAGTAAAATCATTAACCTGGCCAACTTTGTGACATTAACCTGGCCATTTCTTGTGACATTAACCTGGCCAGTTGTGGGACATAGGGTTAGGGTTAGGGTTAGCTTCCAGATCATTCTTTTCCAAAGTTAGAGCCAAAAATAGTTTTTCTTGTGGGACTAGTCACACAAGAAAAGATCAAAGGAAAAAGTCACACAACTACCCATCCGTTAGCATGTCCGTCTGTCTGTCCGTCAACAATTTCAAACGACTTCTTCTCTGAAACCCACTGCCCAATTGTCAACAAACTTGGTCAGATACATACTGTGGGTGGGTGCTTCAAAAGTTGTTAAAAGATAGTGGGTGGGGCCATCGGTCTTGTTGCCATGGCAACTGTACACAATATCTAGAAAAATCTTCTTCTCCAGAATGACTTGTCTGATTTGAATATAGTTTTCACCAAAATGTTTCTCAGTTGATAGACTTTAAAAGTTGTTAAAAGAATTTTGATCCGGCAAAAAACATGGCTGCCAGAGGGTGTGGTCTTTTTTCCATATATGGTAATATTGGAAAATCTTTAAAAATCTTCTTCTCTGAAACTGTAAAGCCTAGACCTTTGATATTTGGTATATAGCATGATCTTATGGTCCTCTACAAAGATTGTTCAAATTATGACCCCCAGGCCAAAAATGGCCCCACCCAAGGGCTTGTCAGTTTTTCATAGGAAAATCTTTAAAAATCTTCTTCACTGAAACTGTAAGGCCTAGAACTTTGATATTTGGTATGTAGCATGGTCTTATGGTCCTCTACAAAGATTGTTCAAATTATGACCCCCGGGCCAAGAATGGCCCCGCCCAAGGGCTTATCAGTTTTTCATAGGAAAATCTTTAAAAATCTTCTTCTCTCAAACTTTAAGGCCTAGACCTTTGATATTTGGTATGTAGCATGATCTAATGGCCCTCTACAAATATTGGTGAAATTACGACCCCCTGGCCAAAAATGGCCCCGCCCAATGGCTTATCAGTTTTCCATAGGAAAATCTTTAAAAATCTTCTTCTCTCAAACTGTAAGGCCTAGACCTTTGATATTTGGTATGTAGCATGATCTAATGGTCCTCTACAAAGATTGTTCGAATTATGACCCCCGGGCCAAAAATGGCTCCGCCCATGGGGCTTATTAGTTTTTCATAGGAAAATCTTTAACATTCTTCTTCTCTGAAACTGTAAGGCCTAGACCTTTGATATTTGGCATGTAGCATGATCCATAGGTCCTCTACAAAGATTGTTCAAATTATGACCCAAGGGCCAAAAATGGCCCCGCCCAAAGGCTTATCAGTTTTTCATAGGAAAATCTTCAAAAATCTTCTCCTCTGAAACTGTAAGGCCTAGACCTTTGATATTTGGCATGTAGCTTTGGCTAATGTGGTCCTCTGCCAAGATTGTTCAACTTACGACCATGACCTCTGGGCGAAACTTGGCCCTGGCTTATCAGTTTTTCATGGGAAAAATATATAATTTTCTCTGAAACCATAAGGCTTAGACCTTTACTGCTTTGCCTTGTGGTTCTCTACCAAGGTTGTACAAATGATGGCCCACCCCTGGGGTATCTCAGGTTAGCGCTTCAGGGCCTCATGGCTCTCTTTTTATTCATCATAGGCCATTCTAGATATTAAGCTTATTAATATTTATGCATACAGTATTTCTTACATGTACATGCATATTAATGGAGTAAAGGGTTAACCTGATAGCATTAAGATCAAGGTCAGTGAGTAAGGGTATAATGGCCTTCTTGTTTTTCAGGTAAAATGCAGTGATTACATGGAAGAGCAATTTCGAAGTTTTGCCGAACACAGTGCTCAATCTTCATAGGTGGGTGGATCTTATTGAGGAGAAGGCCACTACATAAGAACCATAACTCTTGATTTCAAAACTTTTGAGTTACCAGAATGAGCCTCAGCTTTGGTGCAGATTCTACCGTCTTTAACCCTTTACTGCATAGGCTATTTTTAGATACAACCTCTTTGAATAAATCTACCAAAAAGGAGCATTAACTAGAGAAAAGGAAAATTTTAGAATTTTGCAGTTTGAAACCGTTGTGATAAATAGAGCATTTGCTCCTATAGGAGCAAATGATCTATTTATCACAATGGTTTCACAAAGTGACCTTTACAGAGTCATCAAAAGTCGTCAATATGAGGGAATGGGTTAAAGAGAGATACCTATCAGGCAGTATATAGTACAGTATGGAAGTGCAATTTCCCCATACACTTTGTCCAAGTCAGCTTTAATTTCTGAGCGCCGATGCTAAGCAACCCAAGTATCTTGCCAAAGGTCCTTCGCTCTTCATGCTAGGTTTAGCTATATTTTCAGCCAGCCAGTATTGTATACTACGTATATTTCAACTGCAATCTAAATCATCATGCTTTTGGTTCTACATATTTAGTGTAGTATTAGTCAGATCCTTAAAATGTAACTTTATTCCAATTAACTCTATACTCTATAGAATTGCTTGTTTATGCCTGTGCAAACATAGTAGATCTAGATCAGATGGCTGCTGTAGAAGCAATCTGACCAGGGGCTAACATGTTGGCTTATGCATTGTATAGATTTGAATTCTACAGTTTGTGCCACGTTTTGTTCATATGCCATTATAAAACTTAATCTAATCTAATATTCATACATACATTATTACAAGCATAGGTAGTGGGATAAAGGGTTAAAAGAGAAGTGATATAAATATTAATTTGTAGTCATTGCTTCCTTGTATATAATTCCATGAAGTCAGACTTCATAATCAATGTGTATTTTATGCCCCCATTGATGATAGTCAGGGGGGCATATTGTTTTTGCCCTGTCTGTTTGTCTGTCTGTTTGTCAGCAACTTTAACATTGGTTATAACTTTTGAGCCAGTACAGATAGAGACTTGATATTTGGCATGCACAAGTATCTCATAAAGCCGCACATTTTAGGGGTCAAGGTCAATGTCATCCTTCAAGGTCAGAGGTCAAATATATCGGTCAAATCACCGACTTTAATATTGGCCATAACTTTCGAACCAGTAGAGATACAGACTTAATATTTGGCATGCTTGTGTATCTCATGAGGCTGCACATTTTAAGGGGTGACATGTCAAGGTCAAGGTCATCCTCCAGGGTCAAAGGTCAAATTGTCTGTTTCTTTGTAACTTTAACACAATCTTAACATTGGTCTTAACTTTTGAGCCAGTACAGATAGAGACTTGATATTTGGCATGCATATGCATCTCATAAAGCTGCACATTTTAAGGGGTGACATGTCAAGGTCAAGGTCATCCTTCAAGGTCAGAGGTCAAATATATGAGAAGGCATATTGTTTCACAAACACATCTTGTTTGTGTACTATAACTGAAAATATGCTCACGATTATTAATGGCAAGAAGGGTTAAAAGAGAAGTCATATCAATATGAATTTGTAGTCATTGCTTCCTTGTATATATATATATATATATATATATATATATATATATATATATATATATATATATATATATATATATATATATATATATATATATATATAGAGAGAGAGAGAGAGAGAGAGAGAGAGAGAGAGAGAGAGAGAGAGAGAGAGAGAGAGAGAGAGAGAGAGAGAGAGAGAGAGAGAGAGAGAGAGAGAGGTAAAAAGAAAGTCCAGAACAAGAAAATTATATTGAAAAGATAAACTGACACCACTTGTGAAGATTTACATTTTTATTCCCTGCCGGTTTCACTACTGCTGTAGTGAAACTGGTAGGGAATAAAAATGTAAATCTTCACAAGTGGTGTCAGTTTATCTTTTATATATATATATATATATATATATATATATATATATATATATATATATATATATATATATATATATATATATATATATCCCTGAAGTCAGACTTCATAATCAATGTGTACTATGAAATATGCTCAAAACATTCCTGGTGTTTGTGTGCAATGGCTACATTTTCTTTTTTAGTAAATAATAAAAAGCATTCTAATGATGTCTCCATGTTAAACATTGTTTGCTCATGTTATTTGTTTTAATAAATCACATATACGTACTAGGATATTGTATAGGACATGAGTTCAAACTGTTTGTACAAGTAGACACTATATAGTGGTGAAATGTGCTTTCAATATACCCAGGTAACATGTATATGGATTTAGAATTTGAAAAGTTTTGTATATAGGAGTTTGTTACGTTTTTAGATATTAAACTTTTAAAAAGTTGATATATAGAGAAGTGTGTTATATATCTTTAGACATTAACTTTTTGAAAGTTAATGAACAGCAAACTTTGTGATGTATTTAGACACAAGTTTTTAAAAGTTGATTTGTAAAGAAGTTTTTGATGTCTTCAGATATTAAGCTTTTAAAAGTTTATGTGTAGTCAGAAGTTTGTTATGTCTTTAGATATTAAGTTTTTGAAAGATGATGAACAGCGACGTTTCTGATATACAGTATTAAGGTATCAAGTTTTTTAAAAGTTGATGTATAAAGAAGATTTTGATGTTTTCAGATATTAAGCTTTTAAAAGATAAGCTTATGTTGTCTTTAGATATTAACCCTTTTCCTCATATAAACATGTTTTCATGCATTTGCTAACAGAGAAGACCCAGAACAGACGGCTCCTATAGTATCCATCTGATCAGGGTCTGCTCTGTTTGCTAATGGAATTTAATAGATCTGTTTCCTTAGTTTCCGAAATGGCTATAATGTTCCATGTTCCTTATTTTATTATAACTATTTTGTCCATGAATAATCAATAGGTATTGAAATTTGATCTAAATATAGACCAGGCAAAGGGTTAAGTCTTTTGTAGCTCACCAGAGCACAAAGTTCTCAGGGTGAGCTTTTGTGATCGCCCGTTGTCCGTCGGCGTGCATCGTGTGTCATTCGTCATCCGTCGTCAACAATTGTAACCTTTAAAAATCTTCTCCTCGGAATCTACAGGGTTCTCAAATTTCATCTTTGGCACATGGCATCATATTCAGGTCCTCTACACCAGGGATAGCTAGTTTTCAATAGAGACATATATTGCAAACTTTGAAAATCTTCTCCTCTGAAACTGGAAGGTTCTCAGATTCCATATTTGGCACATAGCATCATGTTCAGGTCCTCTACAAAAGTTATATAAATTATGCCCCTGGGGACAAAATTTGCCCGCCCCTTGGGTAGCCAATTTTCAATAGAAATATATAGTGAAAACTTGGAAATCTTCTCCTGAAACTGGAAGGTTCTGTGTTTTCATATTTGGCGCATAGCATCATGTTCAGGTAAATATATAAACTAGTGTGCCCATTGGGTCAAAATTTGTCCTGCCCTGCCCTGCCCCAGGGCGGGCTAGTTTTCAATAGAAACATATAGTGAAATCTTCTCCTCTGATTGTCTGGCGAGCACTTCAGGGTCAGTCTGGCTCTCTTGTTAGCTCACCAAAGCACTTTGTGGTCAGGGTGAGCTTTTTTGATTGCCCATTGTCTGTTGTCCGTCGGCGTGAGTCATTCGTCGTCAGTCGTCAAAAATTTGAAAATTATTCTCCTCTGAATCTACAGGGTTCTCATCTTTCATCTTTGGCACATAGTATCATCTTTAGGTCCTCTACAAAAGTTATATAAATTATGGCCCTGGGGTCAAATTTGGCCCCGCCCCAGCGGTGCCTTGTTTTCAATAAAAACATATAGTAAAACTTTGGAAATGTTCTCCTCTTAAACCAGAAGGTTCTCAGCTTTCATATTTGGCACATAGCATCATGTTCAGGTCCTCTACAAAAGTTATATAAATTATGGCCCTGGGGTCAAAATTGGCCCTGCCCCAGTGGTGGGCACTTTTCAAAAGAAACAAATAGTGAAATCTTAGAAAAATCTTCTTTTCTGAAACTGGAAGGTTCTCAGCTTTCATATTTGGCACTGAGCATCATGTTCAGGTCCTCTACAAAAGTTATATAAATTATGGCCCTAGGGTTAAAATTGGCCCCGCCCCAGGGGTGCCTTGTTTTCAATAAAAACATATAGTAAACCTTTGAAAATCTTCTCCTTTGAAACCAGAAGTTTCTCGGCTTTCATATTTGGCACATAGCATTATGTTCAGGTTCTCTACAAAAGTTATATAAATTACGGCCCTAGGTTCAAAATTGGCCTCGCCCCAGGGTTGGGCAGTTTTTTAATAGAAACAAATAGTGAAATCTTTGAAAATCTTCTTCTCTGAAACTGGAAGGTTCTCAGCTTTCATATTTACAACAGAGCATCATGTTCAGGTTCTCTACAAAAGCTATATAAATTACGGCCCTGGGGTCAAAATTGGCCCCGCCCCAGGGTTGGGCAGTATTCAATAGAAACAAATACTAAAATATTTGAAAATCTTCTTCTCTGAAACTGGAAGGCTCTCAGCTTTTATATTTGACAAATAGCATCATGTTCAGGTCCTCTACAAAAGTTATATACATTATGGCCATTGGGTCAAAATTGGCCCCGTCCCAAGGGTGGGTAGTTTTAAATAGAAACAAACAGCGAAATCTTTGAAAATTATCTTCTCTGAAACTGGATGGCTCTCAGCTTTCATATTTGACACATAGCATTATGTTCAGGTACTCTACAAAAGTTATATTAATTATGGCCCTGGGGTCAAAATTGGCCCGCCCCAGGATAGGGCAGTTTTCAATAGAAGCAAATAGTGAAATCTTTGAAAATCTTCTTCTCTGAAACTGAGAGGCTCTCAGATTTCATATTTGACACATAGCATCATGTTCAGGTCCTTTACAAAAGTTATATAAATTACGACCCTGGGGTCAAAATTGGTCCAACCCCAGGTGTGCTTAGTTTTCAATAGAAACATATAGGGAAAACTTTGAAAATCTTCTCATTTGAAACCAGAAGTTTCTCAGCTTTCATATTTAGCACATAGCATCGTGTTAAGGTCCTCAACAAAAGTTATATAAATTATGCCCCTGGGGTTAAAAATGGTCCCGCCCCAGGGGTGCCTTGTTTTCAATAGAAACATATAGGGAAAACTTTGAAAATCTTCTCATTTGAAACCATAAGTTTCTTAGCTTTCATATTTGGCACATAGCATTATGTTCAGGTCCTCTACATAAGTTGTATAAATTATGGCCCTGGGGTCAAAATTGGCCCCTCCCCAGGGTTGGGCAGTATTCAATAGAAACAAATAGTGAAATATTTGAAAATCTTTTTCTCTGAAACTGGAAGGCTCTCAGCTTTCATATTTGACAAATAGCATCATGTTCAGGTCCTCTATAAAAGTTATATACATTATGGCCCTTGGGTCAAAATTGGCCCGGCCCCAGGGGTGGGCAGTTTTAAATAGAAACAAATAGTGAAATCTTTGAAAATCTTCTTCTCTGGAACTGGATGACTCTCAGCTTTCATATTTGGCACAGAGCATCATGTTCAGGTACTCTACAAAAGTTGTATAAATTATGGCCCTGGTGTCAAAATTGGCCCGCCCCATGGCTGGGCAGTTTTCAATAGAAACAAAAAGTGAAATATTTGAAAATCTTCTTCTGAAACTGGGATGCTCTCAGCTTTCATATTTGACACATAGCATCATGTTCCAGTCCTCTACAAAAGTTATATAAATTATGGCCTTGGGGTCAAAATTGGCCCCGCCCCAGGGGTGGGCAGTTTTAAAGAGAAACAACTAATAGTGAAATCTTTGAAAATCTTCTTCTCTGAAACTGGAAGTCTCTCAGCTTTCAAAATTGGCCCTGCCCCAGGGGTGGGCAGTTTTCAATAGAAACAAATGCATATAGTGAAAACTTTGAACACCTTCTCCTCTGAAACTTGAAGGTTTTCAGCTTTCATATTTGGCGCATAGCATCATGTTCAGGTCTGCTACAAAAGTTATATAAATTATGGCCCTGGGGTGAAAATTGGCCCCACACTGGGGGTGTCAGGTTTTCAATAGAAACATATAGTGAAAACTTTGAAAATCTTCTCGTCTGAAACTGGAAGGTTCTCAGCTTTCATATTTGGCACATAGCATCATGTTCAGGTTCTGTACAAAATTTATATACATTGTGCCTCTTGTGTCCAAATTAGGCCCGCCTATGGGCAGGCTAGTTTTCTATAGAAACATATAGTGAATACTTTGAAAATCTTCTCCTCTGATTGTCTGGTGAGCGCTTCAGGGCCATTCTGGCCCTCTTGTTTTATAATACTGCCTTTTTACACCCTTGCAAACAGAGTAGACCCACATTAGACAGCTCTTGTTGGAATGATCTGATGAAAACAGAGTAGATCTACATTAGACAGCTCCCGTTGTAACGGTCTGATGACAACAGAGTAGACTGATATTAGACAGATCTTGTTGTAACGGTCTGATGACAAGAGTAGACCCACATTAGACAGTTCTTGTTGGAATGGTCTGATGACAAGAGTAGACCCACATTAGACAGCTCTTGTTGGAATGGTCTGATGACAAGAGTAGACCCACATTAGACAGCTCCTGTTGGAATGGTCTGATGTTTGCTTATATGTACAGATCTGATTCTCTCTCCCTTTTCATGACAAAAATAGTAATGGCATACATGTACTATTTTTACCAATTAAGGCTTAAGACTTGTCCATTGCTGGGAAAAGGTTGCATGATCATTACAAACTTTTAGTAAGTTCAAAATCTGACCAACCAGATACTTGAGAATGAATTCTTGAAAGCCAGATTGATGCTATCTCCAGTGCTACTGCTGATCTGGGTCCATGCTGTTTGCATTGTGGCACAGATCACATGAAAAGAACATGTTATTTATTGTTTGACTTGATGGACCATAGGACCATTAGTATATATAGTTTCTTAGTGCCTTATGCATAGCTTTAAGGTTGTAGTAGTAAACTGTGTGTAATAACTAATGTGTGATATCTTTAGATTGTATAACCATAGTTTTTAATATTTAATTGTCCATTATGTTTTATTATCTCCGCTGTGTCTTTATACTCACATAATCTTGATTTTGTATGATATAAAAATTGAAATACAATGTGTTAAGATAACATATCAAGGGTTAATCCAGTCTACTGAACAATTCCGGAGGTCCGGGGTTCAAATCCTGGTCCCTCCCAGAAATTTCAGAAATGCTTTTCTGTGTCTCCCTATCGCCTTTTTACACCCTTGCAAACAGAGTAGACCCACATTAGACAGCTCTTGTTGGAATGATCTGATAAAAACAGAGAAGACCCACATTAGACAGCTCCTGTTGTAACGGTCTGATGACAACAGAGTAGACTGATATTAGACATCTCTTGTTGTAACGGTCTGATGACAAGAGTAGACCCACATTAGACAGTTCTTGTTGGAATGGTCTGATGACAAGAGTAGACCCACATTAGACAGCTGTTGTTGTAACAGTCTGATGACAACAGTAGACCCACATTAGACAGCTCTTGTTTGAATGGTCTGATGACAAGAGTAGACCCACATTAGACAGCTCTTGTTGGAATGGTCTGATGACAAGAGTAGATCCACATTAGACAGCTCTTGTTGTCTGATGACAAGAGTAGACCTACATTAGACAGCTCTTGTTGGAATGGTCTGATGTTTGCTTATATGTACAGATCTGATTCTCTCTCCCTTTTCATGACAAAAATAGTAATGGCATACATGTACTATTTTCACCAATTAAAGCTTAAGACTTGTCCATTGCTGTGAAAAGGTTGCATGATAATTACAACTTTTAGTAAGTTCAAAATCTGACCAACCAGATACTTGAGAATGAATTCAGACACCCAGGGCTCAGCTTGAAAGCCAGATTGATGCTATCTCCAGTGCTACTGCTGATCTGGGTCCATGCTGCTTGCATTGTGGCACAGATCACATGAAAAGAACATGTTATTTATTGTTTGACTTGATGGACCATAGGACCATTAGTATATATAGTTTCTTAGTGCCTTTTGCATATCTTTAAGGTTGTAGCAGTAAACTGTGTGTAATTACTAATTTGTGATATCTTTAGATGGTATAACCATAGTTTTTAATATTTAATTGTCCATTATGTTTTATTATCTCCACTGTGTCTTTATACTCACATAATCTTGATTTTGTATGATATAAAAATTGAAATACAATGTATTAAGATAACATATCAAGGGTTAATCCAGTCTACTGAACAATTCCGGAGGTCCGGGGTTAAAATCCCGGTCCCTCCCGGAAATTTCAGAAACGCTTTTCTGTGTCTCCCTACCGCCTTTTTACACCCTTGCAAACAGAGTAGACCCACATTAGACAGCTCTTGTTGGAATGATATGATGAAAACAGGGTAGACCCACATAAGACAGCTCCTGTTGTAACAGTCTGATGACAACAGAGTAGACTGATATTAGACAGCTCTTGTTGTAACGGTTTGATGACAAGAGCAGACCCACATTAGACAGCTCTTGTTGGAATGGTCTGATGACAAGAGTAGACCCACATTAGACAGCTCTCGTTGGAATGGTCTGATGACAAGAGTAGACCCACATTAGACAGCTCTTGTTGGAATGGTCTGATGACAAGAGTAGACCCACATTAGACAGCTCTTGTTGGAATGGTCTGATGACAAGAGTAGACCCACATTAGACAGCTCTTGTTGAAATGGTCTGATGACAAGAGTAGACCCACATTAGACAGCTCTTGTTGGAATGGTCTGATGACAAGAGTAGACCTACATTAGACAGCTCTTGTTGGAATGGTCTGATGTTTGCTTATATGTACAGATCTGATTCTCTCTCCCTTTTCATGACAAAAATAGTAATGGCATACATGTACTATTTTTACCAATTAAGGCTTAAGACTTGTCCATTGCTGGGAAAAGGTTGCATGATAATTACAAACTTTTAGTAAGTTCAAAATCTGACCAACCAGATACTTGAGAATGAATTCAGACACCCAGGGCTCAGCTTGAAAGCCAGATTGATGCTATCTCCAGTGCTACTGCTGATCTGGGTCCATGCTGTTTGCATTGTGGCACAGATCACATGAAAAGAACATGTTATTTATTGTTTGACTTGATGGACCATAGGACCATTAGTATATATAGTTTCTTAGTGCCTTTTGCATAGCTTTAAGGTTGTAGCAGTAAACTGTGTGTAATTACTAATTTGTGATATCTTTAGATGGTATAACCATAGTTTTTAATATTTAATTGTCCATTATGTTTTATTATCTCCACTGTGTCTTTATACTCACATAATCTTGATTTTGTATGATGTAAAAATTGTATTCCGGAGGTCCTGGGTTCAAATCCCGGTCCCTCCCGGAAATTTCAGAAATGCTTTTCTGTGTCTCCCTACCGCACATCCTCTCCACCTAGGGGTTATAATGGGTACTTGTGAGGGTCACTCGCCAGTACTGCGACTGCATGATTACGTCATATGTCAGCAGTGCTCAATATTGTAGATGATTGACTCAATGAACAGGGGAGTAAATGTACAGTCGGCTGAGCGGTCATTCGGACTGAAAGTAGACTATAACTTAAAGGTACTTTACTTTTTTTTTAAGCTGTTCAAGCAGTTTGGATGCTGAGGTGACGAGTATCAGTAGACCTGTCTTCAGCAACCATTCATCTACTGAACACATGAGCTTAATGCAGGACCAAAGTAATGCAAAATGCTATAGGACCTTTTTGCTTTACTTTTGACCTGCATTAAGCTACCACCTGCCTTATAGGACCATAAATATGTCTCTTTTTGATGGTCTTTTAAGACAGGTTTTCCTGTATTTTCATTTCCACCTGTAATTACCTGGACGTCGTTATATGACTGAAATACTGTTAAAACCCTGAAAAACCAAACCATACCAAACTGTTTGTAAATGGAGAGATATAGTTATGAATATTTTAGGCTTTCATTATACCTGGTATATGGATGTAGAATTTGAAAGTCAATGTATATAGAAGTTTGTTACGTGTTTAGTTCACCTGGCACGAAGTGCCAAGGCGAGCTATTGTGATCGCCATGTGTCCCTCATGCATCGTCGGTCGTCAACTTTTTTCTTAAAATGATATCTCCTCATAAACTACTTGCTGGATTTTTACCAAACTTGGCAGGAGTGTTCCTTGGGTCAACTTCTTTTAAGGTTGGTAAAAAATTGATTCCATGCAGAACATGTTTAAAAAGAAATAAAAACTTTAAAAATCTTCTTGTCGAAAACTGTAAAGCCTAGAACTACCAAATTTGGTGTTTAGAATCATCTAGTGGACCTCTACGTAGATTATTTAAATTATGTCCCTGGGGTCGAAATTGGCCCAACCCTGTGATATTTGGTATATAGCATCATCTGATGAACCTTTACTAAGATTTTTCAGGTTATGCCCTTTTAGTCAAAGATGTCCACGCCCTGGGGGTCACATGTTTTACATAGGATTATATAGTAAAAACTTTAAAATCTTCTTGTCTCAAACCGAAAGGCCTAGAGCAGTGGTATTTGGCATGTAGCATCATCTAGTAAACCTTTACCTAGTGTCAAAATTGACTCTGTTTTAGGGTTCACAAATGCTGCTGAAAACATGAAAAATCTAATTGTCAAATTCCATAAAGCCTAGAGCTACCAAATTTGGTATGTAGCATCATCTGATGGACCTCTATTGAGATTGTTCAAATTTTGCCACTGGGGTCAAACTGGCTATGCCCCGGGGGTTACAAGTGTTACGTAGGATTATATAGGAAAAACAAACCGTCTTGTTTGAACCCAAAGGCTTAGATCTGTGATATTATCTAGTAGACCTCCTCAAGGACTAATCAAAGTTTGTGCCAGAGTAAAAGTGCCACTGCCCTTTGGATTTTCAGTTTACTTAGAGTTATATAGTGAAATCTACAAACATCTCTAAAATTAATATGGTCAGAGCTTTGATATTGAAAACATAGCAAACCAGGTGGGCGATACAGGGCCATCATGCCCTCTTGTAAGATATTAAGTGTTTAAGGTAAACGTATAGAGAAGTTTTAGATATTATGTTTTTAAAGGTTGATGTATAGTGAAACTTGTTTTTAAGCTTCTAAAGTTTTATATGCAGAGAAGTTTGTTTTGTCTTTAGACATTAAGCTTAAAAGAAGATTTAGATATTAAGCCTTTTGATAATTCTGCCTTTTTAACTTATTTTCCTTTAAGTATATAGCTATAATGGAATTTTCAAAATCATTTTCAGATATCTCTGAGTAACCAATAGGTAATTGTTATGATATCATTCAAAAAAGTTAAATTTATTAAAAACTATGGCCTCCAGGGGCATTGGTAGTTTTCCTAATTTTTCAAATCATTTTGATTCATTAAAAATCCTTACATGGCTATAGTAGATACATGTATTTCAAAAAAATCTATTCTAAAACTACTGAGCAGACCTCATTATAATTTGTCAGGAGTGACCAATAGGTAACCATTACTAAATCATTCAAATAATTCCAATTTGTTAAAAAAAAACATGGCCTCCGGGGGTATTGCTAGTTTTCCTTGGCTGTAGTGGAAATTTAAAAATCTTCCGAAACCATTGGGCAGATTTCATAATAATTTTACAGGAGTGATCTTCATGTGACCCGCTCCCAAATTGTTCAAATCGTTTTGATTCGTTACAATATATAGCTATAGTCATGATGGAAATTTCAAAAATCATCTAAAGCCAAAGTGCAGATTCCAGAATTTGTTTTGCACAAATAGGCATAGGCAACCCTTTATCAAAATGCATCGAAACATGGCCACCAGGGTTAGGTATACTGTTCCTAACATGACCAAAGTGCAAAATTTAAGAATGTTTTTCTGAAACCATTGTGCAGATATCAATATAATTTTGCTGAAATTATCCTTAGGTTAGCCTGTACCAAACTTTTTCAGATCATTCTGATTTGTTAAAAAACATGGCCTCCAGGGAATGGACTAATTTGCCTTATATAGCTTAAATGGAAATTTTAAAAGTCTTATCCTCAGACATCACTGGTTAGAATATAATTTTGCAGGGGTGATCCTTAGGTGAGCCTCTAACAAATCTTTCATTTTTGTCTGATTCATTAAAAAACATGGTCACCAGGGACAGGTGTTTTACCTTACATAGCTTTAATGGAAATTTTTAAATTCTTATCTAACACCACAGGTCAGAGTTCAGTATAACTCTGCAGGAATTATTCTTAGGTGACCCTCTACAAAAATTAAGTAATTAAATTGGAAGTGATGTTGGAGGACATAATATAAAGAATTTAATATATAGGGATCAAGTGATGTAACTACTGTAGCCAGATTTGTTTGTTTTTTAGCTCACCTGAACAGAATGCTCAGGATGAGCTATTGTGATCGTGATCCGTCCGGCCACACTTTCAAACAACATCTCCTCTGAAACCACTGACCCGATTTTAACAAAATTTTGTCAGAAGCATCAGTAGCTAGGGGGAACGAAATGTTCACATTATGACCCCCGGACTAAAAATGGCCCCGTCCTACAAGGGCTTATCAGTTTTTCATAGGAACATCCTTGAAAATCTTCTCTGAAACTGTAAGGCCTAGACCTTTGATACATGTATTCGGTATGTAGCATGATCTAATGGTCCTCTACAAAGATTGTTCAAATTATGAACCCCGGGCAAAAATGGCCCCGCCAAAAGGCTTATCAGTTTTTCATAGAAAATCTTTAAAAATATTCTTCTGAAACTGTAAGGCCTAGACCTTTGATATTTAGTACGTATTATGATCTAATGGTCCTCCACAAAGATTGTTCAAATTATGACCCCCTGGACCAAAAATGGCCCCACCCAAGGGTTTATCAGTTTTTCATAGGAAAATCTTTAAAAAATCTTCTGAAACTGTATGGCCTAGACCTTTGATGTTTGGTATGTCACATGATCTAATGGTCCTCAACAAATATGTAGCTTTGGCTTGTGGTCCTCTGCCAAGAATGTTCAACTTACGTCCCGACCTCTTGGCGAAACTTGGCCCTGCCTTGAGGCTTATCAGTTTTTACATGGGAAAAATATAAAATATTATTTTTCTCTGAAACCATAAGGCTTACTGTAGACCTTTAATTAATGACATACTGCTTTGCCTTGTGGTTCTCTACCAAGGTTCTACGACTTCTTGGTAAAAAATGGCCCGCCCCTTGGGTTATCTCAGGTGAGCGCTTCAGGGCCTAATGGCCCTCTTGTTTTTAGTAATGCTCAAGATTGGTGTATTTTGTGTCATAAAAGCATCTTTGACATGTTTATCTACATGTATGTTTACAGGTAGATGACAAACTGTGGTTGTTAATGTAATGGACTGTTGTGAAATTAAAAGTGGCAGCTAGTTAATGATCTCAGTGACTTTACCACTATGTACATCGAAAACATGTCTTAATAATTTTCTCCAACTCTTTGAATGCAGGAAATTGTGTTCTGGCATTTGAAAGCATTGAAGAAACAGATCAGAGTTGGCACTGTTTATAATTCACAATTCGGAGTGGAATGGTCTACCTTTGTTTAATAATATAGGCCATTCAATATGAAAGAGTAGAATTTATTAGATCAATGTCTCTGATCTGAGTCTACACAGTTTGCAAAAGCCAGTACACTCGTTTCCCGCATTCATAGGATTGTATTTAAGCCAAATAATGGTAAAATTTGTTTTGTTGGTTTGGATTAATCATTTCCTTCATGTAAAGGCCTTTTTAACACTTTGCACAATCAACTTGTAAATAGTGCAGGAGCTGTCTCATCTGGGTCTTCACTATTTACAGGTAAGTATATTGACGTGAATAGCAAGCGAATGGTTAACATTTTTGCAAACAGAGTAGAAACAGATCTATGAAATTCCATTAGCAAACAGAGCTGATCCTGATCAGACAGCTATTACAGGGGTGGTCTTATCAAGGTCTACTTTGTTTGCAAATGTGTGAAAAGGCGTTTATATGAAAGAAAAGTTTTAAATGCGTCTTTTTGAGACACAGATCTGTGTAAAGGTTTATGAATATAGTACAACAGCTTTGTTTCAAGCTCTAGATATAGAAATGCTCAATTTTAATTTGTTTGAACAAGCACAACTGTGATTTGAAAGTACTTCCACCTTTTATGAAGGAACAAAATTTGCTTGAACACTCTGCCTATTCAACAGGTCTAGTCCCTTGTGACTATTTTTCATGCCCGAGTCTATTTCCACGTATTTTAGGTGGAAATAGCGATCCGCTATTTCCACGTATGCACATAATAATCACCTTTTCGTGAAAATCACCCCCGAGTCAAGAAAGTTTCCGACCTATATTTACCAAAAGTCTGATTAGGAAAAACAATTAATATATTTGGGTTCTTTTATTCATTTTAATGTAGTAAATAATTAAATTGTAGTATGTAATTGTATCAAACGAGAAAAATAGCTTTTATTTGACCATAATTTTAGCACGGAAATATAATTATAACTTGCTTACTGTAGTGCCCCGTATGACCTTTTAGTACTGTTTTTTTATAGTTTTGCTTCAGATATTTTTTCAAATAGATGTGTAACAATAAGCTTAATATATAAAATATGTTACAATGGAAAAAGTATTGTTATGCCTTTAACAAAATACGTTAGAAACCGGGTCACGCATAGTACCACGTAATATAAGTTAGACTGAACTCAAATTACGTGGTAGGAAAGGAACGATAACCTAGCCTAATAAGATAGACTTTCTCATCGGTGATTTCCCTTTGCTTAGTACCACGTAATTTCGGTTACACCAGAATTTGTTTAGTTTAGCTTCAGATTTATATATAAATTGTCTTAAGAATTCATAAAAAAAAATTGTATTCGAACACTTGATATATGAAAAAGCTTTTGCAGTAAAAAAAATGTAATATTATATTTTAAAATACGGGAGAACTAAAATTACGTGGTAGGAAAGGAGCGATAACCTAGCCTAATAAGTTAGACTTTGTCAGCGGTGATTTCCCTTTGCTTAGTACCACGTAATTTTGGTTAGACCAGACTTTGTTTAGTTTAGCTTCTGATTTATTTATAAATTGTCTTCAGATTTAATAAAAAAAAAATGTATTCGAGCACTTGATATATGAAAAAGCTTTTGCAATGAAAAATGCTTAGTACCACGTAATTTTGGTTAGACCAGACTTTGTTGAGTTTAGCTTCAGATTAATAATTAAATTGTCTTCATATTTAATATAAAAATGTATTCGAACACTTGATATATGAAAACGCTTTTGCAGTGAAAAAATGTATTGTTATGTCTTAAAATACGGGAGAACTCAAATTAAGATAAGATAGACTGTGTCAGCGGTGATTTCCCTTTGCTTAGTACCACGTAATTTGGTTAGACCAGACTTTAGTTTAGCTTCTGATTTATTTATACATTGTCTTTAAAAACATTGTATTCGAACACTTGAGATATTAAAAAGCTTTTGCAGTGAAAAAGTGTATTGTTATGTCTTAAAATACGGGAGAACTCAAATTACGTGGCAGGAAAAGCTGACATAACCTCGATACTATGTGACTATCAGGGACCAAATATCGGAGCTTAATTTCAGTATAAACGTTAGCTAATAACTATTCACTAGGTCATTATTTCTTTGCATGAACATTCATTAGGTAAAGGGTTAAGGAATACGAAACACTCTTTACATAGTTACGTTGAACGAAATCGGAGTCAAGATATAAGACTCTGTCGCTATCGACAAGTATGTAAATTTATTTTTTTTTGTTCCGAGTATATGGCAGTTAAAACACAGCAATACCGGTGGTACAAAATCGTCGTCGGCCTTATTCAACGTATCTAAATGGAATGCACTATACCTCTCGTGGGTCCTAATACAGAAACTCCTCTCCAAACTGGACGTTTTTTTTTAATTAGAGTCAATGCTGTGTGGAACCTTTATATAGGAAGAAAGTCACACACAGATTGATTTTTACCCTGCATTCAACAGCCCTTGCCTAAACGGATCTCAATTCTCGTACTTTAAATTCCAGTTTAGACTGGCTTTAATGTAATTTTCTTCTCCTGAAACCGTCTGCTTCGAACTTCAAACTGGAAGGATCGTCAATGTCTTTACAGAACTATATTTAGGTTGCCAACGAGTTTGACTCCTGATGAGACGCCGCGTTACTCGGATAGAGTTAGACTGTTTGAAAAAATAGCATACGACGGTGAAAGAGTTAACCAGTTTGATAGTTATTTTCACACACAAAGCATGACCTGTTTTGTGCCGGTATAAAATAAACAAAAGGTGTGAGTTTTTTCTCCTTTATTGACTAACCACAGCTATGGTTTAACAGTACATATGGATTTGGAAAACTTTCCGGTAGGTAGGCGATGAAAATAGGCATTTCACCGTAAAAAAGAATTTGGTTTGAATTCAGACGGGCAGATATGCGCGAGAAAATATCCCAGAAAATATAGACCAAAGACACTGCCAGTGTTGTAATATTTTAGATATTGAAGATGAATATCATTTTCTATTTATATATGTCCTTGCTATGATTCTATACGCAAGAGATATATTGCATACCAGGCGTATTGCCTCTTCCATTTTAAGTGAAATTGCTGTAGGTGTAAACCCATCACATAATGAATATTCATAAATAAATAATGACACCATGGACACCTGTTATTTCTCTCTCTCTCACTCTCTCGTTCCTGCCCCTCTATCTCTCTCTCCCTCTCTCTCTCTGTCTGACCTACTTGCTCACCATTCACCGTATTTTTCTTACATCTCTCTCTTTCCCGCCCCTCTCTCCATCTCCCCTTCCTCTCCCTCTTTCTCTCTCCCTGCATCTCCCTCGCACTATCCCCGACCTACTTACCACCATTCCATTCATATATCTATCAGTCCATCTCTCTTTTCCTCTGTCCCCCTCTCTCTCTCTCTCTTTCGTATTCCTCTTTCTCTCTCCTCTCCCTCTATCTCTCGCGCTATCCCCAACCTACTTACCAGCATTCCACCAGCCTACCGCTCTTTCTCTCTCATCTCTCTTTCTCTCTATCCCAGATCTAACCTCCCTCTATCCTCGAACAACCTCCCACCAATCCATAAAATTATCGTCTATCTTTCTCCTCTCTCATTGTCCATCATTTCCTCTCCCCTCTCTCTTTCTCCTAACCATCTTCTTTCTTTTTTTTTCTCTGTGTCTCCCTGTCTGTGGCTATCTGTTATGTCTATGTGTATTATTGTCTCTGTATATCTCCCTCTATATCTCTATCTATCCATGTTTGTTTGTTTGTTAGTTAGTTAGAGAGAGATACAGACAGAATGAGAGAGAGAGGGGGAAGGAGGGAGGGACAGCCAGACAGAGACAGGCAGACAGGTCAAAACAGAGACAGACATGCAGAGAGATAGGGTTGGCTGTCATGCGAATTTGTTTCTGACATACATACGTACGTACATACATACGTACATACACACGTACGTACATACAGGCAGGCTGACAGACACAGACAGGCTGACAGACGGACAGACAGACAGGCTGACAGACAGACAGGCTGACATACAGAAAGACAGAAAGAAAGACAGACAGCCAGACAGGCAGGCAGACAGAATCAGACAATGATGATTTGGAAATGATTAGATTGTCACTAATGCAGAATATGTTTTTATTTTTTATTATGCTCCCTGAAACTATAAGAAGGAGCATATAGGCCCCGCTTTGTCCGTTCGGCCTGTGAATGTATTCTAAAGTGCTCAACCTACATTCATGACATTCATGACACTCCACATACAAATATATCTCATTGAGATCAAGTGCAGGGTGCAGGGGTTAAATTATAACTTCCTGAGCAGAATTTACATATTCTGATAGACCTTGTTGGGAGAAAAGGCAGCTGTGTCCAAGGACAATAACTCTGTGGGACATCTCTTTTGGAAGTATTGCCCTATGTAATCTGTCTTTTTTTTCACTGAAAGTACTGACCCACACTAACGAAAAATCATATTTCAGCAATTCTTTACCGAGAGATGCTGTGAGAACGAGTTATTACTCTATTTGCAGTGTTTCTTGAGTTAAAGTGAGCTATTGTGTTTGCCCTGTGTCCCGGTCTGTCGCCGTCTGTCGTCATTTATTTTAAATAACTTCTTGGAAACGGCAGGGCCAATTTCATCAAAACCTCAAAGGATTATTACTTGTTGGTTCATCTGTCAGCTTTTCTTCAAATATAAGCCATCCAATCGAAAGTGTTGTTGCTATGGCAACTGATTGAACACAAATAAAAATCTTCTTGTGAAAAATATCAGAATGACAGAATTGTAAATAATTTTACACCAATGATCTATGGAAGACCATTTATCATGTTATTTTTATCAAATATAACTTTCCTACCCTAAAAAACATGTCCGCCAGTGTATGGGGCAGAATTCTGTTATATTCTTTTAAGACGATGATGCTTTTTAATGGAATTTAAATATCATTTTGAGAGAGAAAGTGGGGGGAGAGGGGAAGAGAGAGAGATGGGTGGAGAGAGAGAAGAAGAGAGATGGAGAGGAAGAGAGATTGAGGGGAAGGGAGAGCGAGAGATAGGAAAGGGAGAGACATACAGAAAGATAGATAGGGTGAATGGACTGGTGAATATTTGGGCCAGAGAGAGAGAAGGGAGAGGAGAGAAAATGGAAGAGGATATAGCTAGAGAGGAGGGCGGGGAGAAAGAAAGAGAAAGGGGACTGTGGGAGAAAGGGGTTGACGGGGATTAGAGGAAGAGAGAAAAAAAGAGAAAGAAACAGATAGTGAGGATCAGAGAGAAAGATAGATAGGCTGATGGATCGATTGATGTAATGATGGTAAGTAGATTATGATAGTGAGAGATTGAGAAAGAGGGAGAGGAAAGCGAGAGGGGGAGAGGAAAGATCGTGAGGGAATGAAAACGATGGTTAGAAAGACAGAGACGTACACACACTTATAGACAGAGACATACAGACAGACATACAGAGAAAGAGGGGGAGAGAGAGAAAGGGGGTCCGTTAAACACGGGGACAAACAGGTACGAAAACTAAGAGACATAAACTTAAACTCACATAGACATACGAGGGGTGTTCCAAATATAATGTCACTTGCATCGGTGCTCATATAGCGGAAGTGCTTTTGTTCATTTTAATTTGCTCTGCCCTTCAAAATACTCTCCGCCAGCCAGAATACACCTTTTTAGCCGGTCAATCCATTTTTGGAAGCATGTTTCATACTCTTCAATGGGGACACCCATCAAACACTGATAAACAGCAGATCCAAGGGCATTTCTCGAATTGTATCTCCTTCCAGATAAATGATATTTAAGTTTTGGAAAGAGAAAATAGTCGCAGGGGGCCAAGTCTGGCGAATACGGAGGGTGCGGAAGGACGGTAACCTTCTCTGACTCCAAAAAGTCAGTCACAATACGTGCCTTGTGAGCGGGTGCATTATCATGCAAAAGTCGGACATACTTAAGTCCTGTTTTGGGGCGGCTACTTTTGTAGTAGTTCTTCAATTTCTCAGAACAACGTTTTTATAGAACTTGCCTGTGACCGTTCTGCCTTTTGGCACCGGGATTTGAATAGCTGGACCCTTATTAGTGAAAAAATAGCATACAAAACCTTCTTTACCGTTCGTATTCGTTTGGCAATACTTGGGCGTCTGGCATTTTTAGTGGCCCATATTCGGTTGGAAACCTTCCGCTTTGGTTCAAAATAATACACCCAGGTCTCATCACCAGTGACTATATTATCAAAAGCCTTTTTACTATATTTTGGGTACATTTTGAGAAGTTTTTCTGCCATTGTTACACGCGTCTTCTTTTGCTCATCCGTTAACAAATGGGATATCCATCTTGCATTTATCTTTCTAACTTTTAGGTGTTTCTTCAAAATTGCATGAACCCTAGCTAACGACAAGTTTGTCATTCGAGCCAATTGTCTTACGGTGAATCGAGCATCAGTTTTGAGGATATTTCGGATTTTTTCTATGTTACCTTTGGTCGTAGTTGTTGCAGGACGACCTGGGCGAGCAGCATCTTTCAGTTGCTGCTGCCAAGCACTTAATTTAGCTACCCACCTACAAACAGTCCTGTGTGACATTTGGCCCTCCCCATAAATGTCACACACCTCGCGGTGAATATCTACAGCCTATATGCCGAGTAATGACCTACCTTTTATATAGGCCCTAATTTCGAGAACATTTTCAGCTCGTTTTCCTGTCATTTTGTGTATAGTCTAACGAATAGGCTATGAAACGATGTACACTGTACCGAGGCAAGTGAACGTGTGGACGAGATATTTACCTGTGTCACGAGCCAGTGATCACTCAATCGACACGAGGTGGTTTTGTGCATGAATTGCACGATTTCCGCGAAATAAAGCACAGATGACATTATTTATGGAACACCCCTCGTACAGTAAAACTTGCCTGAAAAGACCTTATATGGACTGGACATAGAAATCTTAAAAAGCAAGTGGTCGCTTAATGCAGGGAAGATGTACCACATTAAGCCCCTGTAGGAGTTTCTGCATTAATTTTGAGTTTGAACTGCATTAAGCTACTACCTGCCTTACAGACCATTAATATGATCTCTTTTTGATGATGGCTTATAACAGGTCCTACTGTACTATGATGAAACAATCCTAGTATCTCAGACCAAGGTAGGTCTTTCTGTCTGTCTGTCTGTCTGTCTGTCTGTCTGTCTCTTCTGTATGTATGTCAGGTCGTCCGTCAAGTCAACGTCCGCTGGCCCGTTTTCATTTATCACATTTTTTTCGGGTTAATTGGTTGTTTTTTGTCGCAGATAATTTCAATGGACTACTTTAACCTGTTTTTCGCCAATTTATCAAGGATTAAATTAATTAATACCAGTGCTAAGTGGAGTTGAATTCAGAGTTTACCACAAAGGCGACAGGGTGTGTACTAAGCAGTTTTTTTTATATACATACATAATATATTCAGGGGTTGTATAATATTATATACATTGATTGCCCTGATGAGCAGTAGTGAAACCGGTAAGGAATAAAAATGTAAATCTTCACAAGTGGTGTCAATTTATCTTTTATATATATATATCCAGAAACAGTATCTAAAAGCAATATAAATGTTATCCTTCAGTATTGCCAGGAAAGATTAAGCAGAAAATGCGCCTTTAATCACACAGGATTGTCTGTCAAACATAAAAGAATTGTCGTATCTGTAAAATTACCTAATCATAAAGGAAATTCCGTACTCTGCAAACACGATCTAAATACTAGCCGCTTCGATAGCCCACAAGAATGTGCGTGGCGATAGCCGGCAAAGCCGTTCTTTATAAATACGGCTGACCGACCCATTGTCAACAACGATAACATTAAAATACACGCAACAGGATAGGTTTTTTCGGTCGTAGATATCTTAAAAAATATCTATAGAATCGATCCACGTAAAAAAATTACAATTCAAGACCTAGAAAAAACCCAGCATCTTTACGTTCGGATTGGGGGGCTCGATATACCGAGGGCCGATTTACCAGTCAAAAACAATAAAATAAAAGCAATAAACTGCTAATTTGTTTTACCAACGGATGAAATAGTACCACAGAACCATTCCCATGAAATATTTACAAGAGACATGCTCTGGGGGAAAAAATACAGCATCTTTACGTTCAGATGGAGGTTGGGCTAATGTCCGGGTCGATTTACCAATAAAAAAAATAAATAGAACATAAGCTGTAAACTCCAATTTTTGTTTACCAACATGTGAAATAGTACCACAAAATCAATCCCACGAAATATTTACAGGATGCATGCTTTAGGAAAAAAGATATAACATCTTTACGTATACGTTACGTATACGTTACTGTTTTTAGGCACGCCCAACCTGATACCATGTACATGGACTGTGCATGACTGTGCAGGCTAATTATTTTTGCATATAAGGCACGGATTTTAAAATATTTTGGAATATGCTTACATTTGGCCTTCATAAAACGGTATTAAGATTTATAATTTACTTATATGAATAGTTTATTCGTCCAATTAAATGCATGTCAATGTACTATTAGGATCTTATCGGAATTTATTGTATTGTGTAATTCTCACGATGCGTGTGATTTTTACCCTTTCACCGGTTTGAAAAATACGTGGAAATAGACACTCCGTTTATTCCCTAGACTGAAATTATTTTGTCAGGCGCAGGTGTACATCCAGGAAAGCCTCATATACTTTTGTGCTTCAGATTAAGGTTTTGTCAAGAAAAGAAAAAGAAGGAAACATGCTTGACAATTTCAGATTAGCTAATATATTTTCAAATTATCACATAATATCAGTCAAAAAAGCTTTCAACATTTGCTTGGTATCATGCTGTATCAAAATTGTCGAAATATCTGGATCCATGCAGAATTGTGGTTGCCATGGCAACCAAAAAGAAAAACCTTTTTTCATCATCTCCTTAAACCAGTGGTCAGAAGTGAATGAATTTTAATAGGAATACTTTCTTTCAGGACCCTCTACAAAAATTCCTTATTTTACTATAATATAGAAAACATCTTAAAGTGTTCTTCTCCAAAACCAGTGGTGCAAAACAAATCATTTACATGTTCAAGGCCTCCAGATGTGTGGCTAAGTTTCCTCTTATAAATATAGGAAAAACTTTAAAATCATTTGTTTTGGTTTCTGGATCTAATTGAACAACCATTTGAGCTCCTTAGCTGTTGAGTCATTGATGAGATGGATTGTGTCTGTCTGCTTCTTTGCAATGCGAAGAAGGTACCTGTTATACCTGTTCTGGTCAGGGACTTAATGTTGAGTGGTTTAACCTTCTCTTGCTGAATTTTAAAATACATTTCTCCTTCTTTACCCATGCCCTGTGGTATAATTACATACATCTTCAATGTGTACAAGTATTTTGCTGTGCAATCACTGCTGTGGAGTGCACTGGCTGCACTATCAACTTGTAAATAGTGCAGACCCTGATGAGACAGCTACTGCAGGAGCTGTCTCATCTGGGTCTTCACTATTTACAGGTACGTATATTGATGTGAATAGCAAGCGAAGACTTAATGTTGAGAGGTTTAAGCTTGACCAATTTTTGTTCACTAACCCTTTACTCCATAAATATGCCTTTGCAATCAGAGTAGACCAATATCATATGACTCCTAAGCTCTGTTTGCTTATGGTATGATATAGATAGGTCTATAGTTTCTCTCAAGGCCAAAGCTATTTCTGTGTCCATGTGCTTTTATAACAGTTAATTTAATTAATATTCATGAATCCATTATTCTTTACATGAATATTCATGGAGTAAAGGGTTAACAGAGTAAGGTTGATTAATTCTTTGAATGGAGAAGATGAGTGCCCTGGCATTAAGGCTCCTAGATGATCAGTATCTGAACTCGTTCAAAATCCTCTTGAAAATTATATCATTTTCTGCTGATGTTAAGTAGTGGTCGATCCGGTACTTTTGAAAATTCATCATTCAAAGTTGAATCCTTTGTCTGATATATATGCATTTTCGTGCCTTTTCAGACAGAGTAGACACAGATCAGACAAGTCCTGTAGGAGATGTCTGACCAAGGTCTGTTCTGTTTACTTTTCTGCCACTGTAAAAACAATTCATTGTTGATAATGCTGTTAAAAATTTGACTAGTTAGTATTCTTATACAGTATTTTTACATGAATACAGTAAAACCTCTCTATAATGACCACTAAATTGTGTTAATTAATTGGTGTTTTGGGCAGGTGGTTGCTTAAAGCAAGGTGAAAGTAAAACAGTACTATCCTATAGGAGCATTCTGTTTTACTTTCACCTTGCTTTAAACATCCACCTGCCTTTAACACAAAATACTTGATGTAATTAAGTGGTCATTATAGAGAGGTTTTACTGTAATTTAGTGGTGTTATAGAGAGGTTTTACTGTATTTGTCTGGCAAAGGTTTAAAAATGATATTATAGCATGTTTACCAATTGTGCAAGTTTACTATGTTTGCCTTTACAAGTGTGGAATTGATCAACCCATTATTCAATGAATATTCAACAAAGAATAAATGACTCTGTTAATATTAATTAAATGTTCTTTCATAGGGGCATATGAACACAAGAACTTTTGATCAGGGAAGAAACTGTATAATCAGATCTTTATTATTTCATAAGCAGACAGCAGACCCTGATCAGACATCTACATAATACCTGTGTCTACTCTGTTTGCAAAGGCATTAAAAGGTGTATCTTGGGTAAAGGGTTCTCACGTTCCCTGTTTTGCAAAGGCTTTAACCATTTCTCTGTTCTGTGTTTATTACAAATTTCAATACCTACTGAATATTCATGGCCAAAATAGTTACAATGAAATATGGATGGTAGAACATTGTAACCATTTTAGAAGCTAAAGAAACTTATCTATCAAATTTCATTAGCAAACAGAGCAGACTCTGATCAGACGGCTCCTATAGGATCCATCTGATCTGAGTCTTCTCTGTTTGCAGATGCGTGAAAACACGTTAATATGAGGGAAATGGTTAAAAGGTGTATCTGTAGTAAAGGGTTAACATTTTCCCACATAGATATTAACTAACCCTTGGCCTTATCAGGGTGCCTTTGCAAATGAAGTACAGTTGAACTTCGATAACTCGAACTTCAAGGGATCATACATATTAGTTTGAGATAAGAGGAGTTCAAGTCATCCGATTTCTGTATGATGTTTATACTACAGTAAACCCCCGCTAATTCGACCACTTAATAAACAGCCACTGTCGTCGTTTAAAGCAGGTGGTTGCTTAATGCAGGACAAAAGTTATGCAGAAAGCTCCTATAGGAGCTTTCTGCATAACTTTCGTCCTGCATTAAGCTACCACCTGCCTCTGCCGCCCAGAATCATGCCCATTTTTGGTGGTCGCATTAGAGGGGTTTTACTGTACTTCCAAAACTGAAACATGCTCAAGTTTATATGGTATGGTAAACGTTTTTGCCAAACAACTGCATAACTGCTCTTATTTTGTATTGATTTCATCTGATCTATGATTTTTATTGCAGCTTGATAAAGTTGTGAGTGTCTAGTTTATCATGCATGTTCAGCAAATGTAAATTTTAGAATAGTCAATGAATGAACATATAGTGTTAAGAATAGTAGAATCTATCTAGTTCACAATGTTAGAAATGAAGAATTTAGATTTTCTAGGCAGGTAGCTGCTTAAAGCAGGATGAAAGTCATGCAGAAAGCTGCTTTGGGAGCTTTCTGCATGGCTTTGATCCTGCATTAAGCTGTCACCTGTCTTACAGATCGGCATTGATGCTAACTTGAATGTCCGGTTTAGAGGTGGTTTAGATTACATGTATATACAAATTAAAATTAAGTTGATACACGAGCTTGTCATAATTGCCTCTTGAACAAATACATGTGTCCCTTTCATGATTGTCTCTTGATCAAAAACATGTGTCCCTTTCTTGATTGTCTCTTGAACAAATACATGTGTCCCTTTCATGATTGCCTCTTGAACAAATACATGTGTCCCTTTCATAATTGCCTCTTGAACAAATACATGTTTCTCTTTCATGATTGTCTCTTGAACAAATACATGTTTCCCTTTCATGATTGTCTCTTGAACAAAAACATGTGTCCCTTTCATGATTGTCTCTTGAACAAATACATGTTTCTCTTTCATGATTGTCTCTTGAACAAAAACATGACAGAGACAATAACTATGAATATCAGGGCATTTCGTAGGCAAACAGCAGTTACTATTTTATACACAGTGACAGAAACCTGTGTTTTATCCTTAAGCCTGCTGCGGGCGGATGAGTTATAACCATTGCAAACAGTTTGGATCCAGATGAGACACCGAGTAACTCGGCGTCTCATCAGGATCCAATCTGTTTGACACCCTGGTTGCATTTTTGTAGACGAATTGATTACAACTTGAATTTTGAAAATATAATAGGTGAAACATTATATATAAATGATTTACTCAGCAGGCTAAAGGTTAAACATGGTGGCTAATGTTATCCAACTCTTTTTGCAAAGTGTTCAGATTTATTTTTCTGTAGTGTAGTATAGATTAAGGTGTTGTTTTCATTAATTAGAAATAGAAGAAGGTAGATACAGAAATGTCGAAAGACATTCACTGTAATTTAAATAAAAAAGAAAATGAATGACTAATAATTATACGTCCCTAATGTCGGAACTTTAGAAAACAATACATACCTAGATAGTATTGTATATGGCCGACATTATAAAATTTATATCATTAATGAATATTCAACAAAGGAGGAAATTGAAAAATTGGAGAAAAAAACTTTGCTCACTTCATATTGGCAATTATTGAATAACATATGTACTATAGGCGTATATGATTTATCATAATATACAGACATAATTATAATTCTTATTGCCTTGTTATATTACTTATTTGTGTTATATATACGTATATATGTACTATGTGAAATACATGAACTATTATCAAGCAAATACATGAACTATTATCAAGCAAATAACCCATTTCCTCATAGGCTATATTTAGACCCAGTCTTTGAAAAAATCTACCAATTAGGAGCATTTACTGGAGAAAAAACTTTTTAGAATTGTGTAGTTTCAAAACCAATTTGACAGAGCATTTGCTTCTTTGGAGCAAATGCGCTGTTCATCATAATGGTTTCAAAAAGTGACTTTCACAGAGGCGTCAGTATGAGGGAACGGGATTGGTTCTAGTACATGGTTGCATGTATTATTGTACATGGCGTTTACATTTCATTACATGTTCTTTGTTCTGTTTTCTCTTTATCTGATTTTCTATTAACCCTTTCCCTCATATAAACATGTTTTCACGCATTTGCAAACAAAGTAGACCCAGATCAGACGGCTCCTAGAGGAGCCGTCTGATCAGGGTCTGCTCTGTTTGCTAATGGAATTTGATAGTTATGTTTCTTTACTTTCTAAAATGGCTACAATATTCCACCTTCAATATTTGATTATAATTATTTTTTCCATGAATATTCAGTAGGTATTGAAATTTGGTCTAAATCTAGAACGGGGAAAGGGTTAATGTAATACACCTGTCTGATTGATTGATTGATTGATTGAATGATATAGTGGACTCAAATTGTGATTTCTTCCAATTAGCAATTCAGACTCAGCAGTTTGACTGGTAGTTTGTGATTATATATTAATAAATGAATACACCTGTGATTATGTAATAATAAATGAATACACATGTGATTATGTAATAATAAATGAATAAAGTAAAAGAAAATAGTAAAGTACCTAGTTATAGTCTATTTTCAGTCCGAATGACCGCTCAGCCGACTACATTTACTCCCCTGGTCATTGAGTCATTGGCCTACAATATTGAGCACTGCTAACATATGGCGCAATCATGCAGCCGCTGTACCGGCGAGTGACCCTCATATGTACCTATTTTAACCCCTGGGTGGAGGGGATGTGCGGGTGGGAGACACGGAAAAGCGTCTCTGAAATTTCCGGGAAGGATCGGGATTTGAACCCCGGACCTCCGGACTGATAGTCAAGCGCGTTACCACTAGACCACCGCCACCTGCAAATACACCTGTAACAAACCATGTGTTTCTTTATTTATTGGTTAATATATGGTTTTAGTTTTATACATTATTCGATGTCCCAGTATAGGCTACCGTGCACCCCCGCCCCTTTGCAGAATTATTTCACATATACCAAGCTGTTTAGAAAGTTAAGTGGGTCAAACATTCCAACCTGTCCTCAAAGATAAACTCAATTGAAAGGTATTCTAGGAACGGTTTCCATGCCAACCATCACTCAAAACCAGAGACATGCCATATTTGCATAAACATGCCAGTTTCAGAGGAGAATATTTCAAAGTTTTCACTATTTATGTTTCTATTGAAACATTGCCACCCCTGGGACAGGGCCAGTTGTGACCTCAAGGGCATAATTTATATAACTTGTGTAAAGGACCTGGACATGATGCTGTGTGACAAATATGAAAGCTGAGAACCTTTCCGTTTCAGAGGAGAAGATTTTCAAGTTTTAACTATATGTTTCCATAGAAAACCTGCCAACCCTTGGGCGGGGCCAATTTGACCCCAGGTGCATAATTTATATAAAAAAAATTGTGGACTTACGGATGATGCTATGTGCCAAATTTTAAAGTTTAGAACCCTGTATATTCAGATGAGAAGATTTTTAAATGTTCAATTGTTGACGGACGACGCACTCCGACGGACATCGGGCAGTCACAAAAGCTCACCCTGAATATTTTGTGCAACGGTGAGCTAAAACGTGACAGTTTGATGCAGGTTGTGTGTAATGCTCAAAACCCCTATAGGAGCTTTCAGCATTACTTTTAACATGCGCTAAGCTGTCACATCGAAACAATTTCCAAGTTAGAAATAGGCTGACTCGTCCCCAGTTATCTTGAAGTAATTTGTATGGTCCCCTAAAGTTCCAGATATCGAGGTTCCTTTTGTATAATTATTGTTCTATACGCATACCCTGATCAAACAGCCCCTAAAGGAGCCATCTAATCTGGATTTACTCTGTTGTTTGCATAAGTGTTAAAAGGTGTGTATATGGAGTAGATAGTTAAGACAGGTTTCAGTTTATGTGTTACTTAACCCTTTACTCCATAAGGACGCCTTTTGACACCTTTGCAAACAGAGTAGATCCAGATCAGACGGTTCCTATAAGATATGTCTGAACAGGGTCTGCTCTGTTTGCATATTATATAATATAGATACGAGTCTACAGTTTCTGCCATGGTCCAAATTACCGTGTCCATGTGCTTTTAAAAATATATTTATGATGTAATTATTTCTTACATGAATCGTCATCGAGTAAAAGGGTTAAGTATAATTTGTACCAGAATAGCTGTAGAGTGTTGACGTTTAGATTCAGCTGAGGCACAGAGCTGCTTGGCGTATCATCACTACATGTATATCGAAACTGTGTTATGAAATATCGTAAATTAATTATCTCATAGTATTGGAAAATATACGGACACCAAAACGAGTTCAAAGCTGTTTCAGACAACAATTTAAATAATTTGGGTATCAAAATGTTTAAAATGCTGCATGTTTTTTTAAATGTACATTTAGGGCAGTTATCAGTAGAAAATTCACACCTGAATGACACAGGGGTCAAAAGAAAAATTGTACTATACAATGTGCGGAAAACGAGTCTCTAGTAATATTCATTGCAAACAGTGTAGACCAATACGAAAGCGTTCCCAAAAGAGCCCTCTCATCAGGATGTGTGTCATGTTACATGTTTTAGCTCACCAGAGCACAACGTTCTCAGGGTGAGCTTTTGTGATCGCCTAATGTTAGTCGGCGTGCGTCGTCCCGCGTCAACACTATCTTTTCTTCTGAATCTACAGGGTTCTCAGCTTTTATCTTTGGCACATAGCATCACCTATAGGTCCTCTACAAAATATAAATTATGCCCCTGGAGTCAAAATTGGCCCCGCCCTGTGGGTGTGAAGTTTTCAATAGAGACATATAATGAAAACTTTGAAATTCTTCTTCTGAACTAAAAGGTTCTCGGCCTTCATATTTGGCATATAACTTCAACTTTAGGTCTTCTACAAAAGTTATATAAATTATGCCCCTAGGGTCAAAATTGGTCCCACCCCAGGGATGGCCAGTTTTTTTGTAGCTGACTGCATAAACAGTCCTTGGGGTCACTAGTTATGCATAGGAAAACTTTAAAAACCTTCTTGTCAAAAACTACATGTCCCAGAGCTTAGATATTTGGTATATAAATCTTAGCATACCTTTATGAGTTTTGTAAATATCATAGTTCTGAGGTTAAATTTGGCCCTGCCCTGTGTGTATAGATTTCTTCACATCAGAAACTACAGTTTAAAGGTTCCCCATGAAGCTAGTGACCTGATACTAGCCAGTGTGTGTGTATTGGTAATCACCCTTAGCCTAATCAGTAGATTAAAAGTTGTGTTTAGATAAATAATACACACTCATTTTAGATTGAGAAAAATATGTGGATAATTCTCAAAATGCAGAACGCTCTTAAAGATTTTTTTTCATATCTATGCCCTGCATTCCCTCATATGCTATTTTTAGATACAACCTCTTTGAATAAATCTACCGAAAAGGAGCATTAACTAGAGGAAAGGAACATTTTAGAATTTTGTAGGTTGAAACCATTGTGATAAATAGAGCATTTAAGTATGTAGTATAAACCCTAGATCAGTAAAAAACAATGCTCTTTCTATTTGCGACTACAGTATAACGGCGTTATTTCGACTCTCGTTTTTCCGAGATACCCTCTTATTCCGAGGGAATGTTGAGGTCCCGGCTCAAATTCTATCAAATCTAATTGAAAATACCTGCATTAATCCGAATAGCGATAATCCGAAAATTCGAGCATGTGTGCTGGTCCTGCGGATCATTCTGGTTCCTTTTATTGATTGTTTAATTCGAGCACGGTGTTTTCCTACCTCCGAGCTAATTATTCACACCTTATCGATACGTTGTCGTGACCTTTTGAAAGATCCGTCTATGGGACATTAGATCTTCCAAATGTGTGAATAACACATTCATTGAATACAGACTTTACTTTGGTGTAAATAATGATGAGAATTTAGTAGAATGAAGTCGTAATAAACAAAGAGTCACAATCATAATTTGCATACGTTCGCAAATGTGTTGTGATTTTTTCGGTACCGCTGAAAGGGTGCCATATAACGTCTTTCTGCTTTAAATTTAGAAATAGTGCAGTGATTTTCGTGTAGTACTTTGAAATTCGCAATATCTTTGTTAATTTTAGACAGTCTCGTTCATGAAGACTCTTACTACGAGAGATGAACGAGAATAACTATGTCAGACGAAAAAAGCCGAGTGTTCCGATTATCAATTAATTTGGTCACTCGCTCTGATTTTCCTTACTACGAAACAGCCGGGGAACGAAACGAAAATGTTTGTTTGTGCACCAATTCAGCACCAACAACTAAATTAATGTCGATAAATGGAAAATATGCAAAATAAAAGACATAACGCTATTAGGCCATGAGCCAGAGGCCCAAAATTTGGCCATCGGTACCATCTTTGGGGAATAATGCTATCAATGCTTTTTGATAAGATATAAGTATCTAGAATCAGAAAATATGTGATAGCAGTAAATCGGTGGTAGCTTTTTGTATTTTTTTCACCAATTTTAACCCTATGGTAAAAATAATGTTTTTCTTAATCTAGCATTAAAGAAAAGACATCATTAAATTTCAAACTGATGTCTCTCTCTTGTTACATCCTGTATCTACTTGAAAATTGAAAGGCTTGTAGCTGTAGTTACACACATATCATTTATGTTTTTATTTTTTCACAAAAAGTGGTTCATATAATGTAAATTCTTGCTCATACGTACACGGAATTATGTTTACATTCATATGTATTTTGCAGAAGTAAAATTTCTCCGGAGTTTTGCATACCTTCATCATCTTAATAACTAGGCTCATAAAACTTCATATGTATATTCACAGTAATGAGGGCAATGAATTAACTTCAGACTAGAACCCTAACATATAGCATCTCTTAATGCAAATTGTCAGAGTTACGTCCCTTTTAAATCTTCCATACACTCAAATAGTGCCAAAACTGAAATATCTTAAGAGTTGGCCCCATGAAAGTTCACCAGCATTTCACTGTCTTTATATCAACGACCAAATTAACGATGAGAACCCTTTAAGCCAGAACCCAGTCAATGTTTAGGCCAACTTATGTCCCTTTATGAAACTTGTATCTAATAGGTAAGCTATAAATATCCGAACTACCACTTCAGAGCTAGCTAATTCTTGATATACTTTTGTACATGTATATTTATTATTCATCATAAGCATTAAAACTTGAACTATAGGAAATGGATCCCCTCCCCTCCTTCCTTATTATGATATTGTCTCTAATCAAGTATGTATTTTAGTGAGAAAAAAACAAAAACAAAGTCCCTTAATTTTGCTTACTACACAATTCACCATCTTCACATCAAGTTGTCTATCTGTGAAAGTTTTATGCATATATATGCTTTATGGTAAAGAAATTTGCCAAGATCTATAACTCTGGATAAAATGGTCAGAACAAACATTTCCTTCTTAATGGTCATTTTCACATCAAGGTTGCCAATTTGCGAAAGCTTGAAGCAAAGCCCCCATTGGTGTATGAGGAGTTGGAAACATAAACGTTGCGAGATATATATATAGGAGCATAAAATGGTGATTACCATATCTAGCATGCTTATATGTAGACATTCTGTTTTCACTTCAAGGTAATTTGAAGTAAAACATATTTTGTCTGAACATCCGTTAGTTTGTCCATTGGTACATGTTAAGGTCAGCATTTCAGTTAGCTCAAATGGTACAGCGTTCGCTTTCGGGCAGGACGTTGTGAGTATGATCGCTGGTCGGGTCATACCAAAGACTTTCAAAATGGTACTAAGGTGGGCTGGTTGGCCTGATGTCAGGTAAATGTTACTGGGTATGGGTTGCAGTTTTCAATTCTATACACTAAACACGTTAAAGAATCAATGAAATCAGAGTTGTTGTATCCAATTCTGTCTCTAATGCATCTATTAGCACAAGATAGCAAAGGTCAAGGACTTAATATTCATCGGGTACTGGTGATACATTTGGACAGTAAAGACAGAGAAGTAAAAATATATTAAACATTGAGTTATCAGTAAGTAATGCAGAGTTTAGTCATGTGTGTTCTGGTTAAAAGAATTGCACAACATTCATTTGGATTCATAGAATGTGATATTTAGGATTTTTCAAAAGCAACAAGCAACGACAAAACACGAGAGGGAACCTCCAAAACAAAGTTTAACAATTTGTTATTCATTTGAAACATATTAATGGCTAAAGGAATTCATGATATGCTAAACATAAGCAACAATAACACATTAGTAAGATAGATTTGCAGAAGAAATTGACTAGTGTAAACAATGTCCAAGTACATATGTTATTGGGCTGCAATAGTAGATAGGATAGAGTTTGCTCAAACAGAAATTAATTATCAATGTGGTATAAAATAGTTGGCCGTGATAGAATATACATTATGTTTGAATTATGAAGGGACAAATTAATGATGAACTGTGGTGATGACATCGAAGTAGATAGTCTGGTCATTAGATACTAAGCATAACAATTAAACAGATTAGGAAGCATTTGGGGAGGTTTCTAAATAAATAGAGTCAACCCTTGCATTGGCAATAGAAAGATACAGCAAACACATTTAATGACAGTGAGAAGGTCCCGGCACTTCAGTACTAACTGCATGAAGTAAATGAGTGTCTGACCATGCAACTGAAGTAGTAAATCAAGTTTTTATAACCTGGTCAGAGAACACAGAATACTTTGTAATGTATTTGGCTTTTCATGCTGATACATACACCAGAGTCCCACTATATTAGAAATGCGGGACTGAAGCAATGACTCCATGATATCAGGAAGATTACCATCACTATTAAAATATAAGTTTGTGTGTAACTTTGCATTGGCACGACATTAATTATAATAGTAAGGCAAGCACAGTGGGATTCCCGACCAGGAAAGAAAATCCCTAAGCAAAGTCCTGAAATTGGTTAGAAATAGGAGATCTGCTTCAAATTGTTACATGAAATGCAGCCATTTGTATGTCTCCTACATTCACCATATTGTGTAGGTCATGCAAGACGCGACCTTTGCTGTGCGATGATGAAGGGTAATCTTCAACAACTATGCAGCGAATACTTTGCATAGCGCTCGCAAAATTACAAACGACCAGGCTGTAATTCAGAATCCAAATTTTCAAAATTATTATAGCTTAGGCAATGTTATTTGTGCATTGGAGGGATGGTCAGGCAACCAACTTTCAAACAGTATTGAATTATTGGGATGTTGTTGTTTTTTAAACTTGTGAATCCCTTTATTGACTTTCTACACTTATTTCAGTAGCCGGTGAGAGTACATGTATTTGTAAGTAGGGCGATTGTTTGTTATGTATATTTGCTATACGTTAGTTTTATCATTCATTTGCCACATAGGGCAATCAATGATCCAATAGGAGACATGGAGGAAAGCAGAATAACTCTCTTGTTCTCTGGTTCTTCAGCATTCCCGGTCAAAATTACTATTAGCAGATCGATACATTATCCTATCACCAGGTTAACATATCTTAGGGCTACCTTCATATGCCAAGTGGAAAGCAAATGTGAAACTTTAGCTGTCTTTGGCTACTGACCGTTCCAAGGCGGTGCTCCAGCTTTCAGCCTATGGTCAACTTTGATGTTTAATATGCTTAATGTTTAATTTTTTGTCTTGATATGCGTCCTGTTATGTTTTGTCTTGTGGCTATACTGTTTCTTGTTTGACGGTGTTTGGTGCAGTGCCATTTCGTATGTGGCCCTCCCTGTTTGACTATTTTTCCATGTTGAATCATATTAAAACCCTTGTAAAAATATTTAGGGCAATCCCTTCAACCTCAGTCTGATGGGAATCATCTTGAAGAAAATCTGACAGAACAATGATATGAAAATATTTTTTTCTGTAAGTTATGTGTCAGTGACCATGCATGTTCAGAGAAAAAAAAACGTTTACAGAGAAAGGACACTGGGGGGCATGGGGCACTTTTTAACTCAACTGCCCCTTGTTCTAATTTTAAACAACATGTCATTCAGATGTGCCATTCTCCATCCTACATATTAAACTCCTGATCATAAATGCAAAACTGTAATTGATCTGTATTGTGTTTTGTATTGGATACCTCCGTGCGACAATGAAATCACTAAAAGCATGTATGTTAGATTGACACAGATGTCCATCAAGAATGACCCATGGTTCATCTAGGAATATGTAATAGTGTACGAACCAATACGGGTGATTTCTTTGAATGTGGCAGATTCAAAATGAAAGACAATATCCGCATTCTTCAATAACATACTACTGAGTATTTTGTTTGACACTACATGTACATTCAGTCACAAGAAAAATATGAGCACAAAGAAAGCCCATACCCACATATCTTCATCAGACAGAAAGTTTGAGGATATTTTAATCTATTTTAATTCAAAAGATAATGACAATAAAACAATTTAGAGCTAAATACGGTCTAACTAAAATGGTAAGCAACGAATGCTAATGATAATAAATATTCTCACCCCGCCACATCCCATCTTACAGGCTACTAATTTATTTCGGGATAAAGTGGAAACTGGACCAATAAATAAATAATGATCAGGTCCAAATGAAACTAGATTTTTTTTTATACAAAAATTGATGTACCCCTCCCCCGCGCGGACAAAGTTTCCCATATACAATTTTTAAAGTCCTATAACTCTGTAGAAAATCGTCGAACCTGAACAGGAATAATATAAGCACAACTAGGCGTAGTGCAGTTCAATCTTATTAAGTTTAATGAAAATCCGACAACATGTCTTTGAGAAACCGCGAGGACAAAATTTCAATGTAAAACAAGATGTGTTTGTGAAACACTATGCCCCGACCTTTGATCCTGAAGGATGACCTTGACCTTTGACCCATGGACCAGGGAGTTCAACGCGATACATCACACTTGTGCCAGGTTATTTTGAAATCAATTCACTTTTTATTCACAGATAAAAAAAGTTGTAGAAAGGACAAGAAATTTGGGCTGAACGGATGGAATGACGGACAGACGGACAGTGCGATTACTATATGCCCGCCGTCGGGATGCATAAAAATCAAAGTCCAACAGCTCTGCAGAAATACATTGAACCGGAACATAAATAAGATAAACAAAACAAGGCATAGTGCTGATCAATCCTATGAAATTTCATGAAAATCCGATCGAAGGTTTTGGAGAAACCGCACAGATAAACTAAAATCGGACAGACGGAAGTGTGTGTGTGTGTGTGTGGGGGGGGGGGGGGCTGCAGACATATGGATGGACAAACGGACGCCGCACACAAAAACAATATGTCCCCCCAGTATACTTGGGGGGGGGGGCATAACTAGCAAGTGCGTTGGTTACTAAATTAATGAGAATATCAAGTTTTAAGCAAACTTGTACATTACATTGGGTCACTTGCGTCTATAAATGGACAGATAGGCAGACCGATGAATGGACGGACATATAGAGGAACAGACATATGGGGTGAACAGATGGAAGGACAGTTAGACTGACAACCTGATTCAGGTATACCACCATAATTTCGTTGTTTGGGTATGATACCAAATGTTGTAAATCTGAAATCGTTAGCTTTACTTTTCATTGATAATTTTGTCTCGAAATGCGAATATTGTATAGCATAATATAAAACGCATCAACACATAGAAAGCTACCATCGATGCAATGCTATCACATATTTTCTAACTCTATAGATGTATATGATGTAACAAATCACAATGGGAATTATTTTACTCCCCTGAGATGGTACCGACCAACCCTACTGGCTCATGGACTATATGCCACGACTGTTCAAGGGATATGTCTAAATGGTTTGAAACAAGTTTTGATTTTATTGTGAAGGGTCCGTTGAACGGACCCATACTAAATTATACTGTTCAAAACTTCGGTCGCCGATATAAATGGTGTTTTCTGTTATCACTTATATAAGGAAAGAATCGATGAATTATATACGCATTGAAGTTTATGATAATGTTAAAAAGGTTTACTGTGAAGAAATATGCTTCCTCTTGTCGTCAAACAATGCTCTTGGAAATGACACAAAATGCTAGAGATCGGTTATTTCGAGCATTGCGATAATCCGAGGTTTTTGCTGATTCCCGACGGTGCTCGAAATATCGCCAATATACTATATATCGTTTCAAATGACTTAGATGTAGTAGTCGTTAGAGAAACCTGGTTCGGTAGTTCTGTAGACAAATCGTGCTTAAGCGAACTGGTTCCCACCAATTACAAAATCGAACATGTCCCTCGCTGCAAACGCAACCGTGGTGGCGGGGTAGCAGTAATACATGAGGCTTTAATAGGACTTCGCCTCCATGCATCAACAAGAGATGGTGATATCTCAACTTTTGAGTACATGGACTGCACCTAAAGTATCCGATATTTCACTGTACGCATAGTAGTCGTTTACAGACTACCACCATCGCGAGGAAATGGTCTAAAAACCGGAGACTTTCTTGATAATGATTGGCCACTTTTTCTATCTAAATTTGCGACTTATGACAGCTAGCTAGACCAGTCATCATTGTACGGGACTTAAACATCCATCGTGACAATCAAAATGACAAAAACACAGTTGACTTGGTTAGTGCACTAGAGTCATTTGGATTGCAACAGCATGTGGATGAAGCCACCCATATTGGTGGACATACCCTTGATGTTGTTATCACGAGAAACGGTGATGACTGTGTGTCAAATATTGAAGTCACCGACCCAGGACTATTTGGCACTACTGGTAAAATTTCGTGCGATCATTTTTCTGTAACTTTCAAAGCAAAGTCGGCTCATTTAAAGGAGATCTGCTCAACTCAGAATCCATCAAAGCAAGTTTGCAAATAACAGATGATGATGAGCTGGTTAACACATATACACAAGCTGCAGCGGCACTTGCCAATAAACACGCATCATTGTGCACTAAAACCATAACGCTCAGACCATCATGTCCGTGGTATACCCAGAAACTGCACAATGCTGAACATGTACGGCGCAAGTTGGAAAAAATCCGGACTCACAATAGACCATCATCTGTACAGAGAACGGTGTGCCAAAGTAAACAAGCTATTGACAAAGTCAAAGGTTGATTTCTACTCAGAGAAAGTCGAATCTTGCCAGGCAGCCTATAAGAGTATTTTCAAAGGCACTAAGCACCTGCTAGGTACAACTAGTGACAGCCATGGCATTGCCTAAGACTTCGTCCTCAAGACAACGTGCACAAGACTTCAGTGACTTTTTTGTTGACAAAAGTGGAAAAATACGGACAGATATTGCATCAGGTACTGTATCCAGTGCACCAGTTATCACGGAAATGCAGCGTACAATGAACGCTTTTAATAGTTTTGTATCAGCTACAGAAGAAAAAGTAGACCAGATCATTAAGGCATCCCCTTGCAAGTCCTGTGAACTGGATCCAATACATACATGGCTGTTAAATTCATGCCTTGATTAACTAGAACTGTAAGCCAAAGGCTAACGAATACCCCACCTGTCTGCTTGTCAGAACACCTCTCATCAATCTGAACATATGTACATACAGAAACGTGAAGAGATTTAAGAACAATACATGTCCCAACCCAATTTATGTAATAAAAATGAAGAATAATTCAGAGAATATAATATAAGACCCCTTCATGAGGTTTTTGTCAAATCCAAAGTTCTAAAGCTAGGTACCTTTTCAGAAAAACATTAAGTTCAAGGACCATAACTCTGACAAAAACGTATTCAACCAGACCAATATTTGAACTTAAGCTGTATCTCATGTAGATTTATTTTTATGTCAAATATGAAGTTAATATCTGCAATGACATCCAAAGAAAGACCGGAAAATTGAAACTTTGACAAAAAAATAAAGTTCAAGGCCCATAACTCTGGCAAAAATTATTCAAACAGACTGAGATTTTTTGGGAATTAAGCTGTAAATCATCTAGAGTAAGCTTTATGCCAAGTATAAAGTTAATATCTGCAATCACTTCCAAAGAAAGACCGGAAAATTGAAAATTTGACAAAAAGATAAAGTTCAAGGCCCATAACTCTGGCAAAAATTATTCAAACAGACTGAGATTTTTTGGGAATTAAGCTGTAAATCATCTAGAGTAAGCTTTATGCCAAGTATAAAGTTAATATCTGCAATCACTCCAAAAAAAGTCAGGGAAATCCCAAATTTGAAGAAAAAAAAAGTTCAAGGGCAATAACTGTGGAAATAATTGTTCAACCGGACTGAGATTGTAATATAAGCTGTACCTTATCTAGATTTAGCTTTGTACTAAATATAGAGTTGATATCTCAAGTCAGTTCCATAAAAAGTCCAGAAAACCGGAAAACATTGGTAGGGGACTAAAAAGGGGAGATAACTCCTGAAGTAGTTGTCCGAAACGGAAATATGCGGTGCACAGGTTTATATGGTCATATGGCTATATATGGACTTTCAACAAAATTGAAGCGAAGCTGTAGAAGAAGAAGGCCGGACAAAATTGTGTCCACGGACGGACAGACGGACGGACGGACGGACAGACGGACAGACGGACAACCTGATTCCAGTATACCCCCCAAACTTCGTTGTGGGGGGTATAATAAGTGTGATGTTTGACGCCCCAAAAGCGGTTTGTCCCCCCAGTGACCTTTGTCCTGACCGTTCCTCGGCGGTACTTCCATCTTCCTCCTATTGTATGTTTGTTTTGTCGTCTCTGTGTGTATCTCTTTATGTTTTGATAGTTATGTATATTTGCTGTGGTTTCTTGTGTTGCTGTTCGGGCGACTGTTTGTTCTGTATGTGGTGTTTCCTGCCTGACTCGTTTTTGTACTTCTACCGATTCTTACAAAAATTGTAAACTCCTCTTTAGACACTGTCTACATTCCAAAAGATTCAAGGTGTCACATGTCAGACCTCATTTTAAGAAACCGGATCTCGATTCAAATGAATTTAAGAATTATAGGCCTGTATCGAATGTGTTAGAAAACATGGTCGACAAACGCATAGTTCAACTTGACCTTAAACGAACTACATGAGCACCATCAGTCGGCATACCGAAAACATCATTCAACAGACTGTTCTCCTGAAAGTTCAAATGACATCCTTCAATCACTAGATAAAAACGAAATTACAATTCTGTTCATGCTCAGTAGATGGAGAACCGTCCACCTCAGTTAAAATGAAATATAACGTGCCACAGTGATCAGTCCTAGGACCAAAGCACTACATCATGTACACAAAACCTGTCGTCTCAATCTGCAGAAACCATGGGCCTTATCACATTTCTATGCCGATGACTCACAGTTATACCTGTCTTTTAAGCCCAAGGGCGTTTTCTGTCAACAAGAAGATTTATCGCGAGTTGGAGACTGCTAAAATAAATAGTCTCTTGGATGCACCAGAACATGCTGAAGCTAAATACTGACAAAACCGAGGTCATCCTGTTTCATAAAAAAACAGAAGTACCTGCAGAGGTTAATGTGCAAGTAGGACCCTCTAAAACCAGACCATCTTTGTGTATAAAGAATCTCGGTGCATGGCTCGATTCACAAAAGGATATGACATCACATGTCAATTCCGTATGTAGGTCTAGTTATGCACAGCTCCGGCAAATAGGCCATATAAGAAAGTACCTCTCATCTGATGTTACCAAGACTTTGGTGAACTCTCTTGTTACATCAGAAATGCAACTACTGCAACTCGCTGCTGCATGGAATTTCAAACAATTCACTACGGAAATTTCAAAGAGTGCAAAACACCACAGTCCGCATCATAACCAAAACTCCTCGATATAATCATATCACGCAGGTTTTGAGGGAACTTCACTGGCTTCCGGTTCAACATAGGATTGAATTCAAAATTCTGGCACTTACGTATAAATTCTGAAGGGTGGTGATCCCCCGAAAGCAAAAATTGCAACACAAAAAGAGAAAATTGCAGACTCGGTTTTATTGAGTCTGTTCATGAGCAGTAATTGAAAGTGCATAGCCATGCACAATGAATCTCTCAAGTACATTATCGACATGCTTGACGTGTACAGGCCGCGCAGAAAGTTAAGGTCTGCAAGTAGATTATTGTCGATGGTTGTGCCAAAAAGTCTTAAGGTTAAATACGGTGAGAGAAGTTTCATGCATGCAGCTCTACCGTCAGGTATAGAGGTCATTGACATGTTTCAGAAGGTGTCTGGAAACGCATTTTTCAACATTTGTTAGTAGGATAGTTTAGGAATCGATATGTTGCATATCATTCATTGACAAGATAGACAAGCGGTTCCTCCTGGTTAGTGATTTCATATCTATTGTATATCTAAGGCCCGTCTTCAGTACAAGTCGTTATTGGCGGCACTATATTGCTGATTATTTCTGTGATAATTGTACTTGATTCAATCCAATCCAGGGTTGGGACTTGCAATTCGTGAGAGTAACATGTCTCATGTTCAGGAAAGGGAAAGGGAGAATTTCATTCCCTATCTCGACTATTGAGTGCAATATGTGTTGATGTTAAGAGTGGGATCTTGGTCCACTTTCTCTGGTTGTGAGTTGTCTTTCCAACCAACTTTGGATTATGAGGAGGTTTTTTATATCTTAACTTATTCGTTTTGCTAGGGCTTGTTCATCTATTAACGATTTTAACAGTCGAAATCTCATTTTAACTGAAAAGCTGCTTAAGCAAGGATATAGATACCATAAACTAAGAAAGACTTTCACTAAATTTTACTATCGAAATCTTTCACTTATTGGCAAGTACCAATATAATCTCAAGGGTTTCACTGTGTCTATCGCCCATGCGCATTCGTCAGCCGGGCGCTCAGGGGAATTAACACAGATTTGACCAATCTAATGTTTCTGTAAAATCATGCGGTTCCTTCCGGTTAGTGATTTCACATTGTGTATCTATTGCATATCTTTCATAAACCAGATGGACAATGATGCAGTTCCTTCCGGTAAGTGATTTTATATCTATTGAATGTTTTTTGCATATCTTTTATTGACCGGATAGACAATCTTCAGTTCTTTATTTCGTATGTAACGCCACCGACCAATATACATCATATATATACAAACATAATATGCAATAGGTAGTCAAGGATAGAACGAATTTACGCTATGTTAATGGAAAAATAGTAAAGTCAAGCAGGCAAAGCCACATACAAGACGCAACCACCACCAAAACACCGATAGACAGCATAACACACATACACAACCACACAATCAAACGCACACTCACACACGAGATGAACACAGAAAACACCAAAAGACATACAAAAACCAGAGACAAACGTTCCACTCACGAACAAAATCACAAGCACAAAGACGCAAGGCAAACAAAAGGAAGGGTGACAAAGAGAGTACCGCCTTGGCACGGTCAGTAGCAAAAACACCACTGGGGGTTTAAACCGGTTTACGGACGTCCTAACCTCACACTTCTCTCAAAGTCACCCTAGCTTTACAAATAGTGTAAATAAAGGTATCCCCGCTGGACTTACCCACAACATAGACGACGGTGAACACAGGACAACATGTAAAACATAGCATAATAACTGTGACAATCCGTCAAATATGTACTCAATGACTTTGCTGAAGTCAGAGCACCTGCAGGTAAGCTGTTAGGGGCACGACAGGGAAAAAGTAATACATGAGTCTGGTAAGCTCATCCTGTATCCAAGTTTAAGAGTATACCATCATAGAGTACTACCCTCGGCCTGTCATAGCGCAAGCAAAGAGGGAAGCATAGCTGCCGACTGTAAAAGGATCGATAACCAAACATGCAGTACGTTGCAATATAATAGGAACATAACCTTTCTTTTTAAATGTTTAAATGCGTTTAATAAACAAATCATGAAAATGGATATTACCCCGAATTTTTCCTACGTTTGTAGTTAACATCCCCATAAAAGTCTGGTTGAGAAATGCCTTGTTGCAGTAACGTCCGTAGATTGCAATTATATTTACTAATGAGTGGTAAATTTCGATAATAAAATTTAGAAAAAGTTTTCCGAAGTTTGTGATATCTGTAACCTTGCTTAAGAAGTTTATCAGTTATAACTAAATTACGTCTGTTAAATATTCAAGCAAAGAACAGGCTCGGGCAAACCGAATAAGTTGAGAAATATAAACCCTGTAAGATGTAGAACGTGGCACATCTCCATCTAGAAAAGGATAATGAACAATTTTAAAATTAAAATCTTCTCTTTTATCGTACATTTTGGACGAAACTTTGTCATTTGTAATTGACAGATTCAAATCTAAAAATGAAGCTATAATGTCAGATTGATTAGCTTTGTTTAAAGACAGTTCTTTTAAGTAGGTAATAGATTATGCTATATTCGCATGTCTCACGTAAGAGGCGCCCGAAGTGGTCCGACCGTATTTAATATAAGTAGATATATAATAGAAAATCATTGTTCATAATTGTATGTGACTTATGTGAGGCATACTTTTTGTCCCCTTGCATGTCACGACGCTATGTAGATCCAGCTCAGACGGTTTCACTGAAAGTATCCGATCTTTGTCTACACTGCTTCAACAATGTGATATCAACAAAGTTTCAATTATAATACGAAATGTGGTAGGTTAGTAAGTACCATCTGCCCAGATAAGTTAATATAATAAGACAATACATGTACACACTGTGTATTTGTAGAAACACTGCAGATACGGGTCAGATGCTTTCACTGAAAGCCCCTGATCCGTCTCCCCACAATTAATCATAATGTGGTACAATAATTTATGCCAATTACAAATGCAACATATACAGCCAATACGATAATAGCATAAGGTAATGTGCATTGCGTGTACATAATGAAACTCTGAAGATGTCACTCAAAGCGCGTAATATGTATTTTATGATACGTAATGCAGATTAACAAGTTCCACTGCACAAGTTTAAGTTGATATAATAAGACAATGCACACGTGTATTTATGGAAACGATGCAGAGGCGGATCAGAGGTTAATCACCCGATCCGTATCTACACAGTTCACCATAAACGTATTGTATTAATGGAAAAGTAGTAAAGTCAAGCAGGCAAAGCCACATGCAAGACGCAACCACCACCAAAACACCGATAGACAGTATGACACACACACACAACCACACACCCAAACGCACACACACACACACATACGAAAAGAACAAAGAAAACACCAAAAGACACACAAGAACCAGGGACAGACGTTCCACAACATGAACAAACCACAAGCACAAAGACGCAAGGCAAACAAAAGGAAGGGTGACAAAGAGAGTACCGCCTTGGCACGGTCGGCAGCAAAAACACCACTGGGGGTTTAAACCGGTTTCCGGACGTCCTAACCTCACACTTCTCTCAAAGTCACCCTAGCTTTACAAATATAGTAAATAAAGGTATCCCCGCTTGACTTACCCACAACATAGACGACGGTGAACACAGGACAACATGTAAAACATAACATAATAACTGTGACAATCCGTCAAATATGTACTCAATGACTTTGCTGAATGGAAAAGTAGTAAAGTCAAGCAGGCAAAGCCACATGCAAGACGCAACCACCACCAAAACACCGATAGACAGCATGACACACACACACACACACAACCACACACCCAATGCACACGCACATACGAAATGAACACAGAAAACACCAAAAGACACACAAGAAACGGGGACAAACGTTCCACAACATGAACAAACCACAAGCACAAAGACGCAAGGCAAACAAAAGGAAGGGTGAGTCAAAAAGAAGTCAGAGCACCTGCAAGGTAATCCGTTAAGGGCACGACAGGGAAAAAGTAATACATGAGTCTGGTAAGCTCATCCTGTATCCAAGTTTAAGAGTATACAGTAAAACTCGGTTATAACGAATTCCAAGGGACTGAAGGATTTACTTCGCTATAAACATTATTCGCTATATTGATAGTACGAAGTTCGCTATAAATCATGACTTTGACACACGACTGTTCAATATTTATTAAATCGTAATTCAGACATGTATGCGTAGCGATCAAACTCCCAAAATGCACATCATGCATCGTATAGCTTACTCTTTGTGGAAGAAATCAGTCATTTGCTTTTGAACACACGTAGATGCTTGACACTTGCCAAATAATGTTTCATAAATGTCAATGTTTGAAAAAAATATCAGGAGTATTTGGTTGTTGCTCCAATGTCCGATGCAAATTGGGTATAGCGGACAAAGACTCCGCGTATGTGGGCAGGGGCAAATATTCCTTATAGATCTGTGTCGTCATCGGAGTCAGCGGTGGATTCTATTTTTAGCGGAAAATGCTGAAATAATATGCGAACGGGGAGGTAATAACAAAACCAAAAGACTTAAAGTATTTTCTTTTAAAAATAAAAAACGAGCATCATATCTTAACAATGTTTAGCTATGTACCGTACTTTTAAGTGCATATATGCCCCGCGGCTAGCGGTGTTTAATTATACCATACCACCGTGAATAAGTATAATGTTTACGGATCGCTTCACAGTTCGGCCCAACACTATTATGTGTTTAACACCTATGCGACATGGTGTTTATCGTGAGAAATACACATGATACTGAAGAAAGTAGGAAGGTGAAACTTCGCTTTAATGAAGGAATTTTAAAGTGTGTTGTGAATAACGGTACTGGAAAATCAGTTCGCCATAAGCGAAAATTCGCTCTAACCAACTTCGCACTAAACAGTATAGTCTGTATAGAATTAATGAAGATATCGGCCGGGGAACGAAATTTAGTTCGCTATAAGCGGAAATTCGCTTTATCAGAGTTCGTTATAAATAAGTTTTACTGTACCATCATAGAGTATTACCCTCGGCCTGTCATAGCGCAAGCAAAGAGGGAAGCGTAGCTACCGACTGTAAAAGGGTTGATAACCAAACATGCAGTGTGTTGCAATATAATAGGATCATAACCCTTCTTTTTAAATGTTTTAATGCGTTTTATAAACAAATCATGAAAATGGATATGACCCCGAATTTTCCTAAGTTTGTAGATAACATCCCCATAAAATTCTGGTTGAGAAGTGCCTTGTCGCAGTAACGTCCGTAGATTGCAATTATATCTACTAATGAGAGGTAAATTTCGATAATAAAATTTAGAAAAGGTTTTCCGAAGTTTATGATATCTGTAACCTTGCTTAAGAAGTTTATCAGTTATAACTAAATTACGTCTGTTAAAATCTTCAAGCAAAGAACAGGCTCGGGCAAACCTATTAAGTTGAGAAATATAAACCCCATAAGATGTAGAACGTGGCACATCCCCATCTAGAAAAGGATAATTAACAATTTTAAAATTAAAATCTTCTCTTTTATCGTATACTTTGGACGAAACTTTATCATTTGTAATTGAGAGATTCAAATCTAAAAATGAAGCATTAATGTCAGATTGATTAGCTTTATTTAAAGACAGTTCTTTTGAGTAGATTGAAGAAACCATAGTATCAAAATAAGGATTATCTAAATTCAAAATATCGTCTAGATACCTTGAAGTTTTATTAAAAGCATTAACAATATCGGTCTGTGTATCAGGTTTTAAGCTAAGCATAAAATCCCTCTCGTAGCAATACAAAAACAAATCTGCAACAAGAGGGGCACAATTTGTACCCATGGGTATACCAACAACATGACGATATATGGTATCCCCATAACGCACAAATATATTATCTAAAAGAAGAAAGGTAAGAGATCTACAAACATCAAGGCAAGTCCACATTGTGTAATGTTCAACTTCTGAATTCGAAAAGAATGAACGTTGAACATTACAAGCAATGAACATTTTGTTTTCTCTAGCAAAGGTTTTTTCTATTAATTTAATAAGTTTATCCTTTATAAGATGGTGAGGTAGAGTAGTATAGAGTGTAGAGAAATCATAAGAGCTCAGTAAAGAAATGTTATACTGTTCATTTTCAAGTTTTGTTAAAACATCATTTGAATTTTTTATGGACCAAAAAAACATTAATACCAGAATTTTCATATATTTTATCACAGTAGCGTTTAACATGTTCTTTGATCGTAGTAAGACAGGACGTCAAAAGTATAGATGATTTAGTAGTGGTACAACAGCTAGAGTTGGCAATAAAACGCGACTTATAAGGGTTTTTATGTAGTTTCGGAATTCAGTACAAAGTAGAAAGTTTATGTTGTTTTATGTTTGGACCAGACTTAAAATTATTGCACATTTTTACATGTTCCGAGACTATATCTTTTTCAGGTGTTTGAACTGTTATATAAGTTTTTGAATCAGTTAGCTCCTTCTTTAAAACATCAACATAATACAATCTTCAAACAATGATAACATTGTTTGATGCCTTGTCAGCAGGAACAAGAACATAATCTGAATGAAAATTAGAAATGTTTTTCTTCAAGTAGCGAAATGTAACTCTAGGTCGAGGTGGTAAAAGATGGTAATTTGATTTGTAAAAAGTTATTCGCGTATCAATAATATCGAAAATACATTTCTTCCAATCCGAAAGGGCATTAACATCAGCATGTTCTCGTCGACACCATTTGATGCAGAATTCTTGAATAGCTTCCGCAATATGAGTTCGACAAGCGTCAAAATCAATAAGGGAAGGTAATCTATATTTAGGTCCTTTAGTTAGGAGGGTCCTGAGACGTTTATCCTTAATGATATCAAAATTACCAGTAATGACATGACCAACTGGTTTATAGCAAAAGCTAGAAATGCTACAATCTCAAGAAATAGGGGTATTAACATCAATATTTAAGTCAGAGACAATTTTATTGTAGTTAAAAATAACATTTCAAATAGGTTTATTATATTTGTAACAGATGATAGGTGATTCAGACTTGATGAAATATTTGGGAATAGCATCGATTACATTCTTATCACGAAATATACTTTGAATATTAAAGCCATACTAAGTGTATACAAATATTATATGATTACTCACTCTACATCTTTTAGGAATTCTTCTCGTTGCGCGAATGCATAGAAGATATACATAGCTAGGTTACGGATTGTATCCACATTAGTGGAGCACATCAAATTTATAAAATTGAAATAGTTTTTGTTTTGTATATAGTATCGTGGGATGTATTTCAATCGAAGAGTTTCATACAACGGACAAACCATGACAAAATGGAACTCATCTTCCAGGAAGCTTTCGCAGAAAATGCATACTCTATCTTCTCTTTCGATATTATAGTATCTACCCTTCTCTATCATTAAACTGTGAGAAGAGCTTCTAAACATAGCTAAAGCTTTTCTAAATTTAGCAACATCTACGACTTCAGTATATAATTCTCTGCTGTATGTTTGTTTAAAGTCAATATAGCAGGCTAACTTGCTGTTGTTGGTAACATTATGCCTCCAAGTTTGGATATATTGGTATTTCAGCCTATTAACAAAAATGAACAAAAACTGTGTATGGTTTGGTACATCCTGATTTTCCCAGATATAACCAAAGCCATTTAAGTATAGTACGTGCTTGATGTCTGTAACCCAGTTGCTTTGTCCGATAGAATCATAGTGTTTTAGCATATTGTAACACAGCTTTACATATCTTGAATCCGGCAATGAAAGTAATTTTAGCCAGTATGCCATGCACCGTTTTACTGTATAAATGTACATTGGAAAACGACCAAGATCACCTAGGACAGCATCATTACATGAACCTTGCCTTACATTTAGCAATATTTTACAAGCATGAATTGGTATGTTTTCGACATATTGCCTGGGTTTCAGACCCCATATTTCTGAACCATACATAAAAATAGAACATATTTTAGCATTAAAAACTTTAAAGAAGGTCTTTGAAGGTAAGTATGATAATTCATGAAAAGAATTAAATAAATGAGCCAGAACTCTTTGAGCTTTGGCACACATATTTTCTGCCATTTTATATAGTGAAAGTCTATTTGTGAAAAATACACCGACATAGCCAAATCCATTAACAGTTTCTAATCTGTTGCCGTTATAAACCATTTTCCCCTTCTTGAAAGTTGACCACCGTTTTTAAAGACAAGTACTTTTGTCTTTTCGGTGTTAACAGTGAGTTTATTTGTTTAACAAAACGTATTTAAAACATTCAGTTGCTTTTGCATGCCTGCAACTGTATCAGAGATGCAAGCAATATCATCAGCAAACATTAATTGAAATATTTCTACAATTTCTGGAAATAACTGGATTCCTCTTATTCCATTTGCAGCCATAACATCCTGAAGCTCATTAATGAACATTACAAATAGGATAGGGCGGAATTTGAGCGGACGACTGCTTTTACCGATGTATAAATTGCCTGTATTGCCTTTAGTAAATTTCCGTGTATTCCCTTGTTTCTTAAAATATCAAATAATATACCCCTATTTACTGAATCGAATGCCTTTTTGAATTCAATGAAAGCCACGTATACTGGTCTACTTTTTCTACTTAAATATTTAGTCACGATCGAGTATAAGACGAAAGCATTATCTATTGTTGAGTATACAGTCCGGAAGCCCGCCTGGGCTTCAGAAAGTTTAGACAAAGCCTCTACATAAAATGTAAGCCTTTTTGTTAGTATTGAAATATATATCTTACTAAATATGTCTAGCAGAGCAATACCTCTATAGTTATCTGTAGAGTTAACAATCTTGTGGTTCCTTCCGGTGTAATGAGGAAAATTGACCCCGTAGTAGATAGACAGGGTGATCGATTTACTATATATGACCCCCGGTCATAGTACTATAACCGGGGGGTCGAAGTACTATGACCCACCTTACATATAAAGTTCTGACCCCTCATATAACAAAGTGACCCCCGTAGTAGATCGACCGGGGGATAATTTACTACATAGTACTATGACCCCCCCCCCGGCCATAGTACTATAATCGGGAGAGTCGTAGTACTATGACCCCAATTACATATAAAATTCTGACCCCTCATATAACAAACTGACCCCCGTAGGAGATCGACTGAGGGGTCGATTTATTATACAGTACTATGACCCCGGTTATAGTACTATGATCGAGTGAGTCGTACTCTTATGAGATTTGAGCCACACATATATCCAAATTTAATATGGCCAGAGTCTAGAAATTGCATAGCATGAGCTGTTGTGCACCTTTATATATTCAGTTTCTTCCCCGGATAATTTTGGAGTTATTGTACCTGAATAGTTTGAGTTTTACATTAATGATAAACTTTGCAGCACTCATAACTTTGAAACTAATGTGGCTAGGGTCTTGAAATTTCACAGGCATGTTGCCCAGCGTGAGTTATTTTGCATCCTTATAATTTCAGCTCCCTGACCCTGGTTTTAAGTTGGAGTTGTTGTCCCTGACAAGTTGGAATGTGTTATAGTTTATAACGAACTGTCAACCACACATAAAGCTAAATCTAATAGGGCTAGTCTTGAAACTTCACAGAAATGTTGCCCAGCATGAATTGTTGTGAACCTTTGTGGTTTCAGTTCCCTTTCTCTTGTTATTTTGAAGGTATTGCTCTTGATTAGTTAAAATATACGTTAAAATAGTTAAACATCTGATGATTTGTACCTTGTTCAATCGTGTCAATTCAATAATTTGTTTGTCATTAGTTACATAAATGAAAACCTCCTTTGAAAATAAGAGATTGATAGATAAGTTATGGCCTTAAAAATTATTAGAGCTGCTTACCTTGATTCTCTTAAGACTTAAATCGTAGCAATTATAAACTATTATGTATCTTTTTCACAGCTAAAGCGGGAGTCATCTAGTTTTATTAAGTGATTGGTTCACACCATGTCAGGTAACATAATGATCGTTTTAGTTGTGTGGCTTGTGTCCAGTATTTTCCTAAAAAAGGTTATTGCCCCTGATAATTTATATGTTTGTTTAACTTGCTCAAAATGTGTTATATACCTCAAAGTGACAAGTTCAATTAATTTATAAAATCTGAGAAAAAGGAGATCCTTTGAAAGCAATGAAAAAAAATTCAAATACATGTACTGAAAACTGCAGTTGTTCATGTGCATGTTGTCTGTGCATGTTAGAATTTATTTGTCTCCCACTTAAACACCTTGAAGATACTTTCCTTGATTAGATAGAATTCACATTACAAAGATATGTAAAGTACAACTTAAATTGAAACTGTCAAAGTGAAAAAATATTCTTTTCAATTTTTATGAAGCTGCTAGCCTAACAAGAAAAGAAGTATTAATCCAATGATTTATAAACATTTATTGATTACATCTTTTTCTGTTATTTCCATTATTTGTAAATGGAAAAGTGGTAAAGTCAAGCAGGCAAAGCCACATGCAAGACGCAACCACCACCAAAACACCGATAGACATTATTGTAAGTTGAAAATTGTTTGTAAATGGAAAAGTAGTAAAGTCAAGCAGGCAAAGCCACATGCAAGACGCAACCACCACCAAAACACCGATAGACAGCATGACACACACACACACACAACCACACACCCAAACGCACACGCACACACACGAAATGAACACAGAAAACACCAAAAGACACACAAGAACCAGGGACAAACGTTCCACAACATGAACAAACCACAAGCACAAAGACGCAATGCAAACAAAAGGAAGGGTGACAAAGAGAGTACCGCCTTGGCACGGTCAGCAGCAAAAACACCACTGGGGGTTTAAACCGGTTTACGGACGTCCTAACCTCACACTTCTCTCAAAGTCACCCTAGCTTTACAAATATTGTAAATAAAGGTATCCCCGCTGGACTTACCCACAACATAGACGACGGTGAACACAGGACAACATGTAAAACATAGCATAATAACTGTGACAATCCGTCAAATATGTACTCAATGACTTTGCTGAAGTCAGAGCACCTGCAGGTAAGCCGTTAAGGGCACGACAGGGAAAAAATAATACATGAGTCTGGTAAGCTCCTCCTGTATCCAAGTTTAAGAGTATACCATCATAGAGTACTACCCTCGGCCTGTCATCGCGCAAGCAAAGAGGGAAGCGTAGCTACCGACTGTAAAAGGGTCGATAACCAAACATGCAGTGTGTTGCAATATAATAGGATCATAACCTTTCTTTTTAAATTTTTTAATGCGTTTTATAAACAAATCATGAAAATGGATATGACCCCGAATTTTCCTAAGTTTGTAGATAACATCCCCATAAAATTCTGGTTGAGAAATGCCTTGTCGCAGTAACGTCCGTAGATTGCAATTATATTTACTAATGAGAGGTAAATTGAAAATTATGGCATTACTGGTCATATTTAGATCTATTAAGAATTGGAAAAATTATTTGTAAGTTGAAAATTGCGGCATTACTGGTCATATTTAGATCTATTAAGAATTGTGGATGTATTTTTGCAAGGGAGTCACTATATTTTAAAGTGTAATGACAGGGAGGTCATAGTACTATATAATATATCGACCCCCCTGGTGGAGGTATTTAGACAAGGGAGTCACAATATTTTCTAGTAAGATGACCTGGGGATCATATTACTATATAATATATCGACCCCCACACACGTGGATGTATTTTTGTAAGGGAGTCACTATATTTTATAATAAAATGAAACGAGGTCATAGTACTATATAATATATTGAACCCCCCATCGTGGATGAATTTTTGCAAGGGGGTCCGTATGTTTTATAGTAAAATGGCATGGGGTCATACTAGTATATAATATATCGACCCCCTGGAGGGTGTAATCTTGCAAGGGGATCGCTATATTTTATAGTAAAATGGCAGGGGGGTTATAGTTTTATATAATATATCGACCCCCTTCCTTGGTGGATGTATTTTGGCAAGGGAATCACTATATTTTGCGGTGGTGTGCGGTGGTCTAGTGGTAACTCGCTTGACTATCAATACGGAGGTCCGGGGTTCAAATCTCGGTCCTTCCCGGAAATTTCAGAGATGCTTTTCAATGACTCCCACCCGCACATCCTCTCCACCCAGGGGTTAAAATGGGTACCTGTGAGGGTCACTAGCCGGTTCTGCGGATGCATGATTGCGCCATATGTTAGCAGTGCTCAACATTGTAGGCGATTGACTCAATAGCCAAGGGGTCAATATACAGTCGGCTGAGCGATCATTCGGACTGAAAGTAGACTATAACTAGGTACTTTTTTATCTTGTAGTAAAATGGCATGGGGATCATAGTACTGTATAATATATCGACCCCACCCTGATGTATATATTTTGCAAGGGAGTCACTATATTTATAGTGAAATGACAGGGGGGGGGGTTCATAGTACTATATAATATATCACCCCCCTGGTGGAGATATTTTGGCAAGGGAGTCACTATATTTATAGTAAAATAATGATAATCTTGCGTTTGTTCCGGTTAGTGGTTTTATCCATGTGAAGCGCTTTTGAACGTACATAATTTATCCTATGTGAAAAGAGCGCTATATAAATGTGGTATAGTGTTCAGTGCTTGTGTAGCGGCCGTAAAACATCGTTCCGTACTTCATTCTCAGTGTTATTATACCTTCTGATCCTTCGAGATCATGAATTTCAGTACTTCTTGTTCTGAAAATTGAATACCGCTTAAGCCGGTGCTAGGGGATTTGAGCAGTGTTACACTTTCAATTACTGCTCATTAACAGACTCAATAAAACCGAGTCTGCAATTTTCTCTTTTTGTGTTGCAATTTTTGCTTTCGGGGGATCACAACCCTTCAGAATTTATAATAATGATAATAATAATTGAAGGAGAGTGGAACACAGACCCTATTATGAGATTCAGTGTGAATGGTGATGTCATCAGTCGTGAAAATGTACATGTATGTGTCGGTAGCGCCTCGGTCGACTAAAGCTAAGTTTGAGTTTATATACTACTGGCCTGCTCAAGTTTCGGGGTTTTCAGCAAAGGCAATGGGTGGCCAGAGATACCTTCCATCTATACAGGCAAACGTTTTATTTATTGCATTTCTGAAACAATATAACCATACGATCTCTCTCATTCGAGCACTAACAACATATATATTGGCTAGGCATGGCCACCAGGCCCCTATTTTGACGCTACAACAGCCAAACCCTGAAACGGTTTCAAATTTCAGCATAATTAAGGGAGGCTAATCTGTTATAGACAATTTTTAAGCGCGTCAGCATTACTTCCCTTGATCCATCTATGTCAGGTCTTAATACATGCATTTGTAATTTTAAAACAATAGTGCCTTAGATATTAAACTTGAGATTTTGGATATATATCATATATGCTTTTTTTTTACATGCAACATTTTATCTTATATTTGCAGGCTGTTTGTTTTAAAGTGTTATTTGTTTCTGTTACTAGGGTCGGCAAATACCTTCTGATATAGCTAATGTTTCTTGTCGTAAACCCGACTAAAAATAACAATTCTTGTATCTTGATACATCGTTCAACCTTGTCACACTCCTTAGATAAAATATGCCTAACACCATGATTTTTTGGTCTGAAAATCTTCCACGAGATTGGGAAATGGGCACAGTCAAACACTCATGCAGTGAAGCTGGTAAAGCAATATGGGTTTATTTTTACCTGTGCCACATGAATTTCGTTTAGTAGTGCATACAATATATGGCGGATGATGTGCATTTTTTGAATACGGGCAACAATGTTTGTTGGAAATATCAAAATGGGTTTACGTAATTGTCTGCGTGGCTACCAGCCATAGTTTACCACCTAATTAAAAGACAAGGTAGGGGCGTGAACCTCTTGTTAGGCCTTGCTTCCGCTTTTGGGCGGTGGGAGAGATATGAATGCAGGCTAAAGGCCCTTATTCATTTTTTCCCATTTGGCCATCAGCTGCGGCCAAACTACTGCCATTAAAGACTTTTCTGTGCTATGCTTTTAGTAAAACCAGTTGTTGCTTTGCTATGTGAAGTTAAAAGACCATATTTAAGTTTAGTTGAGACGGGATACCAGGTCTGAACTTTTAAGTACACGTTCGGGTCCTACTGCTATGAGTTCTTTGCTTTGCTGATTATGTGCCACATTGCTATTTTGCGGCGCCTGCGTTACAATTAGGTTATTCAAAAAGAGGTGTTATAGTAATGAAGATTCGGTCTGCTGGTGCTAAGCAACTATTTAATATACCAACTTAAAGTGAGATTTGGAAGTGCTATCTGGAATATTTTGTTGTTTTGTGTTAAATCCACGTGTATATTGCCAGTGCTTACTTGAACATTTGTGCTTTATTTAAGTGTATATTGGAAGTGCTATCTTGAACGGTTTATGCTTTTGTTTAAAGGCCAACTGAATATTGGCATATTGGCAGTGCTTACTTGAACATTTGTGCTTTATCTAAGTGTATATTGGAAGTGCTTACTTGAACATTTGTGCTTTATTTATTAAGGACAATTATTTTGTTAGTAATAACAAACTGGTTCACGCCCACATCCGCCATTGTTAGGTGACCCTGATTAATAAAAAGTATAGAAGTGAAACCTAGTTTGTGTACATTCCTCTTCCTATCATAACGTGTAAGGGAAAATAGACCAAACACAATTCATCAGTTAGAACCACATTAAGCATGTTCCTACTAGTGCCAAACGTTTGGAGGAACTACATGTTCTTTCTTTCACAATCGGAAGGGGAGAAAGCGGAACGGAAAAACCATTCTACCAAACCAAATAGGTGTTAATTGCCATTAGATTCCGCTTCCCCCTTTCCTTTATCTAATTGCCTCCCAAAACAAGTTTGCGTTTATCTCCTCAGAACAGTAATTTTTGCAATGTTACAAGTATACCCCCATGCACTATATCACAGTGTATAGTTGCCATTAAGGATGATACTGCATTGAAACTGGTACAAATGTAACACTTTGCGATAGTTCTTACATATAATATCAACATTATTATAATCGGACCAAAACCTTTGCCGCTATCGTAAAAGATATATGCTGTTGCACTTCTTCTTTTTTGCCGAGTATATATACGGTACATACATAATAATGTCACTCGGCTTGGTCAAAGTTTGCTGCACAGTAATCTAGCTTGCTGGTAGACGTTTAGGTTTAACCCTTTCGGTGCCAAATTTCTAATTGTCGTCTGCAATCCAAGTTTGTTCAATCATTCAATAAAATAAGGAAATGAGATAAATAAATGCAAATTTCAAAGGAATAAAGCACAACTATAGAAATAGAGATTGATACAAATAGTGAAGTCCCTGATCAGACGCTGCCTTGAAAAGGCGGCGTCTGATCTGGGACTGCACTATTTGTCGTTGTGCATTTATGCGACTGCGGCGGTGAAAGAGTTAAAGTCGTGCTTGATTTTGTTTTTATTTTATGAAATATGATTTAGCAAAGCTGCTAACCGTAATGAAACTGTCGAGCGCGTGCTGTTTGGTGGGTGCATTGTATGCACAAGCAATTCGTAATTACCGACTGTGATTTTTGTGTATTAAAGCTGACATATGCTCGGCTTGCATGCCGAGCTAGCAATCCAATCTTAATTTGAGATTCGAGTTAGTATTTCACGAAATTTGTGGGAAGCGCTCGCAAATACACACTCGTGAAAACAGTTATTGTGGATTTATGCGAAATGTTATCACATAACGAGTTCAATACTCATTATTATATGGAGGGGATGTTAGCAGAATCACACTCTGGTTAGTGTTCATATGTTTAATTCCACTTCGCGTTGTGTCTTCTCCAAATACGAAACATTATACAAGTACAAAAATGAGTCATGCAGGAAACACCACATACAGAACAAACACTCGCCCGAACAGCAACACAAGGAAACAGCAAATGTACATAGGTAGAAAAAACAACAAGAGACGCACAAAGACAAAACAAACATACAATAGGAGGAAGATGGAAGTACCGCCTTGGAACGGTCAGTGACAAAAGTCACCGGGGGTTTAAACCGGTTTATGGGCGCCCAACCTCACCCTTATTCCATCCCCATCCTAAAAGACAAACAGTGTAAATAAACGTATCCCCTCTCCGACTAATCTACAACAACCGCGACAGCAAATACAGTGGTAAAGTGCATGTATAACAAAAAAACATTTTATTGAAAATACTGTATCCACCTATTGTACTCAATGATTGAGCTGCAACCTAGCCTAGTTAGTATTAAATTTTGAATGAAGTAAGTTTCACATGTTTGCCTATAGTCTTATTATGACGCTAGCGGATGCTAGTAGTCCAGCCAAAATATTGCCAAAAATGCGTGCAGATACACCCTGGATCTGGTATATATAGCGCCCAAAGCTCACATGGTCACATGACTGACTGGTCAAGTGATCAGGTGACAACAGCTCATAATTTAATTGGCCATTTAGTTTGATGGTCAAAGGTTAAAAATCATAAGTCACATGAATTTTACACGTGAGCATGCAGCATGTGTCCTCCCGGGCATTAGCTTGCAAAATCACAGTAAACAAAAGTTCAGTCACTGGTCAAACTCTACATATATGGGGTTGATCAGTTCACTGTGAGCGTGTTTCAACTTTTTGGCGAATACTTATAACTCTTAGCCTGCTGTGGTTGCCCAATTGATGATTGTATGACATTTTCATTTCTTATTAATTGTTATATGGGTTTTACTTACATACATATCAACAATGAGGTGGGTCATTTATATTGTATTTACTTTATTTTTTATTATCTATACCATGCATAATTCTACTTTTTGCTTTGCAATATTCTTTCATTAATTTTATTCATCTTTCTTCCAACCGAAGGATAAATACGTGTATATATTATCCAACGATAACTCTGATTAAGGGGGTCATGGAGAGCTTTTTGACATTATATCATGGAATAAAAATGGACTCTGTCGTTCCTTTACTGTGTGTGAAGGGGTGGAAATGCGGTAAAGGTGGAGTAAGTATTATGTACAGAAATGTCTTGTGTTTTTCGGTTAAAGAATTGAACAGTCAAAACTTTGATCGCATTGCTGGGGTTAAACTCATACAGAAAAACTACAGTACTCTGATCTACGTATTTTTGCACATATATGCCACCAGTCAATTACTCGTATTAAGCCTATGTTGAATGTATGTATGCTTTACAGGGCCTATATGATACCTATTCAGCTGATAGATATGTGGTTATTTGTGGTGATGTCAACGTAGATATCCTGGGCACCGTTGCCTCAAATAGATTTAGTACTTTTGCAGCATTTCTGAAAAATAACAGCCTAGTTACAATAGAAAATTCGGGTGCTCCATATACATTCCGCCCTACTATGAAAACTCTTGATTGTGCAATAGTGTGTCAGTCTCAAAGAGATGTAGTTTCTAGTAGTACCGTTATAGATGATGATTGTTGTAGGGTATCAGATCACTTACCTATTGTAACTGTGCTCAATATACCCCTCGTGGCCTTCAACTTACCTGAAAGTGTCAATGTTGCTTGGAACAAATGTAATCCTTATGCATTACATTCTTATTCTGTATATCTTGGCAATGAACTTTGCAAGCTTAATATTGATGATATGGACTACTCTTCAGGGTCTATTGAAATTCTATATCAGCTCATTATAGAGCGTATAGAGGTCTCTGCAAGTAAAACTTTACCGAAAGGCAGATTCAACAGACATGCAAAACTATACTGGAATGAGGCTGTCAAAGAAGCCTACATACACCAGAAAGATGCACGTATCGCATTGACCCTGAGCGGCAGACCACGAGGCAGGGTACATATATCATATGCCACCTACAACAATGCCATGTGTAACTTCATTAACATCCAAAAGACAGCAGCTGATGAAGTTTACCGTATATATTATGATGAACTTAACGCAACCTCAGATTGTGACACGAGACTGTTTTGGAACATATTAAGACTAAAACAATTCCGTACATCCCAGCCAGTGACTGAACTCTGCGAAAACGATGTCACCGTCTGAGATCCAGGAGACATTGTCGAAGTCTTCAATTCAACCGATATTATTCTAAGTTGTTTGAGCCAAAAGACACAGAAACGTTCGATATCAAATTTCTACGAACACTGAATGGGCGAATTGTACCTTTCATGGATTCCAACGATAACTCTGAGAATGAAATTCTTACAAGGGAGTTAACTCTTACAGAGCTAAAAGAAGCCTTTAGCACAATGAAACAGAGAAAAGTACCAGGTACAGACAATGTAGTGACCGAACAATTAATTTATGGTGGTTGTGTATTGGAAAAGTGCATACGTAAGTTATTTGACATGATGATTAAATGTTCCCACGTACCGATAGCATGCAAAAGTGGAATTATAATTCCTATTCACAAAACTGGCGAACCAAAAGACCAAGCTAAGAGCTATAGGCCAGTGACACTGTTACCAGTTATTTAGAAACTTGACACCACGGCTTATGCGGCATTCCTCGATACTTCGGATGCATTTGATAACGTCAAACATTATGCGTTATTTGTAAAAGTAAAGGACATGGGCATCGGTGGTAAATTCTTAAGACTCTTGATAAATTCATACACAGACTTATATGGATGCGTCATGCTAAATGGTCTTAAATCACTCACATTCCCGATATTGCAACGTGTCAGGCAAGGGGATGTGTTATCCACCTGGTACTATTTGCTGTTCATTGACGAGTTGTTAAAACAACTAGAAAATAGTAAACACGGCCTCATGTGTACCAATATGTTAATTATTATACCTATTCATTAAGTATTGAAATGTGGAATAGATATAGAACAAAAATCTCGTATTTACTGAAATGGACAGTTGCTATCTGCCGACCCACGATCATAAAGCAAGACGAACAACAGAACACAGAACTTCTAAGACTTACTATTTTACTGGCACGTATTAAGTCAAGTCAACTTATATTTTTTATAAATTCTGGTATTAAAGCAAACGTATACATACATGAATGGAAAACAATATTCATAAATATACATAAAACATACACAGTTCACGAGGCTTAATAAAATCCCTCATAAAAACTCGTTTTCACGCAATTGCAAATAGAGTATACCATGATCAGACGGCTCCTGTAGTAGCCGTCTTATCAAATCAGGGTCTTCTTTTTTCGTCAATGTAACTTTGATAGATCTTCTTCTTTAGTTAAATATTCACGAAGTCATTTTTTCTAAAATAATCAATCATGGATTTATGGGCGAGCACAAATCAAAGTCAGAAAGACATCATACTCATTCCAAAAGACGCGCAATTAAATATCCAAGAAGTTCTTGTATAATAACTAAAAAGAAACATTGAGAACTAAGCAGATGGTAGTTAATTGTGGAGAGTGAGAAAGATATGAATTCATAAACATAATTCATCAAGCCAAGTCAAGTCGCAAAGTATCGCTCATCGAAAAGCCGCAAAAATGTTTTAACTTGTTTAATGAAGAAACCCGACAATGAAAACAAAGGGATTAACAACTAAAACTTGAAATACGTGTATTGTGTTACCGCCCCGTGCATACCTTAGAAATTAGTATTCATCTTTAACACACACGACAAAAGGAAAAGGGATTAACCTTTACCGCCACATGTATACCATACCAATTAGTGTTTGTTTCAAGCAAAAAAATGAAAATAAATGAATAATACTAATAAATAATATAATGCATTAAGTACTCGATTAAATTAAAGGCAAAAATTATCAATTGGTGCTCTATATCTTAAAAAATGTGTTCGGTTACATTATAGGCAGAAACGGAAATTACCGAATTGGGGCCCGGTTTGACTTTTTAGAGGCCGGTTTGACCAGGGGCCGGTTTGATCTGTTAGCCTGTTCGGGCGGTTGTAGGTTTTGTATGCGGTGTTTCCTGCATGACTCATGCATGTACTTTTAACGTATGCATACATTCTGCCTACAGTAAATAGTGTAACGATATGTATTGTATTGGTCTTACTGTTAAACTTGTCAAATTAAAGGAATTTGGGGATGACAAAAGGCTGCCATCGGAATGTATGGCCATATTGTGTAACTTTCACGATGAATGTGATTTTTACCCTCTTCACCGGTTAAAAGTTACTAAAAAACTTAAAAAGTTAAAAGTTAGACACTCCGATTTTACAACAGTTGAACTCAAATGTGTACGTTTCGTTTTTAAATCCGTCGTGTAGAAGGGTCCAGATTTCGAAAGGGAGAAGTGGAAACCGAGGTTAGTAGTCATAGTTTATGTATTAATTTATCTAGATCTATATAGAGATGCAATAAGACACGACTCAAATTTAAGATTCTTGTATCTCCAACTCCGATGTCGACTTTCGATTTTAAATCCGGCACAAAGGTGCCCAACGCATGCGGGGATTTACACCCCCACCCTCCCTCAATTTATGAGCGAAGTATGCAAAAGGTACCTAAAACTCAACTATCCCAAACCACCGAAAAAACAAGAAAATCACGACCCGGAAATAAATTTCCTATCGAGTCATTATATTTCAATTTAAAGGCAGCTAACTAGGTCAGCTCATCTCTGCATTAAGCAGCAACCTTCCTACAAGTAGTAACGAGTTTTTTCTGTATATCTTTATCATGACATAAACTGCATAAATTGTTTATTTCTAAATTTTCGTAGTATCGAGTTTTTACTGTATATCTTTATCGTGACACATACTGTTGATCTTATTTCTTAAGTAGTAAGAGCAGACCCTGCATGGTCAGAAGGCTCTTACAGGAGCTGGATGATCCGGATCTACTCTGTTTGTAGAGGTTTTCCAAAAGATGCACCTTGTAAACAATGAAGAATCAGATAAGATTGCTCCTATTGAAACCGGTAGGAACTGTCTTATCAAAGCATGCTCTATTTGCTTATTTAAAAATATATATCCGAGTCCGAACGTTCCTTGTCAATGTGCAATTCTAAAATTTCAGTCGATGAATATTCATGCAGTAATATTATTTAATTGATATTCGTAGGGGAAAAGAGATAAGCAACCATCCTTTTACAGCACGCAAAGGGCTAATTGACTTTATCAAGTGGCATACTAAGAAAAACAGTACAATCTTTATTCTGATATGTAATGAAAGAAATAGAAATTCTTCTTTACGAAAAAATAACTGTTTTCATCACCTACATGTACCTACTTACAAGATGCAGAAAGTTTTCTAAATCTACGTGTACTGTTGAACCACAACTGTGGATGGTCCGTAAGGAAAGAATAATATTACTGCTGTATATTTTATAGTAGTAGTTATCACCCTTATGGGCAAGGCAATGGATTTTAGCTCTGATAACTTCAAGGAAATAAATGCATTATGAAGGGTTTACATTCGAAAATATTTGGACATTTTGACTTATAAATAGTGTATCTTATGCCAGCTAAAGCCCAAATCAAGAAAGAAAAAAACAAAAACAGTGGTTGACATAAAAGAAAACCAGCAAGGTTTTACGCATGTGTAAAATGGCTGCGTAACATGTCTTTAAGCAGGATAGTAGAAAAAGAGGGAGCAATATTGTTTAGTACTTTTAATTAACAGATACATTGGGAAAACATGACTGTGATGTATAAATTATTAGCACAAACGGGGGAATGTTTTAATGAGCCTTGATGCATAATACCTGTGTATGACACCAATAATATACATTACGTCACATATCAATGTTATTCATTTGCTGAAAAACACTGACGTAGAAACCATTATCACATTAAGTGATGTTCACAAGGCATACAAACTCCCATATTTACAGTCTACATGAAATTATTCGATTAGGTCGGCTCAATGCCTATTAACTTTTTCACGACACGCGGTCAAATCTAATTTTTGAAGGTATTGCTATACAATTTGTTAACTGTTATAAACACTTGGGTGTCACCCTGAATGCTAATGGCCAGTGGAATGATCACATTGATAATATTATTGGAAAAACAATTGGAATTATGCAAAACATTAAATTCACTTTGAACAGAAGGGCTCTAAATCAAATTTACCTTTCTTACGTACGGCCAATACTAGAGTATGATTCTGTTGTTTCGGTTTTTCCGAAACCTATGCAGAAACTTTAGAAAAACCCCCAAAAGGAAGCAGCATAAGGGTCCGTAAACGCCAGTCATACGATCTCGCCAAAGTGAGTCATACGATCACGCGGCAGTGAGTCACAAACATGTTCCATATGGAGGTCATTCTATATTGGATCATTCAAATAGAGAATACATGTATATACGTTTAACAAAAACTTAGCCTTCATTCGTCAGTCATTCATGGAAGAGATACAGAACCGCTATCAGAATGAGTTGTGTCATTTTCAAATTTTCTGTCTGACTTCGATTCTCTTTTTGACTCCTACAGATGTGATCATATCGGCCTTTACTCCACGCAATGCGTACGGACTCCGGATATTAATATACCGACAAAATGCATTTGCATCCTTTCAAAATTTGTTTTTGTAAAAATTTGTCTAATTTTTGTCGTATTCTATCACCAACCATAATGGACCTACGGGAGCCCTGTCATCGTGTTCTACAAATGCATTCCTAAATATCTACTAAAGAGTTAATTAGTTCCATATCCGATCCCTACTTATCCAACCCTTATTTACTCCGATAAAAGCTTTATAAAACAAAAAAGCAAATTCGTTGAAATGAATCATTGCGAAACCTTCTTTTATGCTCTAAATGAATTAAGTCATACATATAGAAATATAGTTTTAGACATTTTCTAACAATGCCATGTTCTCATAACCTTTCATCTGCAGAAGGCAAACCCTTAAACGCAAAAATAGTTGATTCTTTTGACACTAGCTACGTTTTCAAATACTTAAGTCTCTACAAATCGGATTCAGATCGGAGAATGGCTCCCTTGTAAGGTTGTTGGAAAATAGTTTGGACCCGGGTAAGGCAGGGAGTTGCTAGGCCTTTTACCAGAGTCCCTGTTGTTTGAATGTATTATCCCTATCGGTAAGCTAAGGGCTAGGACTCGCCTTTTTGAGTACCTATCTCTTTAAACAGGATAGACACTCTTCAAAACGCTCCATAACCCCGATGAACCCGTTCCGCTTAAATAAATTCCCCCACCGCGTCAGGGGACCAGTCTACTTTCCTAGATCAAACATATCCCATTTTTAATCCTCATTTATACATACGTTGATACGTGCGGGGAACACTATATATCACGTTCAAAATCTACATTAAAATGAGGTTTCTTTATCAATTCATCGCGGATATTTCAAATTCGCCTTGGTTTAGTAATCAAACCGTAACGAGAGATATATAAAATTGAAAGATAATTATATAGATCTAGATATTTTCATCGAGAGAGAGAGAGAGAGAGAGAGAGAGAGAGAGAGAGAGGAGAGAGACAGACAGACAGAAATATCTAGAGAGAAGTCAAAATGACAACTTCTCTACAGTCTCTTCTGAACCTTTTATATCGACACCAACGTTCTTTTTATTTCACTTTACGTCAGTTCTAGGAAATGTTTTTATGAATCAAACTGGATGCCATCAGTATTATCAAAAGTGGCTTTCCAATCCTATCCCTCGGAAAGGTCTCTTATTCTCACCACCGCCCATTAAATCGAATCATCTTAACATCTAAAGATGTTACAAGTTTTGATCAATTATTGTTGGACACGGTGAACCAAAATACGCGGAGCAATAGGGTTGAAAGCGAAACCCAACGTCTCAAGTCTCTTTTACACCGAATAAGTAAGACATTGGAATAGGTCTTCAAAAACACAGTTAAGGCTGATGTGTATTTTCCTTTTTATACCATCCGTACGCCGGAATTCAAATTATTTTAGCCAACAAAGCAGATCCTGGTCAGACGGCTCCTCTAGGTAAAACGAGGGGATCCGGCCAGAGGCATTTTTTGTCTCTTGTTTTTAAACTATATAGTTAACAATACTAACACACACGTCAATGGTATACGGAACTTTGATGATTTACGAATATTTATATTACATTTTGCCGATGACGCAGTTGTATTTGCAGACCACCCCGAATCGTTTCAGTCTATGCTGAATAACGTAGAAGAATACAGCAATCTATGTGGTATACGTCTGAACGTAAACAAGACCAAAAACATATTGTTTTGTCGACATTGCAGTTTTAACTTCTACTTATACAACAAACAGATCGAAGTTGTAGACGCAAAGACGAACAGCTCAACACGGCCCATACGCCTTACATAACATTTTTCTAGTGTGTAATCAACTAGATTTGCAAATATCACAGAAATCTGAAATCTGAAAAGATGCTAGGTGTTAATCGCTACGAATTTAAATGCAATTTATGGCGAACTTGGTAAAATGCCGATGCGTATAAACAGAAAACTTCTTATGATCAAATACTGGGTCAAGGTACAAACCTCAAACAAGGAATTATTACTCATTAAAACTTACAATATGTTAAAAACTGACGCTTATCAAATTACATATAATTAATGCAACTGGGCTTTCCAGATAAAAATGAATTCGGTCGATCATATATTTGGCATAATCAATTTAATATGTTTGTTGACTATAGTATTATAAAACAGAGACATTTAGACATATTTTATCAAAGCTGGTACAGATCTATTAACAATTAACGGCGATTAGAAATTTACTGCATCTTTGAAAATTATCTCTCAATTTCATAAAAGATAAAATATTTAGAATTGCCTTAACAAACTTTCGAATGTCGTTTTATCACTTAGCTATTGAACGGGGTCGATATACACATTTACCTAGGAAAGAGAGAACATAGATTTAAAAAAAGATATGCAGCGGCATTCAATTATTGACATAATGTACAAATCAATAAGGAATCTCTGACATCCCTTCAGAATTTATAATATTCACAACAGCAGGTGTTAAGTTGCTGTGTGGCGGCCGTCAAACGTCGCCCCGTACTTCATTCTCAGTGTTGTTATACCTTCTGGTCCTTCGAGATCATGAATTTCAGTACTTCTTGTTCTGAAAATTGAATACCGCTTAAGCCAATTGAATATCGCTTAAGCCGGTGCTAGGGGGCGTGAGCAGTGTTGCACTTTCAATTACTGCTCATGAACAGACTCAATAAAACAGAGTCTGCAATTTTCTCTTTTTGTGTTGCAATTTTTGCTTTCGGGGGATCACCTCCCTTCAGAATTTATATTAAATTCAATGTTTGGAGACTGTTTAGTACAGGGAACTAGATCTGTGAAGATTTGCTTGTTATTATACTAGCAGACAGGCGTGTAATGGAAATTACTTAAACAAAAGGCAGTTCTAATATTTCATTCAATATACTTTATGGTTGTGTCTTTTTAAAAGTGAATTCGGAGGAGATGCTGGTTAAATATACTGCAATGAGTCTGTCTGCACATTTTGTTTTCTAGGCGAGTATAATGTTTGAAAAGAATAAGTGAACGTGGAGTAGAAGAAACAAATATTGAATTTGTTTAAGTTCAGATAAAAACGATACGTAGATGAATAATTTACAGGTAGCGAACTTCAAAATAAATATTAATTAACGTCGTAGAAATAGAAGTAGTAGTAATGAAAATTTAAACCTCAGTAAAAAGATTCGGTTAACAAAGCTGACCAAGGGTCCATTCTGTTTGCCAACATAAATATGTCTAACATGCTGCTTCAGCTCAAATTAAAGGATCTGCTTACATTTGTAATAAACAAATATTTTGCTACGTTCAGATATAAAACTATATTTGAAGATAATAAATACTGATCATGTTGTTTATATGTTGTCTACATATTGTTTCTTACTACAACACACTAATATCTCGTAGTGTTGAACGTTATTACTTCCAGTTACATTATCACCAGTTATTATTAGCAATTGTTAATTCGTCACTACCATAACAATTTCGTTTCCCTATTTTTTTCAAATCCCAATTTAATACAATTTCGCTTTGAAACCACCATCACTACCTCAGTACTTTGATCATCATGGGAAATTCCCTGTAGTATCTATTTTAAGAACAGAACTTTCGACAACGTTTATGCTAAATATCTGCGTAAATATTGACTTTCTGTATTATATGTCGTTTTGACTGAACACTGATAAGTTTATAGAAAAGGTCTATATAACAGAATGCTTTACATTTTGTGTGGTTAGGTTAATATGGATCGATTACATTGATTCCAGCTTGCGAAGCAGCTAATTATCATAAAACATGGTGTCGTAAGAATGACACAAGGATTTTCATCACTGTAGCAGACTGTATTTAGAGTTTACATCTAGTTTGGAAATTTATAGAGGTATTGTAATAGGACTATGTTAGTCTAGGTACATGTATTAACTAATAAAAACGTAGTTAAATAAATACTAGCGGGTCATATGCAAATTAAAATGTAACATAGTTCCTGATTGGTGGAAAACTAGAACAAGAATGAAAAAAGACTGAGTATCATTTCGTGCTAACATGTTCGAAATATAATGACTTAGGAAAGAAATATTTGACACACTACTATTATACATTGCCTACATTACATACAATTACCCATCTGTTACTATCAGATTCCAAATCAGCTCAAGGTCTATCAAGATATTAGTACCTTGCAAATTTGTGTAGAGAGTAAAACAAAGGACATATTAAATGAATTCCAATACATTCTAATTCATAATTTCTATTTTAAGCTCTTTGTAAATCCATTTGAGCAGCAAATAATTAATGTCCAGTGTCTATATGTTGGTTTGCTATAAGCATATGTATATGTGTTTAATGCAATAAATTATTTTGAGTTGAGTTATAATCGTGCAAAACAGGTCATGCTTTGTGTGGGCAAATAATTACCAAATTGGTTAACTATTTCGCCGTCATAGGCGAATCTGTGCTTTATAAAATAGTGAAGCTGCAGAGGAGAAGCCGAGTAGCTCGTTGTCTTATCAGTATCCAAACTCTGGTAGCCTGAATATATTTTTGTACAGACATTGACAAAACCTCTGTCTGTCTGTCTTACTGTCTGCCTGTCTATCTGTCTTTCGATATACCTGCCTGCCTTTCTGTCTGTCCGTCCGTATGACCATCCGTCTGACTGTCTGTCTTTCTGTCTGTCCGCTGACCCGTTGGCAAGCCCACAGTTATCACCTGTTTTCGCGGGTTAATTGGCAGTTCATGGTGCGAACAGATGCTTCAAATGCAGGTATCGGTGCTGTTCTATTGCAAGAAACAGATGAAGGCAAGTTTCCAGTAGCATATGCAAGTTGGAAGCTTTTACCTAGAGAAGTTAACTATTCTGTGGTAGAAAAGGAATGTTTAGCCGTTATCTGGGGTGTGCAGAAATTTCACACATATCTCTATGGTAAACATTTCCTTCTTGAAACAGACCACATGCCACTTGTCTATCTGAACAAGTCAAAGGAAAGCAATGGTCGACTGATGCGATGGGCACTACTGTTGCAATCATACCGCTTCACAGTTGTAGCCATCAAAGGGAAGGATAACGTTGGTGCTGATTACTTGAGTAGAGGTGGAAAAAACTAAAGTTTAACTGCATAAGTGTAAATAGCTACATGTATTATAGAATGAGATAGAAAAGTTATATTTTCATCTTAAGTGGGGGGATGTGTCAGAAATTCAGTTGGATGCTAAAGGTTTAAAGCCCGTGTAAATACCTTTGCCAGTTTATCTGAGTATAAAGGTTAGCTCAGGTCAGTTGGTGTTATAAAGTTCCCTTACCAGAGACTCTGCTGCCATTAAATTATCTTAAACAATTGGCAAACCAGTCTTGCGGACACTTGCTAATCTGTAACTGACAACTCGGAGAGTTTGCATGTGTGGATAATAAGCTTTATGAGTGGAAGTAAGACGTATGAAAGAGAAAAGTCATGAGAATTCAAACCGTTATCAAAACAATGCAGCGTCTGTTTTGATTAGTCTAATTAAGGGGCAATGTTTGTGTGAGAGAGACTGAGAGAGTCAGATGCTAGAAAGACACCAGACAATTAAGATCGTAGTGAAAGTTTGTGAGTGCAAAGGGAAGGAAATAAGGAAGATAGAAAGATAGGAAAGGACGAGTACGTGTATTAACTTGTACATTTTACGGACGAATGGGGTATGTTGATAGTATTCATTCATAATTATTGTTTTCAATAATGTATTACATGTATATCTTAATGAAGAAATAATTTACGTTTTATAACTGCTGTTTTAGAAATTAGAGTAAATATGCATTATATAACAAGCAATAACAGGAGATGTAAACTGTGTAGGTATCTCATATAGAGCAATTCATGAATATGTCTGTACTTCAGAAATACTTCATACTATTAACTGAAACTGTTGTCTGTCAACAATTGTGTTGTCTGCTGCAAATATTAGGTAAGGTTTAAGGATAAACATTTGGTAAGCGCATTTTACCAATGTTCATTATAGATCCCATTACGGAGGGTTAAGGACATTGCTGAGAACTTAAGAGAGCCATAACGGGTCTAGGGTAGAACAGAGGTGCAGAAGGGCCAGTTAGGTGACAAGCCTGATCCTCATCGAAGGAAAGACGGCCACGGAATATCATTGATGAATGTTTGGTGACTGGCAATTGGCCAGGATTTAGAGTGAACAAATAGTTACAGCTAGTGAATTGAGTTTTATGATCCAAGTGCTTTAGAAACAAACCGTCAATTTAGTATCTTCAGTCAAAGAAACAGAAAGACAGCAACTGCAGTATTCGTGGTTTACATACCTCCCACACTTTTAAGTCTTCTGCTCCGGCAGCATCGTGACAATTGGTTGTTCGTCGAAATTTGTTTCAATTCGTACACTATAAGTAGAGATGAATTCAGGTTTACCATAAAGGCGACAGGATGTGCACTAAGCAGAAAAAACAGAAAAGAAAGAAAGAAAGAGAACGAGAAAAAGAAAGAAAGTTAGTAAGAAAGAAAAAAAGAGAAATAGGGGAATTAATGGTGATTCGACATTTCACTTCCGAATAAAGTTCGTATTTTAAAATTATCATCCATCCAACTTTAATAGCGAATTGTCTTCTAATTTCTGTAGAGAATCATAATCAGCATGTCTAGCAGTTTGGACCCTGAAAAGATATTGAGGTGCTTGCAACTGTTACCAAGGGTTCGTATAGCAGCGACAGAATGAACTTTTACGCTGCCAATGTCATATCTGCGATTTTCTTTGCAAACAGTTTGGATCCAGATGAGACGTATTTCGGCGTCTTATCAAGATACAAAAAAAGATAATTGTAGCAGGTGCCAAATTCGGCAGCAAAACAGATAAGTGTATGTATTACATGGATGCTATTAAACAGTTAAAATGTAAATGTTTAACCCCTATTGAAGGGGAATGAAAGAGAACAATCCGAAAGGATGCTAATTTTATTGACTGATGTAACATACTGGTGGTATATGTCGACATGAGTGTTTGGTATTGGTAGAAACTGTACAATCAGTGTTATTATAATTTCGCAAGCAAATAGGACCAGGCGCGGATTTAGAGGGGCGGAGCCGGCGTACGCCCCAAAAATTACCAAAATTTTATTAGTAATATTTTAGATTTATATACAGTAAAACCTCTCTATAACGACCACTAAATTGTGTTAACTAGTTGGTATTTAGAGCAGGTGGCTGCCCAAAGCGAGGTAAAACTAAAACAGAACGCTCCTATATGAGCGTTCTGTTTTACTTTCACCTTGATTTAAGCAGCCACCTGCCTTTAACACAAAATAATTCATGTAATTTAGTGGTCGTTGTATCTACAAAAAATTAATAAAACAATGATCTAGTAGAAGTGTTTTATTACCCTCCCCCAATTAAGCTCTTTTTTAATATGTATTACAAACACACTATTTATCTATTAACATAAGCATCTATGCCCCCACTTCCAAAATTCTACACCCCCCAATCTGAAATACTGGATCCGCACCTGAGAACAGACCCAGAGCAGACGACTCCAACATGAGTCGCCTGCCCCGGGTCTACCCTGTTTGTAAATGCGTAAAATGCATTTTATGAGGGAAATGGTTAAGACTACACGTACGGAAAGAATAATGGAATACTATTAGACAACCTGTATCCAGTTAGGATATCGGATAACCATGCAGTTTGGTGGAAGTATACATGCAGTGAATAAGTGATAATAATATTTAGTACAATGTTTACGAGAGTAAATTTATATCTTTGTACCCGTATATCAAAATCAGTAAAACAGCTAGGTGGCATAGGTGTGTATAGTCAGAGACTACTAGTAAAGTATATAACGATTTAGTAAGAAATGGCGCATTATGATATTGACGGATCAACTCGCTTTTCTCAATGTAATTTCGATGTAAGAGTAAGGAAGCGTCTGAGAAGAAAATCGTTATTTCAGAATTCTTGTTTGTTTAAAAATCATTTTCTGGATTCACAGAAATATGAACAAGTGAGCAAGTAATGTTTCTCTTAATATGTTTCCCTATATCACCGTTGTTGCAGATATGGCACATTTTATCTGTCGTTTAATATGGTGTTGGTTGGACTAGGGGTCTTTCCATTATTTAGAAGGCCAATACATTAAGGTATTTCTGGAAACCGTGATTTTCGTGTCAAGTATTTCGTTATTAGTAAGGTCGATCGGTTATTCGAGCATGGACTAGTCACCATTTTCATTTATACTTATTTTTTGAACATCAATTGACGGAGAATTATTGATTTTGCTTTTGGATTTTGGTCTATTAAGAAATTTTCAATACTGCTTTGGACTATTATTAGTCATGTTTCGTAATGTTTTTGTTTGTATTTAAATTCATTAATGTAGTAGTTCATTGTTTGTTTGTGTTGTTTACTAGCGTTTTTATGCCCCGCCTTTAGGCGACGGGACATTAAGTTTTACCCTCGTCCGTCCGTACGTACGTACGTCCGTACGTCCGAAATTTCCGTCAAGGATTTCTTGGCTTGCGTAAGCTAGAATAGTTTGATATTTGGTCTGAAGCATAGTGAGTTGTACCGTGTCTCCTATTTTCAGGCATGTGCTTTATCTACATCCTGTTTGCCGACACTTAGATTGAATGTTTTGTGATTGTTTAATGACAAAAAAATTCGTGAAAGATTTCTTCGCTTCTGTAAGCTTGACTGTTTTGATATTTAGTCTGAAGCATTATCATAGTGAGTTGTACCGTGTCTCCCCTTTTCAGGTCTGTCATTCATCTATCTCCTGTTTGCCGACACTTTGATTGAATTTTGGTGATTGTTAATGACAAAAACCTGGCGGAGGCATCCGTGTCCCATGGACACATTTTCTTTTATTTCAGTCTTAATTTCTTTACTCCATTTTGTTTGAGTAATACATCTTTTTGCTTTATGATAATTTTCCCTTGTTTTTTTTCATTAAGGCCCAATCACGTATTACCTCCATACTTATGAAGTTTGGAATATTTTAGAGGAAATGTAGAAACGGCTGCACATTGGAACATATTTTTGTAGCTTGGTGCATGTATCTTCTGATCTGGTTGAGCCATTGACACGTTACTGTTAACATTTGCTATGCTATCTATTTAATATTTCGAATAAATGCAATTCCTAGATTTCTATTCCAAGATGGCGAATAGCTTGTGAATTGGGTAAATTGGGTAAATACTAGGTTTGGGGCCTAATGTAAAAATGCATGAGAAAAATATCATGAAGCAAAAGCGAAGTATTACTCAACCAAAAATGAAGTAAATATATGAAAATTAAGACTTTAAAATGCTAGGTAAACAATACAAACGAACAATGAGCTTCTACATTACTTTGTGGTGTTCGGCGGTCTAGTTGTAACACGCTTAACTACCAATCCGGAGCTCCGGGATTCTAATCTCGGTCCCTACCGGAAATTTCAGAGACGCTTTTCTGTCTTCCACCCACACCTCCTCTCCACCCAGGGGTTTAAATGGGTAAGTGTCGGTAGCCGGTACTGCGCCATATGCTATCAGTGCTGAATGTTGTTGGCGAATGACTCAATGACCAGGGGAGCAATTGTACAGTTGGCTGAGCGGTCCTACGGACTGAAAGTAGACTGTACTTAGGTACGTTTTACTTGTAGGCAAATGACTCAGTGACCAGGGGAGTAAATGTACAGTTGGCTGAGCGGTCCTACGGACTGAAAGAAGACTGTAACTACGTACTTTTTGACTTGAAGGAGCATGTGAATTACTCGCCTTTTGTTGAGCATTCGTTTGAAACGACCATTCCAGTTCACAGTGCACAGTGCCCGTCACTGAACAAAGCGTCTGTTTCAATTACTTTAAAACATTTCAAGTACTCAAAATATTCCGCCAAAGCTACAACGTAATCTACGAGGGGTGTTTAACGGATTAATCCCGAAACAACAATTGACATTTACCTCTATCACTTCCAGATCGCCCGTTGAGCATAAATATTAGTTTTCTTACACGTATCATTTAAGAGCATGCTATGCATATTCGATTTTGTATCAATTGAGACTCGTTGCATCGTTTCAATGGATATAACACATCCATCTATCTATCTAACTATCTATCTTTCTATCTATCTATCTATCTATCTATCTATCTGTACAAGGTAGATATAGTAATAAAGTAACAGGAGGAAAATGCAGTCTGGTGCATAACTCGAACCTGGGACTTCTCGCTTACAGGACGAGTGCGTTACAAACTGAACTACATGGCCTGCTATACAAACTCCATACACCACAACCACTACACTCCTTCCCCTTCCCTTTTTCAGAGCTGTCCCAGCTCTCAGGCTCTCTCTTTCCCATTGCATGGAACGTCAAACACTTCTGAGCCCATTAAGTAACAGGAGGAAATTGCAGCATGGAGCTGGTTCGACCTGGGATCCCTCGCTTACAGGGCGAGTGCGCTACCAACTGAGCTACCCGGGCTGTTATACAAGCTCCACCCACCAGAATCACTTCAGTAAAACAACAATGTAAAGGCTCCGTTTACATGCTGATGATTTATTAAAACAGAAATATATTAACTTAAATTCTCAACACGTTTCGCTTTAAACGGCTCATCAGGAAATACTGACTAGTTCGCCGTCAAGATATCGCGTCAATAGCAAGACGACGTTGTTGCACGTATCAAAGCGACGTCATCTGACGTCCTTTGACGTTTTAAATGGCGTCGTTAAATGCCGCCCATAAACCGGTTTAACCCCCCCAGTGACTTTTGTCACTGACCGTTCCAAGGCGGTACTTCCACATCGTCCTCCTATTGTATGTTTGTTTTGTCTTTGTGCGTTTCTTGTTGTTTTTTCTAGTTATGTACATTTGCTGTTTCCTTGTGTTGCTGTTCGGGCGAGTGTTTGTTCTGTATGTAGTGTTCCCTGCATGACTCATTTTCGTACTTTTATGTGTTTTTTTCATATAATTTTCTTTAATTTGGGTTTAGATTTTTCCATGAAATACTTTTCTTTGATTAATCGTTCAGCCGTATTGTTGGTTTTCAGCCAGAGTTTTCGAGAAAAATCTCGGCTTATAGTTTGCTCAAAACCAGGCGGGTGTGCGGGCTGGCGGGCGGGCGAACGGACGGACGGTCGGTTGGCTGGCGGCGAGTCCTTGTTAATAAAACTTTTACATTGCTTATAACTCTTGAATTACTTAAGCTAGACCTTTCACTTGATACAAGGATATATGAAATCAGGTCAATGTCACTGTTTTATTTTGCCGTTGGTAAATGCCTTTCAGTTGATATAAATATATGTGAAATTATTTCAAGGTCAATGTCACTATTTTGACAAGTTGGACATCACTGAAAAACTTCAATATTTTGTCTTAGGTTCTGAACTACATATGCTATACAATGCCTATATGGTATGGATATAGCTTTGGTGAAGGTATTTCGTTTGATACAACGATACCAGACATTGGATCAAGGTCAAGGGCACTTTTGTGAAAAATTTGCTGTCTTTAAAATTCTGTTATAACTTCTGAACTACATATTCCAGACAATTTATATTTGAAATTTTGTCAAGGTCAATGTCACTATTTTGACAAATTGACCATCATTGAAAAACTTCAACATTTTGAATTAACTTCTGAACTACATATGCTAGACAATTCATATATGGTATGACAATAGCTTTGGTGAAGGTCTTTCAGTTGAGAAAAAGATACATGAAATTGGGTCAAGGTCAATGTCACTATTTTGAAATATTGACTGTCTTTAACGTTCTGTTATAACCTCTGACATACACATGCCAGACAATTTATATTTGGTATGCAGATAGCTTGGGTGAAGAAACAATCCGGTTTTAATGCAGTTTCCGCATTTTTGGCCTGTAAATTCTTAAAACGGGAACATTTGAAACTTTGGTTCTACCAAGGAGTTAATTGCTGCGCACGAATTGTTCTTCTTCTTAATTTATCCCTAGTTTGTCCAATGTATTACTCGTTGCATATATATGTAACCACCAGACCATAGTATCCCTGCATGGATCCTCAACATGTTATGTACATAATGGTATGTTAATATGTTTGTTTACACGTGTATGTGTGTTCATGTGCGTAGTGAGCGTACACGGGATAATCGAATAATTGTGAGATGGCGTGGGTGAGAGAAGCAAATCAAGTCACCTGACCGTAGTTAATGAGTAAAACCTCTTTTCCCGCTTTCAATATACTGGCTATAACTCGTACTGGACGGACATCTCTATCTTAGAAAAATACACGCCATGGCTTATAACATGAAACATCATTCTTGGCATGTAATGCTGAAAAAGCTTTCTTTACTGACGAGCAAATGAAATATTACACCAATTGGACTTGCTCAGAAGTTTGCGAAGCACTAACCTTTCTTTTGGATAACATATTTGTACGTTATGGGAATGCTATATACCGTCAGGTAATTGGTATTCCCATGGGTACGAATTGTGCACCACTTGTCGCAGATTTGTTTTTGTACTGCTATGAGAGAGATTTCATGTTGAGTTTGAATCCTCAATCACAAGAAGATGTTATAAAAACCTTCAATGAAACTTGTCGATATTTGGATGATATTTTTAACTTAGATAACCCTTTCTTTGATGCTCTGATTCCTACAATTTATCCTAAAGAACTCAAATTGAATAAAGCTAACCCGTCCGACAATTATGCAGCGTTTCTTGACCTAGACCTTTAAATTTCAAAAAATCTCTGAAAACGCATTTCTTCAACATACATTATTAGGGCAGTTTAGAAAACGTACCTGCTAATCGTCGGTTATCATAATTGCTGCATTGGCCACAGAGTGTTGATCCTGCCACTTCCTTATGACTGTGGACTTTTAAACCCCTTTTTCAAATATAATGCTCCACAAATGTGGAAAATAGATAAATGAATAACAAAAACCTCATCCATATTTTATGGACTTCTAGGGAATCCCCTTGCTGTTGAACGTGCGGGTGTTGTGTCAGCGGGATTCCGCTGTCCAGTTGTTGCGGTGGCCGAGGGAGTGCTGTTCTCAAACGGGGCATCCCTATATGCTTGGTACCTCTGGTAACTCCAGTTCCAATGCCGGAGGGAGCACCGTAGTGGAACAGGGCTACCCTCTACGGTATAATTCCGCGCTGGTACATTGGGAGTCTTGCTGGCATGACTTGCTACCCTGTCCTTAACCAGTGCCAGGGATTCCTGTTAAGCTGACCCAGTTTCCGTATTTTTGCTTTCCAGTGAACTGGGTCGTGTAATATATGGGCAGCGGGCAAATTAAGCCTGTACGGTCTAATGCAGCATCGCGTGTCTCAGTCAGTCTCGATTTGTCCGATGTGATTCCTTTGCCATTGCAGCCGGTGGGATATGTTGCAGGAACAGTATACGTGATACCTTCTTTAGCTCTACTTTGGCTGGGCTTTTTGGGTTCCCATAATAAGACATTTTATTCTGTAATTAAACTTTGGATATACCCAATTACAACTCTATTAAAATATGATACGCTGTGTACTCCCTCATTGCCATAGCGGGTCGAATAGTGTTTGACGACTGGAGGGGTTGCATAGTGCGCGTATATAACAGTTGTGTATTTGTATTGCTTAGTTTATATGCATGAACTTCAAATTGATCCGTTCTGTTACCCAATTTTCCGGCAATAATTTATGTGCAGTGTTGTATGTTAAACGAATGTACCCAAGTCTGTTGAGTCTGGGTCAAAATTATGGGACGTACTGGCACTGCGCATAGAATGTTGCATTCAAGTTATGTTTTTTACAATCTGAGTGCGTTGACACACTATAATAGAACATACAGACAGATAAACTTACGGAAAAGATTAGCTTATTTACCAATGTCCTAAATAAATTCTATTTTATTATTATTCTTATCTATATATAAGTATTAAATATATTTTATTTTAAATTTTTCTGTAATTTACGCATTATTGTACAGTAAATGTATCTTTGTGAAGCGCTTTTGAACGCACATATCCTGTATGAAAAGAGCGCTATATAAATGTGGTATAATAATAATAATAATAAATTAATAATGGAATGATTTCTTCTAAAATATATGACAAAAGAGATGATTTTGATTGAAATATTGTAAATTTTCCTCATCTTGACGGGGATGTTCCCCGTGCTCCATCTTACGGGGTTTATATATCTCAACTTATTCGTTTTGCTAGAGCTTATTCATCTATTGACGATTTTAACAGTCGAAATCTCATTTTAACTGAAAAACTGCTTAAACAAGGATATAGATACCATCAACTAAGAAAAACTTTCTCTAAATTTTACTATCGAAATCTCTCGCTTATTGGCAAGTACAAATGTAATCTCAAGGTACTTTTGCGACACGGTATTTCACATCCTGAATTTTATGGTGATGTGATTTACAAACTTCGTAAAATTATTGGACATTTTCTCACTTTGTTCATCAAATATATAAAACAATTCATTAAAAAAGGATATGATCCTGTATTACTACAACATACTGCATGTTTGGTTGTGAACCCTTTTACAGTTGGCAATCACGCTGGCCTTTTTGCATGTACGCCGACAAGAAAGGTTTAGTACTCTATGAAGGCGACCTCTTAAATCCAGAAATGGAAGGAGAACGTCGGATATCTGTACTATTTCATTTTTGTCGTACCCTTTATTACTTTTCTACAGTTACTCTGTTTGCAGCTCAATCATTGAGTACAGTAGCGATAGGTGGATACAGTATGTTCAATTAAATGTTTTTGTTATACATGCACGTTACCACTGTATTTGCTGTCGCGGTTGTTGTAGATTAGTCGGAGAGGGGATACGTTTATTTACACTGTTTGTCTTTTAGGATGGGGATGGAATAAGGGTGAGGTTGGGCGCCCATAAACCGGTTTAAACCCCCGGTGACTTTTGTCACTGACCGTTCCAATGCGGTACTTCCATCTTCCTCCTATTGTATGTTTGTTTTGTCTTTGTGCGTCTCTTGTTGTTTTTTCTACCTATGTACATTTGCTGTTTCCTTGTGTTGCTGTTCGGGCGAGTGTTTGTTCTGTATGTGGTGTTTCCTGCATGACTCATTTTTGTACTTTTATACTTTCTTTTACACCGACCAAATGATAAGCCTTGTATTTTTCGTATCTATGATTTAATTTGCAATTCCGTCCAATGTTCGACTATCCATATTTAAGTCGGTTACGGTATTTCAATTTTGATAAGCTAATCTTGTGTACTTATCATTGCTATTCTGTGTTGCAGACCTTTTCTCTCTTCATAAAATTATAACCACATTGAGATAGAGATTAAACGAACTCAATAACCCTTCCAGATACATTTTGTATATATTTAAAAGCGATCTAACGGATATACTTCAATATTTCGAGGAACGAGTATGCAGAAAATACGTTTGTATTCACACAGGAATGTTACTCCATAGATAAGAGGCGGAACGATATGACTCTAGCGAGGATGCATGGGTGGGATGGGGTTCTGTATTCGTTATACTTTTAAACAAAAAATGCAGTGAGTGGAATTGTTTTCGAATGTGTTTCATCGTAATTCGAGTTTTTCATTTGGCGAGAGTCTTAAGTCATTTCGCTGCGCATCTTACCTAGGTAACTTCCTTTCAATACATATATAGACCCGAAAGGAAAACTTTTTCCGAGTCGTGTTTCTGTTTTTGTTTTTCAGTGTTGTTTGGGATACAAATGGATAATTTTAGATTAATTTTGCATACTTCGATTATAAATGGTTTTAGAAGTCTTAAACAAACTTAAGAACAAAAGGTATTTTGCATCCACTGTAAGCACGTACGATGTTTCTACTCTGTACACAACCCTTCCATATATTTTAATTAAGGATAAGCTTACTAACTTAATCCAGAAAGTATGTGCCCGGGAAAAACATCATTCTTGGCATGTAATGCTGAAGAAGCTTTCTTTACTGACGAGCAAATGAAATATTACACATATTTGACTTGCTCCGAAGTTTGCGAAGCATTAACCTTTCTGTTGGATAACATATTTGTACGTTATGGGAATGCTATATACCGTCAGGTAATTGGTTTTCCTATGGTAATTGGTATTCGAATTGTGCACCACTTGTCGCAGATTTGTTTTTGTACTGCTATGAGAGAGATTTCATGTTGTGTTTGAATTCTCAATCACAAGAAGATGTTATAAAAGCCTTCAATGAAACTTGTCGATATTTGGATGATATTATTACCTTAGATAACCCTTTCTTTGATACTCTGATTCTACAATTTATCCTAAAGAACTCAAATTGAATAAAGCTAACCCGTCCGACAATTATGCAGCGTTTCTTGATCTAGACCTTAACATTAATAATGGAATAATTTCTTCTAAAATATATGACAAAAGAGATGATTTTGATTTTAATATTGTAAATTTTCCTCATCTTGACGGGGATGTTCCCCGTGCTCCATCTTACGGGGTTTATATATCTCAACTTATTCGTTTTGCTGGAGGTTGTTCATCTATATGTTTGTTTTGTCTTTGTGCGTCTCTTGTTTGTTTTTATAGTTATGTACATTTGCTGTTTCCTTGTGTTGCTGTTCGGGCGAGTGTTTGTTCTGTATGTGGTGTTTCCTGCATCACTCATTTTTGTACTTTTAATAGTTTAATACATGGATCTGTGAGATATGTATGAGTATTGTCGAAAGAACATTAATACGATATGCACAAACAAAACATAAGCATATCTGACTATACTGCTGAATTAACCCAGTGGACAGGCATAAGTTCTACACCTCAGCAACGGGAATCGGTGGCGAATTACATGATATACCAGTCTACAGCTGATCTTAACATTTGATTGAACATTGTTTGGACCGAATGAAAGTTTAACTACAGCATTGTCACGTCCAGAAGTAAGGGTACTTACAGTGTAGACGTATAATTCCGAGTCACTGGATCCACTTTCATTGTTTTCCACATAGTTCACATTTTTGTTATCTGCTCCAGATCTGCACATATTTGCAAAATGGTTCAGTTTTGAGCACTTGATAAAGATTTTTCCCATGGCTGGGCAGTCTGACACAGTTTTGTGTTTGTTTTTCCCGCATCAGGCGCATTGTCTATGTGAATCCCTTATCCCTGTGGCTTGAGCGTCTTGCCTTCGTCGCTGCCTTCCGGTTTGGATGTGTCCTCCGCGGCGCTGGTTTCGCTCTCCCTTGTATGCTAATGACTTGGGTCTCGCATCTCGGCTTCGGATAAAGTCAACGTCTTTATCTTGAGGTCGCATTGCCTCCATTTGTTTTCTGCTGTATTCATGTGACCGCGCAGTTTGTACGGCAATGTCAAATCATGTTCTTTCTCTATCAGTTTTTCACGCAGTTTTTCTGACGAACATCCGAATACGATTCTGTCTCTGATCATTTCGTCAACTCTGTCTCCAAAGTCACAGTCCTTAGCGCTTATTGTTAATCGCGCAACATATTCGTCGATCGATTCATCGTTCTGTACCTCGTGGTAGAACTTATACCGCGCAAAAACTGGATTTGCTTTCGGCTGTACAAAATCTTTGAAGCCCTGGAAAATTGCTTCTGGCTGTCTATTCTCTTCCTCTGTCAAGTTCCATGAAGAGTGTATCGTTCTTGGACGATCTCCAATCCATAACAGTATATAATGATGCGCATTGTTCTTTGTCCTTCTTCCCTTTCAGTGGTCCGTCAAACATAAGCTTACAATGGCGCTCGAATTTATCCCATGCGCCCGATTTGTTGAGTCCCAACCCATTTTGGGATGTGGCAATCCCCTTACTACCATTGTTGTTCGTCACAAATGTGTACTGTCCAACACTGGTATAATTTAAGTTTAAAAGATCCCACTTTTGGGCACCATGTTCTGGGTGCATATATATAGCAGTGACACAATGCGTGTTTCGTATATGCTTTATTCTATACAACTGCCAGGATGTTAGGAGTGGCGGGTTTATCGTTAGGGGCTGAGCATGCGCAAAGCTAAATACATAACAATAGTGATGGAACAATGAAGCGCCCTATACTAATATGTTTTCTCAGAGGTCCATATGATGCGTAATTTGAATTTTTTCAAGAATATCTCTGATTATTTCTCCACGTATACTGTGACCACTCTTTAGAATCATTACAAAGAGACGATTCTAAAACAGTGGTCACAATATATGGTTTGGTTGGGAAATGATGATTTTAGTATTTGTGTACGCGTGTGTATCTGTAGCTATGTTTTCTGTTTCAGGCTTGTCCCATGGAGCATGGTAGATTTCAATTAGTGTTCCTTGTCATTGTATTGGTGAGTCAAGTTAGCCATGACTGCTTTAACTCTTTGTCTGCTAAGACAATTTTCATGTGCAACAAATGTCTGCTTCAATTCTAAAATGAAGATTTATCTTGTTTCTTTGCAAACATATGGTCAAAGTGTCAAACTGTTTGGATCCTTGGATCATTACTGGAAAGTTTGGTCGTATCCCATTTAGCAGTTTGTGAGGAGATTTCGATTTAGATATAGGCAATATTTGTTCAAGTCTGTTTTAACGCTTTACCATTTCAGTATACATGTAAGAAATGACATGAAAAATATTTATAAGCTGAATTTTGTAATAACATGAACACATAATTTGTTTGCTTTGGCAGAAACTGTAGAATCACATCTACATAAATCCACAAACAGGACAAGTCCTGATCAGATGGTTCTTACAGAAGCCGTCTGGTCTGGGTCTACTCTATTTGCAAATACTTGAAAATGCGTTTATATGAAGAAAGGGTTAAGCTTCTGTAACATATATGTGCAACAAACAGGGACCAGTAATATAACTTTCTAGAGGACCACCATTTTTATGATGTTTGGTCAAATTTCATTCTGCAGTTTATATGTTTAAGCCGTTCCTTTTTTTACACCTTTGCAAACAGATAAGATCTAGACCAGAAGGGAGCAGTCTGATCAGGATATGTTCTGTTTGTATTTGACATGATTTGGATCCGATTCTACATTTTTTGTCAAAGCAAAAAAATATCTTGAAAAGTTCACATTTTCAATGGAAAAGTAGTAAAGTCAAGCAGGCAAAGCCACATGCAATACGCAACCACCACCAAAACACCGATAGACAGCATGACACACACACACACACACACACACACGCACGCACGCACGCACGCACGCACGCACGCACGCACGCACGCACGCACGCACGCACGCACGCACGCACGCACGCACGCACGCACGCACGCACGCACGCACGCACGCACGCACGCACGCACGCACGCACGCACGCACGCACGCACGCACGCACGCACGCACGCACGCACGCACGCACGCACGCACGCACGCACACACACACACACACACACACACACACACACACACACACACACACACACACACACACACACACACACACACACACACACACACACACACACACACACACACACACACACACACGAAATGAACATAGAAAACACCAAAAGACACACAAGAAACAGGGACAAACGTTCCACAACATGAACAAACCACAAGCACAAAGACGCAAGGCAAACAAAAGGAAGGGTGACAAAGAGAGTACCGCCTTGGCACGGTCAGCAGCAAAAACACCACTGGGGGTTTAAACCGGTTTACGGACGTCCTAACCTCACACTTCTCTCAAAGTCACCCTAGCTTTACAAATATTGTAAATAAAGGTATCCCCGCTGTACTTACCCACAACATAGACGACGGTGAACACAGGACAACATGTAAAACATAGCATAATAACTGTGACAATCCTTCAAATATGTACTCAATGACTTTGCTGAAAAAACATTAATGTAATGAATATTCATGATGTCGTACATGACTATTGAACAGGTAAAGGGTTAATATTTTGTTGTGGACGGATAATGCACATCGCATAATGATGAATTCATGTTGAGTCGAATGACTTACCCTGGCATTTAGTGACAGGTAGGCTAAACATACCTTATTCATAGTGTTTCCAATGCAAACATCTTCATTTGTATTGATATGTCATCAATTACATCTGTCTGATAATCCCAGTAACTTATAATTTTAGTCAACTTGTTAAAGTGGATCAGTAGTTACTTGGCCTTTCAGTTTTAAACAAATGCTATGTTTTGCAGCATTTCATTGTCACATTTCAGCTCAATGTTTCAAAAAACCATGCTGCATATTGTTTGAATCCGGTGGATGGATTCGGATGTAACATCCATGGGGATCCTTGTTACATAGAAAGAAGTAATATTTTTCGGTGCAAGAATGGGACAGTATATCATTGTGGATGGAACAACTCTACGAAGACTTTCCTAGAAGAATGTGCCATTCCAGTTACATGTGATATTGGTATGTCTGACTGTTAGTGTATGACCGTATTGAGGGACGCTCATTTAATTGTGGCACTGATGCGGTTCCACACCACATGGCTGTAAGAAGCATTTAGAATTGTGATAATTTCACAGAAAGCGTTTTAATATGAAGAATGGCACAAACTTTTTGTTTGAACCCGTTCAGTCTTTCAAACGTTATCGAAATTTCAAGTAGGTTATGTATTATTTAATATAGTTTACATTAATGCTATAGCGCTGTATGTTAAATGAAAACCGAGACAAGCTTTGAAATAAGGGCCTATGTGTGTTCGTTAGCATTTGGCTTACAGTTCTAATTGAAATCTGGATTCATATTTCGATCATTTACATGCATTGATTGAGTTTTTTATATATAGGGAAAGAACCATGGATAATCAAGAGTGCAACTGGTGTTGCCAAGATAGAATGTCATTATTGCCATGATCAGGGATATTTTAATCCAGATCATGGGAACAATTCTAGTAAGTATTCTACGTGTGAAATGAAAAAAGAAGATTGTACCAGTACCAAGGAATTTATGTGTGAACTGAAAGATGAGACTGACAGATATACAAAAAATGTTAGATGTCGGTGTGATGTAAGGAATGGATATAGAATTGCCAAAGCATATCCAGAAAATAAAACAGCATGTTCATATGAGTTTGGACTGTCTTGTGCCAAGGCATGGTGTTTTCCAGAGCAGGATATACTATTGGAAGGTAAGAAAGGTTAACTTGACTTAACAATCCTGCCATTCCCTCATGGCTATTGGTCTGTCACGATATTTTGTCAACTGCTTCAACAGGATGACTAACACTTCAAAAATGATCTCTTCTCTGTCTATCAATCTGTATCTGAAGCTTTTCATCTTCACACTTCTGCATGCAGGTTACGCATGTTTTTTAACACTATTGTGTTGTGTCATCTGTCATAACGCCAAAGTATTTGACCTAAAGTAAGGACTTTATAGAATGATTCAGATTGGTCAGTATATAAGCTTGTGCAGGGGGGTATACAGTAAAACTAGACCTATCGGTCACCTTAAATGAACGGTCATCTCGTCTTAACGGTCAGTTTGAAATCCTCCCGACGAAAATCAGTCTATAATGCACCTGTTTTAGACGGTCACCTTCCTTCTGCGGCCAGCGGCCACCATATTTCACCCCAAACCCTATATTTCGACCCCATTAGACGGTCAGCAGACAGCCTTGCGGCCAGTTTGAAATGTGAAGAAACATGAAGAAGACTGTCCCCACATAACACTTATAATATGTATAAAGTTTGAAGGTGGTATCAAAAATGGTTTTCAAGCAAAAAGCAAATGTCCCAGAAAAACGCGAGTTACAGACGACGGACAGAAAAGGTGATTCCTATATAGCCCCTACTACAGGTGGTGGGGGTATAATAAAGTTTTATATGAAAGTTTTATAAATTAATTTGTGTTTTAATATGGTACCAGAATATAGACCTTATTTGTCACATAAAAAAATCAGTTTTTTGCTTCTCCTGAAAAGTAATGATTTTCATTAAACGAGGTTTTGTCAGCACAGTGTCAATATAATATTATATACGTTCTGCCATGGTGAAAAGTTCCTCCTGTATACATGTGCTATTATATCAATTAATCTAATTACTGTACTACTGATGATATTTCTTACATGAATATTCATGGAGTGAAGGGTTAAACCCAATAATTACAGCAATCTTGGCAATGGAGTTCCTAAAGAATATTCACACAAGGTTACATTTAAATCTCATCTATGGTTATAAAGGAGAAGATTTTTAATATATCCTGGTAGTTGTATAAGCTATGTTTTTTATGAATAATAATGGCTTATAAAATTTAGTCCATAGTATATTATAATCCGTTTCACAGAAGAAATTCTAGTACATATTCTAAGTGTGAAGTCAAAAAAGATGAGTGTACTAGTACCATGAAATTTATGTGTGAACTGAACAATGAGACTGACAAATACACAAAAAAGAAACATTCTATAGCCAACAATTAACCATTTTCCCATTTTCACACATTTGGAAGCAGAGGATATCCAGATTAGATGGTTTCTATAGGAGCTGTCTGATCAGGGTCTGCTCTGTTTTTTAAGGAAATAAATAGATCTGATTATGTAGTCTCCACAACAGTGAAAATGTTCCTTTTTCCATGTTCCATTTTATTGATTCTAACCATGATTATTCATTATGTGAATACATTTTGAATAAATATTTAACAGGAAAAGAGTTATAAATTGAAAGGTAGGATATATTTATCATTCATAATACTGAAATCTCCTAAGGAGCATTTTGCATAACTTTTCACCTTAATTATGCCCTTCCCCCTTCTGTAGAATATTGGACGAGGAGTAATATTGCTTTGTACCCGTTTGTCAGTTGTCTGTCAGTCAGTACATATTTAGACACAATTTCCGATAAAAATAGTTTTGACCTTCAAATTACCTTTTTAGCTCTACAGAGCACAAAGTGTTTAGGTTGAGCTTTTGTGATCGCCTGATGTCCGTCGTCCGTCGTCGTGCGGTGTGCACCGTCCTTCGTCCGTCGTCAGTCATCCCCCGTCAACAATTTGAACCTTTAAAAATCTTCCCCCCTGAATCTTTAGGGTTCTTAGCTTTCATATTTGGCAGATAGCATCATGTGTAGGTCCTCTACAAAAGTTATATAAATTATGCCCCTGTGGTCAAAATTGGCTCCGCCCAGGGGTGCATTGTTTTCTACAGAAACATATAGTGAAATCTTTGAAAATCATCTCCTCTGAAACTGGAAAGTTTTCAGCTTTCATATTTCACACAGCATCATGTTCAGGTCCTATACAAATGTTATATAAAGTATGCCCCTTGCGTCAAAATTGGCCCCACCCCAGAGGTGCCAGTTTCTTAGAGCAGGCTGCTGTTTCAGCTAATTCAAACTGACCATTATTTACTGGGAGACTACCAGTACACTCAAGATTTACACTCCAGAAAAATGCAGCTGCAATATTTTTTACTGTGCTCAATCAGCCTCACTGATGCTCAGGACCTCATTGCTGTTTATTGTGTTGTAAACATCATGCAGGTTATTATGGAGGTCATTTGGTGTCTAGCATAATTTTCTCCAATCCCCTTTGCACTCTGAGCAATTACTGTCTGCAAATATTGTTATCTGTAGCAAAAGTTGTTTCCTTCCATATTTTTTCAAAAACAAATGCCATAGTGAATGACAGATTGGACCCTGATGAGATGCCAAAACTTGATCCAGACTGTTTGCAAAGGTTATTATAAATGAAAAAAGCAAGTATCTGGTGTAATATTAGCAGGCTAAAGGTATATGACCTTTAAAGAGTGAGTGGCCAGCCATAAGCATATTGACTAGGCATAATTGCAGATCATTTATGCATATAGATGGGTTTTCTTGGTTCACTAAACTTGTATATAACCAGGGCTAAATGCTGGCTAACCCAACCCTAAATCGCAAGCTCATTTTGGCTAGGATTAGGTTTTTCAAGGATTTCCATTCAAAATACGTTTTTGTTCCTGCTGATAAGGCATCAAATAATGTGATTATTATTTGACGATTGCATTATATCGATGTCTTGAAGCAGGAAATTATTAATACCAGGTCATACATTTCAGTTACCACTGACGAAAAGACCATCATTTCAGACCATGTCAAAAAGTGTGAACAATTTGGAACCGATATTAAAATTACACAACATAAACTTCCTACTATGTATTGGTTACCAAAACTACATAAAAAAACCATATAAAGCGCGTTTCATTGCAAATTCTAGTTCATGTACAACTACTAAATTGTCTATACTTTTGACTTCTTGTTTAACGAAGGTAAAGGAACATGTAAAATTTTACTGTGATAAGACTTCTGGGATAAATCTCTTCTGGTCTATCAAGAACTCTTCAGAAGTCTTAAACAAACTTAAGAACAAAAGGTATCTTGCATCCATTGTAAGCACGTACGATTTTTTCTACTCTGTACACAACTCTTCCTCATATTTTAATTAAGGATAAGCTTACTAACTTGATCCAGAAAGTATTTGCCCGAGAAAAAACCCATCATTCTTGGCATGTAATGCTGAAAAAGCTTTCTTTACTGACGAGCAAATGAAATATTACACCAATTGGACTTGCTCAGAAGTTTGCGAAGCACTAACCTTTCTTTTGGATAACATATTTGTACGTTATGGGAATGCTATATACCGTCAGGTAATTGGTAGTCCCATGGGTACGAATTGTGCACCACTTGTCGCAGATTTGTTTTTGTACTGCTATGAGAGAGATTTCATGTTGAGTTTGAATCCTCAATCACAAGAAGATGTTATAAAAGCCTTCAATGAAACTTCTCGATATTTGGATGATATTTTTAACTTAGATAACCCTTTCTTTGATGCTCTGATTCCTACAATCTATCCTAAAGAACTCAAATTGAATAAAGCTACCCCGTCCGACAATTATGCAGCGTTTCTTGACCTAGACCTTAAAATCAATAATGGAATGATTTCTTCTAAAATATATGACAAAAGAGATGATTTTGATTTAAATATTGTAAATTTTCCTCATCTTGACGGGGATGTTCCCCGTGCTCCATCTTACGGGGTTTATATATCTCAACTTATTCGTTTTGCTAGTGCTTGTTCATCTATTGATGATTTTAACAGTCGAAATCTCATTTTAACTGAAAAACTGCTTAAACAAGGATATAGATACCATCAACTAAGAAAAACTTTCTCTAAATTTTACTCTCGAAATCTCTCGCTTATTGGCAAGTACAAATGTAATCTCAAGGTACTTTTGCGACACGGTATTTCACATCCTGAATATTATGGTGATGTGATTTACAAACTTCGTAAAATTATTGGACATACCCATTTTCTCACTTTGTTCATCAAATATATAAAACAATTCATTAAAAAGGGATATGATCCTGTATTACTACAACATACTGCATGTTTTGTTGTGAACCCTTTTACAGTTGGCAATCACGCTGGCCTCTTTGCATGTACGCCGACAAGAAAGGTTTAGTACTCTATGAAGGCGACCTCTTAAATCCAGAAATGGAAGGAGAACGTCGGATATCTGTACTATTTCATTTTTGTTGTACCCTTTATTACTTTTCTACAGTTACTCTGTTTGCAGCTCAATCATTGAGTACACTAGCGATAGGTGAATACAGTATGTTCAATTAAATGTTTTTTGTGGTATACATGCACTTTACCACTGTATTTGCTGTCGCGGTTGTTGTAGATTAGTCGGAGAGGGGATACGTTTATTTACACTTTAGGATGGGGATGGAATAAGGATGAGGTTGGGCGCCCATAAACCGGTTTAAACCCCCGGTGACTTTTGTCACTGACCGTTCCAAGGCGGTACTTCCATCTTCCTCCTATTGTATGTTTGTTTTGTCTTTGTGCGTCTCTTGTTGTTTTTTCTACCTATGTACATTTGCTGTTTCCTTGTGTTGCTGTTCGGGCGAGTGTTTGTTCTGTATGTGGTGTTTCCTGCATGACTCATTTTTGTACTTTTTGTAACAAGCTTACAGTTGCAAGCCAATTAAGGGAGACTGGCATATCTCTAGTTAAACATTTAGTGGTGTCTATTTAAGCATACATTTAAAGGTAGGTTATCTCCTTTTTTATAACAACTGGATTGCCTCCCTTGTTGGTAGTAAATCTGCAGTAATATTGCAAGCCCAAACAAAGAAAATCGTTATAGTTAAATCTCGCCTGTTGCACATTAATTAGGACAATTAACCATTTACTCAATAAATAGTACTTTCTACAACTTTGCAAATATAGTAGACCAAGATTAGATGTTTCACTATTCAATGTTTCATTCATATTCTTAGTCTTCTTTATTTTTGTCATAACCTCTGGTATGTTTTCTATTATTTTACACCACTTTTCGTTACATACGTATGTCGCTTTTTACAGAAGGGTGCTACAATTACTACACAAAATATGAATAGTCTCCCTAAACTCAAAATTAATAACTTAAACTTACACTCTGTGTCTTCCGTTCAGATTCCTCATAACCTGGCTAATTTCCAATCACTACAGCCGTCAGTTTGTATTAAACCTCTAAAATTGTCTTCTGCTTCATCTTTTCATGTTCCCTCTTCGGCTATTAGTAACATTTTTCATAATGGACCTAAAATCGTTTTGTCTCCTTTAAAGCAATCTATCATTCGTTATAGTAAAGTCCATCTAAATTCACATTATTTGAACAAAAGACATAGGGTGTATCCAATAATTACTAAGTGCAATAGTAAGAGGTGTATGTGTTGCAATTTCATTTCTACTAGATCAACAATTAAATCTCTTGTTAATGGTAGAGTGTTTAGTGTGAAGATTAATTCTGATTTAGACTGAAACTCATCTAATATTATATATGTTCTTACATGAAATGCGCCACGTTGTGGCATTCAATATGTAGGTCAGACAGGACGTTCTTTAAAAACTAGGTTTCGTGAACACAGTTACCATTGCCGGATCAAAAAAGTACGCAATTTTCTTTACCAGCAGTTTCGTCATACAGGACATTCTTTCAAATATGTTTCGGTTCAACCAGTAGAACAAATTTATTATGATTCTAAAACTACTGGTAGTTTAAAATCTAAAGCTCGTTTCATCACAGAGCTAGACTGGATAAAGAAATTACAAACACCTTTTCCTTTAGGCCTTAATGATAACATTTTCCAAAGCGGCAATATTTCTAAAGATCCAAGTATCGACATTTTCTCTATATTTTCTATTCGAAAACGTAAAAGTAGATCACATGGCAGACGTAGAAATGGTAATATTAAGCGTAAATTACGTCGTAATATGTCTATTCATGATTTACATACTATTCTAAAACAAACTGGTAAACATTCTATGTTATCTTGTTTATCGTCTTTACCCTTTTCCTGTCTTAAGTCAATAGACGAAGAGGCTGATAAAATCTATATGCGTACAGATCCGTTAATTAATACTGCCTCACTTATACAAAGTTACACACAGCATGTTCTTCGTCCACGTATTGATAAAGAATCTGAACATAAAAGACATTTTCTGAAACTTCAGTTCCTAAATAAAGGTATCGATTTTATTGATATTCAAAGTATATTTCGTGATAAGAATGTAATCGATGCTATTCCCAAATATTTCATCAACTCTGAATCACCTATCATCTGTTATAAATATAATAAACCTATTAGAAATGTTATTTTGAACTACAATAAAATTGTCTCTGACTTAAATATTGATGTTAATACCCCTATTTCTTGAGATTGTAGCATTTCTAGCTTTTGCTATAAACCAGTTGGTCATGTCATTACTGGTAATTTTGATATCATTAAGGATAAACGTCTCAGGACCCTCCTAACTAAAGGACCTAAATATAGATTACCTTCCCTTATTGATTTTGACGCTTGTCGAACTCATATTGCGGAAGCTATTCAAGAATTCTGCATCAAATGGTGTCGACGAGAACATGCTGATGTTAATGCCCTTTCGGATTGGAAGAAATGTATTTTCGATATTATTGATACACGAATAACTTTTTACAAATCAAATAACCATCTTTTACCACCTCGACCTAGAGTTACATTTCGCTACTTGAAGAAAAACATTTCTAATTTTCATTCAGATTATGTTCTTGTTCCTGCTGACAAGGCATCAAACAATGTAATCATTATTTGAAGATTGTATTATGTTGATGTTTTAAAGAAGGAGCTAACTGATTCAAAAACTTATATAACAGTTCAAACACCTGAAAAAGATATAGTCTCGGAACATGTAAAAATGTGCAATGATTTTAAGTCTGGTCCTAACATAAAACAACATAAACTTTCTACTTTGTACTGGATTCCGAAACTACATAAAACCCCTTATAAGTCGCGTTTTATTGCCAACTCTAGCTGTTGTACCACTACTAAATTATCTATACTTTTGACGTCCTGTCTTACTACGATCAAAGAACATGTTAAACGCTACTGTGATAAAATATATGAAAATTCTGGTATTAATGTTTTTTGGTCCATAAAAAATTCAAATGATGTTTTAACAAAACTTGAAAATGAACAGTATAACATTTCTTTACTGAGCTCTTATGATTTCTCTACACTCTATACTACTCTACCTCACCATCTTATAAAGGATAGACTTATTAAATTAATAGAAAAAACCTTTGCCAGAGAAAACAAAATGTTCATTGCTTGTAATGTTCAACGTTCATTCTTTTCGAATTCAGAAGTTGAACATTACACAATGTGGACTTGCCTTGATGTTTGTAGATCTCTTACCTTTCTTTTAGATAATATATTTGTGCGTTATGGAGATACCATATATCGTCAAGTTGTTGGTATACCCATGGGTACAAATTGTGCCCCTCTTGTTGCAGATTTGTTTTTGTATTGCTACGAGAGGGATTTTATGCTTAGCTTAAAACCTGATACACAGACCGATATTGTTAATGCTTTTAATAAAACTTCAAGGTATTTAGACGATATTTTGAATTTAGATAATCCTTATTTTGATACTATGTTTTCTTCAATCTACCCAAAAGAACTGTCTTTAAACAAAGCTAATCAATCTGACATTAATGCTTCATTTCTAGATTTGAATCTTTCAATTACAAATGATAAAGTTTCGTCCAAAGTATACGATAAAAGAGAAGATTTTAATTTTAAAATTGTTAATTATCCTTTTCTAGATGGGGATGTGCCACGTTCTACATCTTATGGTGTTTATATTTCTCAACTTATTAGGTTTGCCCGAGCCTGTTCTTTGCTTGAAGATTTTAACAGACGTAATTTAGTTATAACTGATAAACTTCTGAAGCAAGGTTACAGATATCACAAACTTCGGAAAACCTTTTCTAAATTTTATTATCGAAATTTACCTCTCATTAGTAAATATAATTGCAATCTACGGACGTTACTGCGACAAGGCATTTCTCAACCAGAATTTTATGGGGATGTTATCTACAAACTTAGGAAAATTCGGGGTCATATCCATTTTCATGATTTGTTTATAAAACGCATTAAAAACTTTAAAAAGAAAGGTTATGATCCTATTATATTGCAACACACTGCATGTTTGGTTATCGACCCTTTTACAGTCGGTAGCTACGCTTCCCTCTTTGCTTGCGCGATGACAGGCCGAGGGTAGTACTCTATGATGGTATACTCTTAAACTTGGATACAGGAGGAGCTTACCAGACTCATGTATTATTTTTTCCCTGTCGTGCCCTTAACGGCTTACCTGCAGGTGCTCTGACTTCAGCAAAGTCATTGAGTACATATTTGACGGATTGTCACAGTTATTATGCTATGTTTTACATGTTGTCCTGTGTTCACCGTCGTCTATGTTGTGGGTAAGTCCAGCGGGGATACCTTTATTTACAATATTTGTAAAGCTAGGGTGACTTTGAGAGAAGTGTGAGGTTAGGACGTCCGTAAACCGGTTTAAACCCCCAGTGGTGTTTTTGCTGCTGACCGTGCCAAGGCGGTACTCTCTTTGTCACCCTTCCTTTTGTTTGCATTGCGTCTTTGTGCTTGTGGTTTGTTCATGTTGTGGAACGTTTGTCCCTGGTTCTTGTGTGTCTTTTGGTGTTTTCTGTGTTCATTTCGTGTGTGTGCGTGTGCGTTTGGGTGTGTGGTTGTGTGTGTGTGTGTGTCATGCTGTCTATCGGTGTTTTGGTGGTGGTTGCGTCTTGCATGTGGCTTTGCCTGCTTGACTTTACTACTTTTCCATTTATGTTGTAGCCATCTGACCAATCTGCTGTTTGCTTATGATACGATATAGTGCAAATTGCATTACATTATTTTCATTTTGTGTACAATATACTTATAATATGCTTACTAACCCTTTCCCTCATGTTAACACCTTTTCACACATTTGCAAACAGAGCAGGCCTAGATCAGATGGCTCCTATAGCAGCTGTCTGATCAGAGTCCGCTCTGTTTGTCAATGGAATTTGAAAGATGTTTATTTACTTTCTAAAATGGCTACACTGTCCCACCTTCCATGTTTCATTATAACTATTTTGTCCATCAATATTCACTAGGTATTTAAATTTTGAATAAACATAGAACAGGGGAAGGTTTGAAAATAAATTAAGATATGAATAATAATAACTCATGAAAGTGTAATGAAAATATCTGAAATTTTGAACATAAGAATAGATTAATATATTCTTTCTGACACTCAACCAATTTGCCCAGGGAGTGGGTATACATACTTTTGTTCATGCCCTTCTTTAGATTGACATTGTTATATGTTTCATTTACATTTTCTTAAATTTTCTTCACTTGAGGTCCTTTACGAAAGTTTCATGAATTATGCCCCTTGGGTCAAAATTTGCCCGCCCAAGGACCGGGTAGTTTTCTATAGAAACACATAGTGAAAACTTTGAAAATCACCTCCTCTGATTGTCTTTTGAGCGATGTCAGGGCCTATTCAGGCCCTCTTGTTTGATATAGGAGATATTTTTTATTCGTGATAAATAGATACACAGTTGATTTTGAGGTCACTAGGTCATAGTTTTCGGATCGTCACACCATGACAACGTTCTATGACGTTATAGGAAACGTTGGTAGTCGCCCATGGTTTCTGGGATAGCACCAAAACAGCGTTGTGTGAACGCTAGTGAACGTCGGTGATCGCCGGGAGTCGGCGGAGAACGCTGGTCCGGAAAACAAATTTGAACATCCACAAAATATCTCAATGAAACCAGCGTTCTTCAACGTTTAATTTTAAAAGCTTTAAGATGTTTAATTTTAAAAGCTTTAGAACATTTTACAACGCGTTCGGATATCGTTAGTCATTACTCTAGCGTTTCTTGGTTTGTTACTAATCGTTCGCTTTGCAGCGAACGACTCACTGGCGACCTGTCATCGACCTCTGAACGGTCCCCTAGCGCACGCAGCGTATGACTAAGGTCAAACGAACGTTAAACGCTATTCTGTCGTTATTCACACGTTAGTCACACGCTCAATACGCTCGTCTAACGTTGACAAACCGTTCGTCGCGCTAGTGGCACGTTAGCACACGCTAATGGTTTACAGGGGTATCTTACTTGGTCGCTGTTACACGTTTCTCGCGCGCTAGGCACACGCTAGTTATGCATTAGGCACACGTTAATCACATGCCAGATGTGTCATCCTCATTCAAGAACGCTAAAAAATTGAATGATTGAAATGTTCAGAGAACGTTGACCAGAACGTCATTGTGTGACGGTCTCTTTATGTTTATGTTTATAACTTTCAGGTAGAGTGCCATGAGGGTGCATACATATTAACTCTTTGCATGTGGGACACCCATGTACTGTCATATGCAAACAGTGTAGATCCAGATAAAAATGCTCCTAGGGGAGTCTTCTGATAGAATCTCTAGCAAGTTTAGGCCTTTCATCTTAAGATGACTCAATAGATAAATGCTGATATGCTTTTCGGAAAATGCAGTATTTAACCATTTCGCTGCCAAACTCTGTCGTCTGCTAACTTTGTCGTCTGCTTAGTGCTACAAATTTTCATTCTTTTGATTTTCTATATTTTTGTTTCAAAAACATAGTAACAATAACAAAAAATTTGGATCCTGATGAGACGCCGAGTTACTCGGCGTCTCATCTGAATATATACTGTTTGCATAGGTATTCACAGATCCGCATTGGCAGCGAAGGGTTAAAGGGTTAAAATATATGGTTCTAGAGGACTAAATAAGACATCTTTACATAAGTAGAGGTTTTACTGTGTAGGTGAAATATCTGTCATGTAGACATATTCCTAGTTATTAGGTTATTTGCTAGCCTGTTTATTGACAAGAACAATGCACATAGTTAACCCTTTACTCCATAAATACGCCTTTCTATGAAAACAGAGTAGACCGATATCAGATGGCTCCTGTAGGAGCCGTCTGGTCAGGGCCTGCTCTGTTCTGTTTGTTTATGATATAGTATAAATATAGTTCTACAGTTTCTGTCTTGGCTAAAGCTTCCTGTGCCCCTGCATTCTCACAAAATTTAGTCTAATTTTCATGATGACATTATTTTTGTACATGAAAATTCAAACAGTAAAAGGTTAAGCATTGTGCTGAAAGATGGAATCCTCATAAGCATATTTGTATTTTTTGTAGGGTACAAGTGTGCACCCAAGTGCCCAAGTGGATTTAGTCGATCACAACAGTACTCTGATGAATGCTTTCCACTCAGGCAAGTCCATTTTACACTAACACTTTCTGTTCTTTATCCATAGTTTGAATTGAGGAAAATGAGCGCGCGTGTGTGGGGGGTGGGGCGGGGGAAGGACTGCTCTACAATTAATTCTCTATATGTCTAACGTTTTGCATCCTTCAAAATAAAACAAACATATGGTAATCGTAAAATGTAATTTCTTGCGGTTCAGAAAGCATATTTCAAGTTAAAGAATGAGTCATGCAGGAATCACCACATACAGAACGAACAGCGCCCGAACAGCAACACAAGGAAATGGCAAATGTACATAACCATAAACCATCAAGAGACGCACAAAGACAAAACAAACATACAATAGGGGGAAGATGGAAGTACCGCCTTGGAACAGTTAAACCGGTTTCTGGGCGCCCAACCTCACACTTATTCCATCCCCCACCCTAAAAGACAAACAGTGTAAAATAAATGTATCCCCTCTCCGACTAAACTACAACAACCGCGATGGCAAATACAGTGGTAAAATGCATGTATAACGAAAACGTTTAAGTGAACAAACTATTTCCACCTATCGCTAGTGTACTTAATGATTGAGCTGTAAACAGAGTAACTATAGAAAAGTAATAAAGGGTACGACAAAAACGAATAGTACAGATATCTGACGTTCTCCTTCCATTTCTGGATTTAAGAGATCGCCTTCATAGAGCACTAAACCTTTCTTGTCGGCGTACATGCAAAGAGGCCAGCGTGATTGCCAACTGTAAAAGGGTTGACAACCAAACACGCAGTATATTGTAGCACTTTAGGACCATATTCCTTTTTAATGATTTTTTGATATATTTGATGAACAAAGTGAGAAAATGGGTATGTCCAATAATTTATAATAACGAAATTTGTAAATCACATCACCATAAAATTCAGGATGTGAAATACTGTGTCGCAGAAGCGCCTTGAGATTACATTGGTACTTGACAACAAGTGAGTAGCCAATAAGCGAGAGATTTCGATAGTTAAAATTTAGAGGTTTTTCTTAGTTTATTGTATCTATATCCTTGCTTAAGCAGCTTATCAGTTAAAATGAGATTTAGACTGTTAAAATCATCAATAGATGAACAAGCTCTAGCAAAACGAATACGTTGAGATATATAAACCCCGTAAGATGGGGCACGGGGAACATCTCCGTCAAATGAGAGAAATTTACAATATTTAAATCAAAATCATCTCTTTTGTCATATATTTTAGAAGAAATCATTACATTTTGTGTGTGGCTTTTCCTGATTGACTTTACTACTTTTTTCAATTATCAATTTTAAGGTCTAGATCAAGACACGCTGCATAATTGTCGGACGGGTTAGCTTTATTAACTTTAAGTTAGAAATATCCAAATATCGAGAAGTTTCATTGAAGGCTTTTATAACATCTTCTTGTGATTGTGGATTCAAACGTAACATGAATTCTCGCTCATAGCTGTACAAAAACAAATCTGTGACAAGTGGTGCACAATTCGTACCCATAGGAATACCAATTACCTGACGGTATATAGCATTCCTATCACAGGGGTCTGGACCGCTTCATGGGGGTCCATATGTACTATATCATAACAAGAGTTCCAACTACCAGAACGGACATCCATGTACAGCAAGTATAATTATGAATGTGACTTGCAATTTTAATGATAATTTTTATTTATTTTACTATCAAATGAATATAATCTTCTGACGGTAACTTATGCACAATTATCAATCAAACAACGATTTTCCAAAAATTTCACGTGTTTTCTGGGTCATTGACAAACGTTCGTTCAATCCGGTTTCACTATTCCACAGTTATAACCTGGCGATTTTCAGTTCAAAAAGTGGCGTGGTTCAATAAAATAACCCAATTATATCACCAATATTCATTTGTTTTGTCCTCTTAATAAGTTAGCAACAGCGGCCTTTCCGCCTGTCGTTATGTTTCTATTTCAGATGGTGCCATTTTGCAACAAATTTCAATGAAGCCATATCATTGGATGAGTGAAGGAAAAGTTGGGAAATCCGTGACGTCACGTACAATGATTCTTCGACGATTTGAAGCAAACTGACAAAAATCGCTAGTTTTGCACCATATTTTGGATGCTGGGGACTAAAATATGGGAGGTGGGTGATAGTATTTATTCGTTTTATTGAACCACGCCATTTTTTATCTGCAAATTGCAAGGTTATTACTGTGGTATAGTGAAACCGGTGTGAACGAACGTTTGTCAATGGTAAAAAAACACGTGAAATTTTGAGAAAATCATTGTTTGATTGATACTTGTTTATAAGTTACCGTTATAGAAAACTATATTGTCATATCCATTTTCATGATTTGTTTATAAAACGCATTAAAAAATTTAAAAAGAAAGGTTATGATCCTATTATATTGCAACACACTGCATGTTTGGTTATCGACCCTTTTACAGTCGGTAGCTACGCTTCCCTCTTTGCTTGCGCGATGACAGGCCGAGGGTAGTACTCTATGATGGTATACTCTTAAACTTGGATACAGGAGGAGCTTACCAGACTCATGTATTATTTTTTCCCTGTCGTGCCCTTAACGGCTTGCCTGCAGGTGCTCTGACTTCAGCAAAGTCATTGAGTACATATTTGACGGATTGTCACAGTTATTATGCTATGTTTTACATGTTGTCCTGTGTTCACCGTCGTCTATGTTGTGGGTAAGTCCAGCGGGGATACCTTTATTTACAATATTTGTAAAGCTAGGGTGACTTTGAGAGAAGTGTGAGGTTAGGACGTCCGTAAACCGGTTTAAACCCCCAGTGGTGTTTTTGCTGCTGACCGTGCCAAGGCGGTACTCTCTTTGTCACCCTTCCTTTTGTTTGCCTTGCGTCTTTGTGCTTGTGGTTTGTTCATGTTGTGGAACGTTTGTCCCTGTTTCTTGTGTGTCTTTTGGTGTTTTCTGTGTTCATTTCGTGTGTGTGTGTGTGCGTGTGCGTTTGGGTGTGTGGTTGTGTGTGTGTGTGTGTGTCATGCTGTCTATCGGTGTTTTGGTGGTGGTTGCGTCTTGCATGTGGCTTTGCCTGCTTGACTACTTTTCCATTTTAATAGCCGAAAGAATTACGAAATTATTATTTAAATTGTAAGAGTTACAGTCATATTTGTATTGGTGGTACACGGATATCCGTTCTGCTAGATTATATAGTACATATAGACCCCCATGAAGCAGTTCAGACCCCTATGATTCCCATAACTTACAAATATGTTATCCAAAAGAAAGGTTAGTGAGTCGCAAACTTCTGAGCAAGTGCAGTTGGTATTATATTTCATTTGCTCGTCAGTAAAGAAAGCTTTTTCAGCATTACATGTCAGGAATGATGTTTTCCCGGCAAATACTTTCTGGATTAAGTTAGTAAGCTTATCCTTAATTAAAATATGAGGAAGAGTTTGGACAAAGTAGAAAAATCGTACGTGATTGCAGTGGATGCAATATACCCTTTGTTCTTAAGTTAAGACTTCTGAAGAGCTCTAAATAGACCAGAAAAGATTTATTCCAGAATGTTCATAAGTCTTATCGCAGTAAAATTGTACATGTTCTGTTACCTTCGTTAAACAAGACAATCTAGTAGTTGTACAGGAGCTAGAATTTGCAATGAAACGCGCTTTATGTGTTTTTTATGTAGCTGTGGTAACCAATACATCGTAGGAAATTTATGTTGTGTAATTTTGATATCGATTCCAAACTGTTCACACTTTTTGACATGGTCTGAAACGATGGTCATTTCGTCAGTAGTTACTGAAATGTATAGACCCTTTTACAGTCGGTAGCTACGCTTCCCTCTTTGCTTATGCGATGACAGACCGAGGGTAGTACTCTAAGATGATACTCATGTTTTACTTTTTCCCTGTTGTGCCCACAGGGGTCTGCACCGCTTCATTGGGATCTATATGTACAACAAGGGTTCCAACTAGCAGAACGGATATCCGTGTACCACGAGTACAAATGTGACTGTAACTCTTACAATTTAAATAATAACTTCGGAATTATTTCGGCTATTGAAAGCCAATATATTTTTCTATCAAATATATATTATCTTATAACGGTAACTTATGAACAAGTTCCAATCAAACAATGATTTTCTCAAAATTTCACGTGTTTTCGGGGTCATTGACAAACGTTCGTTCACCCCGGTTTCACTATATCACAGCAATAACCCGGCAATTTGCAGTTAAAAAATGACATGGTTTAATAAAACGAATCAATTCTAACGAGTTTTGTCAGTTTGCTTCAAATCGTCGAGGAAGGAGCCATTGTACGTGACGTCACGGATTTCCCAATTTTTCCTTCGCTCATCCAATGAAATGGCTCCATTCAAATTTGTTGCAAAATGGCAGCATCCGAAATAGAAACATAACGACAGACGAAAAGGCCGCTGTTGCTTACTTATTTAGAGGACAAAAGGAATGGAGATTGGTGATATAATTGGGCTGTTTTATTGAACCACGCCACATTTTGAACTGAAAATCGCCAGGTTATGGCTGTGATATAGTGAAACCGGTGTGAACGAACGTTTGTCAATCACCCAGAAAACATGTGAAATTTTGAGAAAATCATTGTTAAATTGATAATTGTGCATATTTTACCGTCCGGAGATTAAATTCATTTGATTGTAAAATATATTGGCTTTCAATAGCCGAAATAATTACAAAATTATCATTGAAATTGAAAGAGTTACATTCATATTTTTACTTATATTTGTACACGGATGTCTATTCTGCTAGTAGGAACCCTTGTTATTATATAGTACATATAGACCCCATGATGCGGTCCAGACCCCTGTGGTTGTGCCCTTAACGGATTCCCTTCAGGTGCTCTGACTTCAGCAAAGTCATTGAGTACATATTTGACGGATTGTCACAGTCTTTATGCTATGTTTTGCATGTTGTCCTATGTTCACCGTCTTCAATGTTGTGGGTAAGTCCGGTGGAGATACCTTTATTTACACTATTTGTAAAGCTAGAAGTGTGAGGTTAGGACGTCCGTAAACTGGTTTAAACCCTCAGTGGTGTTTTTGCTACTGACTGTGCCAAGGCGGCACTCTCTTTATCACCCTTCCTTTTGTTTGCCTTACGTCTTTGTGCTTGTGATTGTCTGAGTGTTTGTCTCTAGTTCTTGTGTGTTTGTTGGTATTTTCTGTGTTAATCTAAAGTGTAAATGTGCGTTTGAGTGTATAGTTGTGTGTGTGTTTGTGTGCGATTGGGTGCATAGTTGTGTGTGTGTCATGCTATCTATCGGTGTTTTGATGGTGGTTGCGTCCTGTATTTGGCTTCGCCTGCATGACTTTACTACCTTTCCATTTGTAAGCACAATAGTGTTTTTTGTGCAATGTGGCGGCCGTGAAACGTCTCCCCGTACATGCAATCAATATTGTTTTCTTCCTCTGGCAGGAATTGCTCTACATTCAATGCGTTTCCTCATACCTTTACACCGTACTTTGCACTTCATGGTGGCCTCGGTACTGACCGACATATTGTGTGACTATTTTAATTTCCCTTTTAAGAATTATGCCCTTTGCTTTTTCGCTAGTGTGACTTTACCTTACTCGTTTTTCTAACTTCTTACTTTTTACCCATTCAATGTTTTCTTTCATATCCTTAGTCTTCTTTTTGTCGTAACCTCTGCTATGTTTTTATTCTTTACACAACTTTTCTTTTAGTTACATATATATACCTATTTGTAGTCTACCTATATAAATTCTGAAGGGAGGTGATTCCCCGAGAGCAAAAATTGCAACACAAAAAGAGAAAATTGCAGACTCGGTTTTATTGAGTATGTTCATGAACAGTAATTGAAAGTGCAACACTGCTCACGCCCCCTAGCACCGGCTTAAGTGGTATTCAATTTTCAGAACAAGAAGTACTGAAATTCATGATCTCAAAGGATCAGAAGGTATAACAACACTGAGAATGAAGTATGGGGCGGCGTTTTACGGCCGCCACACAAGCACTTAACACCTGCTGTTGTGAAGATTATAAATTCTGAAGGGAGGTGATCCCCCGAGAGCAAAAATTGCAACACAAAAAGAGAATGTGTCGCATTTTACGGAAGGGTGCTACAATTACTACATAAATTATAAATAGTCTCCCTATACTTAAAATTACAAACTTAAACTTGTGTGTCATTTGGTGTTTTCTGTGTTCATTTCGTGGTGTGTGTGTGTGTGTGTGTGTGTGTGTGCGTTTGGGTGTGTGGTTGTGTGTGTGTGTGTCATGCTGTCTATCGGTGTTTTGGTGGTGGTTGCGTCTTGTATGTGGCTTTGCCTGCTTGACTTTACTACTTTTCCATTTACACTCTGTGTCTTCTGATTTCTCTTCTCCTACCCCGCATGTTGCGAAGTGTTTTCAGGGGCAAATAACCAATGATTAGTAAAACATGCTGGAACCTGTCTTACGTATAGGAATGGCTTGCGGGCCGGTCATGCGGTATATGCGGTGTTTTTTAGTCCGGTCACAAGGTATAAATATTAACAAAAGGCAGATTTCACAGCAGGTAAGTATTTCTAAATTTTACTTTAAAAATCTCATGTTTATGTTATAAAACTGATTTTACTGATTTACAAAATACTATTAGAAAAAATCAAAATGTTTCCACCATAATTTTAATATTATGTGATGAACTAAATCTCAAAGTTGTGTTTTTCTTTACATTTTATATACCACTGCAAAGTGTTTTTGTTTGATATACTGGTAATCCGTCTATCCATTCATCTGACTAGACACACGTTTTTCCATGCTACTTCTAGAAGTACAAAATATGAACCATGCTGGAAACACCACATACAAAACAATCAGCCGCCAAAACAGCATCACAATAAGAAAACAGCAAATGTACATAACTATCAAAACACAAAGAGACTTTCGAGTGAGTTTTGGTGAAATTGCAGTTATATTTCTTACAATGTCAGCATGTGCACCTGCAGTTTTAAGATTGTAACTACTGAGATTGCCTTTTGTGTTTCATCCGTCGTTATCTATCATCTATCATCAGTCTTCTATCGCCAACAATTTGTTTTAACAACATCTTCTCCTAAACCACGAGTTGGGTTTTCATCAAATTGCACAGAAATGACATGCAAATGACGCTTTATTAGATTTGTAAAAGGGGTTCCCGTCTGCTGCATAATTAGACCACAGGATCTAAAATTAGATTGTAACAAGAGATGTTTGTAAAACATGTATACCCCCCAGACCCCCTGACCTTTGATCTAGTGACCTCAACTATAGAGGTCATCTAGCGGTCATGACTAATCACCACAGCAACTTTGAAGATCCTAAGCCAAACCACTGATCTTTCATTGATCTGAAAACATTTCATAAGTTAAGGTCATGGTGACCTTGACCTTTGACCTAGTGACATCAACAAATATAGGGGTCATCTAGTGGTCACGACCAACTACCACAGCAAGTTTGAAGATCCCGAACCAAACCATTGAGCAGTTATTAATTGGAAACCATTTCATCAGTTAATGTCATGATGACCTTGACCTTTGACCTAGTGACCTCAAAATCAATAGGGGTCATCTAGTTGTCATGACCAACCACCACAGCAAGTTTGAAGATCCTAAGCCAAACCCTTGAGCAGTTATTGATCGCAAACCATTTCACCAGTTAAGGTCATGGTGATCTTGACCTTTGACCTAGTGACCTCAAAAATAAAAGGGGTTATCTAGTGGTCATGACCAACCACCACAGCAAGTTTGAAGATCCTAAGCCAAACCCTTGAGAAGTTATTGATCGCAAACCATTTCACCAGTTAAGGTCATGGTGACCTTGACCTTTGATCTAGTGACCTTAAAAACAATAGGGCTCATCTAGTTGTCATGACCAACCACCTAAGCAAATTTGAAGATCCTAAGCCAAAACCTTGAGCAGTTATTGATCAGAAACCATTTTACCAGTTAATAGGGGTCATCCAGTTGTCATGACCAACTACCGCAGCAAATTTGAAGATCCTAGGCCAAACCCTTGAGCAGTTATTGACCGCAAACCATTTCACCCTTTAAGGTCATGGTGACCTTGACCTTTGACCTAGTGACCTAAAAAACAATAAGACTCATCTAGTTGTCATGACCAACCACCTAAGCAAATTTGAAGATCCTAAGCCAAACCCTTGAGCAGTTATTGATCAGAAACCATTTTACCAGTTAAGGTCATGGTGACCTTGACCTTTGACATTGTGACCTCAAAATCAATAGGGGTCATTCAGTGGTCATGACCAACTACCACAGCAAGTTTGAAGATTCTAAGCTAAACCCTTGAGCAGTTATTGATCGGAAACCATTTAACCATTTAAGGTCATGGTGACCTTGACCTTTGACCTAGTGACCTCAAAATCAATAGGGATCATTTAGTGGTCATGACCAACCACCACAGCAAGTTTGAAGATCCCAAGCCAAACCCTTGAGCAGTTATTGATCGGAAACTATTTCACCATTTTAGGTCATGGTGACCTTGACCTTTGACCTAGTGACCTCAAAAACAATAGGTGTCATCTACTTGTTATGACCAACCACCACAGCAAGTTTGAAGATTCTAGGCCAAGACGTTTATTAGTTATCGTTCGGAAACCATCGATCTACCGACCGACCGACCGACCGACCGACAGACCGACCGACCGACATGTGCAAAGCAATATACCCCCATTTTTTCAAAAGGGGGGTATAATAAAACAATTTCTTTAAATGACATCTACTGACTGAATTTTCTCAGCGCCGTATCTTGGACTGCTAACAAGATTCTCACCAGATGTCGGTGAATGATCTGTAGGTAACCCTCAATCAGATTTGTCTACATAAATAGGTAATTTGGGCTAATATTAGATTTTAACTTGCATTTCCTGTAAACGACATTTCCCTCTAAAACCATCTAACCATTTTCCTCATACAAACGCCTTTTCATGCTTTTAGGCCCAGATCAGGTGGTCCCTAAAGCTCTGTTTGCTTTTGACATGGTACAGATCAGATTTTACAGTTTTTTGTTAATGTAAACATTCCCTTCAAAAGTTGATATTATAAAAATTGAGATAATAGATATGCATGCTGTCATTATTCGTTACATGAATACAGAATAGAGAAAGAGTTAGTAAATTTCCATAAAATCTCACAAGACTGATCATGAAACCCTCTGGAAAAAATCCTAGTGATCTAAAACTATATACAAACTACACAGCACATAGTGTTCTCAACTTTGAAAGAGGAGGAAGGATTTGTTGTGATTTAATTTTCCTAATTTTAATAGATAAATGTTATGTAAATCAAGTCACACAATCACCACACGATTAAATAAACAGCCAATTTAGGTTCATTCACAGTCCAAATTCAAAAAAGTACAAAAATGAGTCATGCAGAAAACACCACATACAGAACAAACAGTCGCCCGAACAGCAACACAAGGAAACAGCTAATGTACATAACTATAAAAACAACAAGAGACGCACAAAGACAAAACAAACATACAATAGGGGGAAGTACCGCCTTGGAACGGTCAGTGACAAAAGTCACTGGGGGTTAAACCGGTTTATGGGCGCCCAACCTCACACTTATTTCATCCCCACCCTAAAAGACAAACAGTGTAAATAAACGTATACTCTCTCCGACTAATCTACAACAACCGCGACGGCAAATACAGTGATAAAGTGCATGTATAACGAAAACATTTAAGTGAACAAACTGTATCCACCTATCGCTAGTTTAATTTCAACCAGTAACATGGTTTGTATTCAGCACTATTTTGCACTGCCCGCTGCACACAATTTGTAAATTGACCTGCCCCTGTGACACAGAGGTCAGGTTAATCTGCCCTTCAAACAAACTATAATGTTTTTCGCAACCACCACATGGACTGGGGCTGTCTCCCACAGACAAATAGCCAACATGAACACTGCTAACCCATTTCCACTGCGAAATACCTGAAAGCTACACCCTAAAAGCCATACCCTGAATTCGCCTTCTATATGCATACGCAAATCTGAATTGCATAAAAGTACATGTATGAGTCATGCAGGAAACACCGCATACAAAACACTCAACCACCCAAACAGCACCACAACGACAAACAGCAAATGCATATATATATAAGACACAAAGAGACGCACGGTCATAACAAACAAACAATAGGAGGAAGAGGGAGGTACCGCATTGGAAAACTTGATAATAAATTCTGAAAGGAAATGATCCTCGAGAGAAAAAATTGCAACACAAAAAGAGAAATTGCAGACTCGGTTTTATTGAGTATGTTCATGAACAGTAATTGAAAGTGCAACACTGCTCATGCTCCTAGCACCGGCTCAAGCGGTATTTAATTTTCAGAACAAGAAGTACTGAAATTCATGATCTCGAAGGATCAGAAGGTATAACAACACTGAGAATGAAAAACTTGATAATGCAGTCGATATGGAATTTAGAAAACTACCATTGCCTTTTTCAATCAATTCCATACCATCTGGCTGGAAAATTGTTTGGTTAACTATCTGATGATTGGAATGTTTTCAATAAAACAGTACAAAAATCAGTCAAACAGGAAACACCACATACAAAACAAACATCCGCCCGAACAGCACCACAACAAGAAAACCACAAATGTACATTACTATCAAAATACAAAGAGACGAACACAGACAAAACAAACAAACAGTAGGGGGAGATGGAAGTACCGCCTTGGAACGGTCAGTGACAGTACTCATTGGGAGTTTAATCAAGTTTAGGGGCGACCAATCTCACATTTTTTCCATCCGCACCATAAAAGACAAACAATATAAACAAACGTATCCCCCTTCCGGATTATCTACAACGACCGCGATGGTAAAAAGTGATAATTTGCAAGTAGAACGGAAACCTCTTTAAGTGAAACAAACTGTATCCAGTATTCAGGTGCGGATCCACGATATCAGATTGGGGGGGGGGGGCGTAGAATTTTCTTTTTGGAGGGAGGCGGCGTAGAATTTTATGTTTGATGACATAACTAAATGGTGTGTTTGTAATACATTTTGAAAATCAGCATAATTTGTTGAGGGAATTAAAAAGAAACTGAGATTAAATCTTTGTTTTAGTGGGTTTTTTTTTCTAAAATTTTACTTAAAAAGTAATGTTTATCTGGCCATTCTACAGTAGGATGGCTGTGACTGTGTCCCGGTACGTATATCCAAGGTCGAGGTCGACCAATTGGACTTAGAATTTGCGTTTAGCATTTGAGTTAAGGAAATATGTTAACCTAAATTTATGTTGAAAAGGTCAACTTATTTACATAACCTTTGTGATAAATCGTAGAAACTTGAAACACCATTACAAGCTTTACATGTGGGCAAGTGTACATAACTCTCTGTCAAGCATTTTGACAGAATAATTACCCCTTTTAACCTAGAAAGTTTTCTCTAAAAGTCCACTTATGTACATAACCCTTTGAGATAAAGCTATGAAACTTGGAACACAACTCTGTCAAGCATTTTGACAGAATTATGACCCTATAACTAAAGATTTGAAACTTGGAACACTTGTTTGCCCTCACAAGCTTCATCAGTAGGCAAGAGTAAAAACTCTGTCAAGTCTTTTTATTGAATTATGGTCCTTTTGAATTTAGAAGTTTTAGTTAAAGTTTTTGATAAAGTCCACTTACTTACATAACCCTTTGAGATAAAACTTTGTCTACCACCACAAGCTTCATCTGTTTAAAAAGGGACGTATTATATAACACTGTCTGCCCGTCTGTCTGCAATATCTCTAACTCAAATTATGTTTGGATGATCCTTTTCATATTACACCATAATGTTTATCTGGACATGCTACAGTAGGATTCGTGTGTTCCGGTATGTATATCCAAGATCAAAATCGCACACTTTTACAAATGTGTTAAGCTCAGTTTAGGTTGAAGATGGCATCGACGGGCATATATTGTACCTACTGGCACTCTTGTGAATAATCTTTGTAAATGACATCACCATAAAATGCAGGATGTGAAATACCGTGTCGCAAGAGCGCCTTAAGATTACATTTGTACTTGCCAAAAGTGAGAGATATATCTGTATCCTTGCTTATCCATTGCTATTAATGAAAACGTTTGCTGCATGGTAATATTGACAGAAGCTAAGCCCAGGTTAGCACCGCCTGAACGAGATCGTGCTGTTAAAAAGACATGTTTGATGACACTGGATCCGACACACCTTACAGTAACTAGACCTAAACTAGCTTGCCTATTTTTAATAGAGAGGCAAAACATGGTGTATCAAACTAGTCTTAAATCATAGAAGGTAATGTACTACCAGCTGGTGGAAACATTCTAGTATAGGTGATGGATTTGCCGCTGGGTCTAGTGCCAACTGTTGAAATCGAGAGAGTGCTTGCGAGAAATAGAATCAGCGGTTTCATTGAAAGACGACGCAAGATGAACACATCAAACGTTATGTTACATTTCGTTGTGAGTAACACAAATTGACTCACCGGATTCATCAGATGGGTAGCTCTACGTGACTGTTTATTCAACACTATGAACAAGATTTCATTGTCTATCTTAAATAGGATTCGTTTACATGTATTTGCCATGAGTAGGCACCATAGTATGACTGCTAAAAGAACCCGTATCATTTCCAAGCATGCCATATCTTGCAAAATCGGACAATGCACCCCTTTGGCAGACCATTGGTAAAACACCACTTTTCTTTGAAATAGCAACCACAGCCAAGATCATTGCTAGACTAAACTCGTTCAAGTATATGCATAACCCCATTAAAATCTATCAGACAGGTATATCAAGAAGGTAATTCAAATGCTAATACATGTATCTTCTTTGATTGTCTGGGTAAGACGGACCGTGTGGTAACTTTTGAAACAACCCTTTAAGAAGATCGTAGAACCTTGGAAAGAAGGCATGCTTGAACGGACTGCTCTGCAAACAAATTTTAGCTTACCAACCAAGCTCTCCAACTCTCACTTGACACTTTTTTTCGAGTGATTAGAGAAGTAAGCAGTTCCAGAAGTTGTTCAAGTTTTACTAGAGGTATTCTAACAACCTATTAATTAGAGTCAAGATTAAGACCAAGAAACACCATGGTAGTTGTAGTTCTCACTTATTTATCTGCTGCAATGGGAACATTCATCCCATCACAATCGGAAAAGTAGTAAAGCCACATGCAAGACACAACCACCACCAAAACACCGATAGACAGCATGACAGACACACACAACCACACACCCAAACGCACACACACACGAAATGAACACAGAAAACACCAAAAGACACACAAGAACCAGAGACAAACGTTCCACACATGAACAAATCACAAGCACAAAGACGCAAGGCAAACAAAAGGAAGGGTGACAAAAGGAAGGGTATCAAAAATTCTGAAGGGAGGTGATCCCCATAGAGCAAAAAATGCAACATAAAAAGAGAAAATTGCAGACTCGGTTTTATTGAGTCTGTTTATGAACAGTAATTGAAAGTGCAACACTGCTCACGCCCCCTAGCACCGGCTTAAGCTGTATTCAATTTTCAGAACAAGAAGTACTGAAATTCATGATCTCGAAGGATCAGAAGGTATAACAACACCGAGAATGAAGTACGGGGCGACGTTTTACGGCCGCCACACAAGCACTTAACACCTGCGGTTTTGAAGATTATAAGCTCTTAAGGGAGGTGATCCCCCGAGAGCAAAAAATTGCAACATAAAAAGAGAAAATTGCAGACACGGTTTTATCTGTTCATGAACAGTAATTGAAAGTGCAACACTGCTCACACCCCCTAGTTGGCAATGCAGGGAACCAGCAGCTCCAATAAAGACAAAATCATCTAGATAGTGATCAAGTGTCTGTTTTGGGGGGTTATAGGACATTAATAAATGAAGAAAAGAGGATATAATCTTAAAAAGCCGGCCAGAAATCTTACAACCCATTTGCTAGCATTTATCTTTGTAATATTTCCCATCTAGACAGATACCCAGCAAATGAAAATCATCTTAGTGTATAAGAAGAAGGTGAAAAGCAGATTCCACATCTCGTTGGGCCTTCAATGCTGATCTACCTAAGTTGAAAACCATATTAGCTACCTTGTCAAAATATGTGCAATGTATAGTGCTTAATGCATCATCTGTTTCATCATTCATACTGCCATTTGTTGGGCACAAAATGTGAGTAATGAGACGCCAAGCGTCATCAGAGTTTGCTAAGACTCCTATTGATGGAAGTCTCGTATTAGAAATCGGAGGAATCGAAAAAGGGTCCCATGACCCTACCAGATTCAACCCTTTAGCAAAGTGCTCAGAGTGAGCTTTTGTGATCGCATGATGTCCGTCGTCCGTCGGTGTGCATCGTGCGTCGTGTGTCGAGTGGCATCCACAATTTCAACCTCTAAAATTATTCTCCTCTGAATCAACAAGGTTCTCAGCTTTCATATTTGGCACATATCATCATATTCATCATATTCTTGTCCTCTACAAAAGTTCTTTAAATTATGCCCCTGGTGTCAAAATTTGCCAGTCCCGGGTATGGCCAGTTTTCTATAGAAACATAAAGTGAAAATGTTGAAAATCTACTCCTCTGAATCAGAAAGGTTCTCAGCATTTATAGTTTGCATATAGCATCAGGTTTAGGTACTTTACAAAAGTTGTAAAAAGTTAGCGCCTGGGGTCAAATTAGCCTTGCCCCATGAGTGACCATTTCTATAGAAACATATAGTGAGAACTTTGAAAATCTTCTGCTCTAACACAGGAAGGATCTAAGCTTTTATATTAGGCACATAGCACCATGTTCAGGTCCTCTGCAAAACGTATATAAATTATGCTCTTGGGTCAAATTCTGCCCCGCCCCAGGGGTGGCCAATTTTTTACAGAAACATTTAGTGAAAACAGAAAATCTTCTCCTCTGAAACTGGAAGGATCTCATCTTTCATACTTGGAACATAGCACAATGTTGAGATCCTCTACAAATGTGGTATTATTAATGTCCCAGGGATTTTGGCTTCAATAGAAGTATATAATGAAAACTTTGAAAATCTCCACTGTTTGTCTGGTGAGCGGTATCAAGGCCATCATTGCCCTCTTGTTTAATCTTAGCATGAACACTTTCTTGATGGTCACTAACTGATTAAAGACAAGTAACGAATCAAGCTGCTCTAGGACCAACAAATTGGACCCAGCAACACTTACTGTATTTATGCTTGTATGAACACACAAAACAACTGCATGGATCTTTGAAGCTGTAGTCATAGCAGAAACCATCAGTACCTGCTAAAGGTTTCATCATAGTCACGCCAACCAGAACCACCCTGCCGCTGAATACCAAGCCGAATAGTTTGCATATAATTCAGGATTCTTGTGCTTTGTTGGGGTGGACAGCTAAGAATATATTGGCGTAAACGCGAATGGCACCTGTCCATTGCTTAGTGGTTGCAACTTGCTGTCTATCGGTGTTTTGGTGGTGGTTGCGTCTTGCATGTGGTTTTGCCTGCTTGACTTTACTACTTTTCCATTTATAAGCACAATAGTGTTGTTTTTGCAGTGTGGCGGCGGTGAAACGTCTCCCCGTACATCTAATCAATATTGTTTTCTTCCTCTTGCAGGGATTGCTCTACATTCAATGTGTTTCCTCATACCTTTACACCGTACTTTGCACTTCATGGTGGCTTCCGTACTCACCGACATATTGTGTGACTATTTTAATTTCACTTTTAAGATTTGTGCCACTTGCGTTTTCTCTAGTGTGACTTTACCTTATTTGTGTTTCTTCTTACTTTTTACCCATTCAATGTTTCACTATGCATTGTTTCACTCATATTCTTAGTCTTCTTTATTTTTGTCTTAACCTCTGGTATGTTTTATATTATTTTACACCACTTTTCGTTACATACGTATGTCGCTTTTTACAGAAGGGTGCTACAATTACTACACAAAATATGAATAGTCTCCCTAAACTCAAAATTAATAACTCAAACTTACACTCTGTGTCTTCCGTTCAGATTCCTCATAACCTGGCTAATTTCCAATCACTACAGCCGTCAGTTTGTATTAAACCTCTAAAATTGTCTTCTGCTTCATCTTTTCATGTTCCCTCTTCGGCTATTAGTAACATTTTTCATAATGGACCTAAAATCGTTTTGTCTCCTTTAAAGCAATCTATCATTCGTTATGGTAAAGTCCAGCTAAATTCACATTATTTGAACAAAAGACATAGGGTGTATCCAATAATCACTAAGTGCAATAGTAAGAGGTGTATGTGTTGCAATTTCATTTCTACTAGATCAACAATTAAATATCTTGTTAATGGTAGAGTGTTTAGTGTGAAGATTAATTCTGATTTAGACTGAAACTCATCTAATATTATATATGTTCTTACATGAAATGCGCCACGTTGTGGCATTCAATATGTAGGTCAGACAGGACGTTCTTTAAAAACTAGGTTTCGTGAACACAGTTACCATTGCCGGATCAAAAAAGTACGCAATTTTCTTTACCAGCATTTTCGTCATACAGGACATTCTTTCAAATATGTTTCGGTTCAACCAGTAGAACAAATTTATTATGATTCTAACCCTACTGGTAGTTTAAATTCTAAAGCTCGTTTTATCACAGAGCTAGACTGGATAAAGAAATTACAAACACCTTTTCCTTTAGGCCTTAATGATAACATTTTCCAAAGCGGCAACATTTCTAAAGATCCAAGTATCGATATTTTCTCTATATTTTCTATTCGAAAACGTAAAAGTAGATCACATGGCAGACGTAGATATGGTAATATTAAGCGTAAATTACGTCGTAATATGTCTATTCATGATTTACATACTGTTCTAAAACAAACTGGTAAACATTCTATGTTATCTTGATTATCGTCTTTACCTGTCTTAAGTCAATAGACGAAGAGGCTGATAAAATCTATATGCGTACAGATCCGTTAATTAATACTGCCTCACTTATACAAAGTTACACACAGCATGTTCTTCGTCCACGTACTGATAAAGAATCTGAACATAAAAGACATTTTCTGAAACTTCAGTTCCTAAATAAAGGTATCGATTTTATTGATATTCAAAGTATAGTTCGTGATAAGAATGTAATCGATGCTATTCCCAAATATTTCATCAACTCTGAATCACCTAGCATCTGTTATAAATATAATAAACCTATTAGAAATGTTATTTTGAACTACAATAAAATTGTCTCTGACTTAAATAGTGATGTTAATACCCCTGTTTCTTGAGATTGTAGCATTTCTAGCTTTTGCTATAAACCAGTTGGTCATGTCATTACTGGTAATTTTGATATCATTAAGGATAAACGTCTCAGGACCCTCCTAACTAAAGGACCTAAATATAGATTACCTTCCCTTATTGATTTTGACGCTTGTCGAACTCATATTGCGGAAGCTATTCAAGAATTCTGCATCAAATGGTGTCGACGAGAACATGCTGATGTTAATGCCCTTTCGGATTGGAAGAAATGTATTTTCGATATTATTGATACACGAATAACGTTTTACAAATCAAATAACCATCTTTTACCACCTCGACCTAGAGTTACATTTCGCTACTTGAAGAAAAACATTTCTAATTTTCATTCAAATTATGTTCCTGCTGACAAGGCATCAAACAATGTAATCATTATTTGAAGATTGTACTATGCTGATGTTTTAAAGAAGGAGCTAACTGATTCAAAAACTTATATAACAGTTCAAACACCTGAAAAAGATATAGTCTCGGAACATGTAAAAATGTGCAATGATTTTAAGTCTGGTCCAAACATAAAACAACATAAACTTTCTACTTTGTACTGGATTCCGAAACTACATAAAAACCCTTATAAGTCGCGTTTTATTGCCAACTCTAGCTGTTGTACCACTACTAAATTATCTATACTTTTAACGTCCTGTCTTTCTACGATCAAAGAACATGTTAAACGCTACTGTGCTAAATATATGAAAATTTTGGTATTAATGTTTTTTGGTCCATAAAAAATTCAAATGATGTTTTAAAAAATCTTGAAAATGAACAGTATAACATTTCTTTACTGAGCTCTTATGATTTTTCTACACTATATGCTACTCTGCCTCACCATCTTATAAAGGATAGACTTATTAAATTAATAGAAAAAACCTTTGCCAGAGAAAACAAAATGTTCATTGCTTGTAATGTTCAACGTTCATTCTTTTCGAATTCAGAAGTTGAACATTACACAATGTGGACTTGCCTTAATGTTTGTAGATCTCTTACCTTTTTTTAGATAATATATTTGTGTGTTATGGAGACACCATATATCGTAGTTGTTGGTATACCCATGGGTACAAATTGTGCCCCTCTTGTTGCAGATTTGTTTTTGTATTGCTACGAGAGGGATTTTATGCTTAGCTTAAAACCTGATACACAGACCGATATCGTTAATGCTTTTAATAAAACTTCAAGGTATTTAGACGATATTTTGAATTTAGATAATCCTTATTTTGATACTATGGTTTCTTCAATCTACCCAAAAGAACTGTCTTTAAACAAAGCTAATCAATCTGACATTAATGCTTCATTTTTAGATTTGAATCTTTCAATTACAAATGATAAATGGAAAAGCAGTATAGGCAAGCAGGCAAAGCCACATGCAAGACGCAACCACCACCAAAACACCGATAGACAGTATAACATACACACACACACAACCACACACCCAAACGCACACACACACACACGATTTCGATAATAAAATTTAGAAAAGTTTCGTCCAAAGTATACGATAAAAGAGAAGATTTTAATTTTAAAAATAGTTAATTATCCTTTTCTAGATGGGGATGTGCAACGTTCTACATCTAATTGGTGTTTATATTTCTCAACTTATTAGGTTTGCCCGAGCCTGTTTTTTGCTTGAAGATTTTAACAGACGTTATTTAGTTATAACTGATAAACTTCTTAAGCAAGGTTACAGATATCACAAACTTCGGAAAACCTTTTCTAAATTTTATTATCGAAATTTACCTCTCATTAGTAAATATAATTGCAATCTACGGACGTTACTGCGACAAGGCATTTCTCAACCAGAATTTTATGGGGATGTTATCTACAAACTTAGGAAAATTCGGGGTCATATCCATTTTCATGATTTGTTTATAGAACGCATTAAAACATTTAAAAAGAAAGGTTATGATCCTATTATATTGCAACACACTGCATGTTTGGTTATCGATCCTTTTACAGTCGGTAGCTACGCTTCCCTCTTTGCTTGCGTGATGACAGGCCGAGGGTAGTACTCTATGATGGTATACTCTTAAACTTGGATACAGGAGGAGCTTACCAGACTCATGTATTATATTTTCCCTGTCGTGCCCTTAACGGCTTACCTGCAGGTGCTTTGACTTCAGCAAAGTCATTGAGTACATATTTGACGGATTGTCACAGTTATTATGCTATGTTTTACATGTTGTCCTGTGTTCACCGTCGTCTATGTTGTGGGTAAGTCCAGCGGGGATACCTTTATTTACAATATTTGTAAAGCTAGGGTGACTTTGAGAGCAGTGCGAGGTTAGGACGTCCGTAAACCGGTTTAAACCCCCAGTGGTGTTTTTGCTACTGACCGTGCCAAGGCGGTACTCTCTTTGTCACCCTTCCTTTTGTTTGCCTTGCGTCTTTGTGCTTGTGGTTTGTTCATGTTGTGGAACGTTTGTCCCTGGTTCTTGTGTCTCTTTTGGTGTTTTCTGTGTTCATTTTGTGGGTGTGTCTGTGCGTTTGGGTGTGTGGTTGTGTGTGTGTGTGTGTCATACTGTTTATCGGTGTTTGGTGGTGGTTGCGTCTTGCCTGTGGCTTTGCCTGCTTGACTTTACTACTTTTCCATTTAGCTTACAGAAGTGCCAAAATGCACTGGTACCAGTGAATGGGTTAATATGCAATGCCATTATGAGAATTCAGCAAACAGACATTCATGGTGCCATTATTTCTTTCTCGAGTATTCATGGAGTAAATGTTGTTTTGTGCTGCTATAAACCCAGACCACTTAATAGGGTTTGCCCTGCTTGTACATAGAATAATACATGTTTGTGCTATTACAAAGGAGCCTTTGTTCACAACATCATTGAAATGTAGCTGATTAATATTCATGATGTCCTTTTTCTTACGTTAGTATTAATACTCGGTGGATAAACCATAATTTTCCAAGCTACAGTACTATTGCCAACAGGTTATACCCAGATCAGGGCGCTCCTAGTTGGGCTTTCCGATCTGGGATTGTGCTTTTTGACGTATAAATAATTAGCATGACAGATAGAAAATGCTTTATGCGTAAAGTAAACCACTCATTACCATTTACGTCTGTCTTTGAATGCGGAAGAGATTCACAAAATCATGTAGACCCATACCTGGCAGTTCCTCTGTGAGTTGTCTCATCTGGATACGCTCCGTTTACTATTGAAAGTTCGTTCTGTGTATTTTAATTTGTTATAGTGTACAGTATGATTACATTGATCGATAAACCGCATTTGTGTTGCTTTTGCTATCTGTTGTTTATCACGTTTGTTGTTTTCAGGGATTCTGGGGTGTTCTTCAGAACCTTTTCCTGGAGTTCTTCTCATTTCGTCGGGAGTTTCTTACGGACGTAGGACGTCCGTAAACCGGTTTAAACCCCCAGTGGTGTTTTTGCTGCTGACCGTGCCAAGGCGGTACTCTCTTTGTCACCCTTCCTTTTGTTTGCATTGCGTCTTTGTACTTGTGGTTTGTTCATGTTGTGGAACGTTTGTCCCTGGTTCTTGTGTCTCTTTTGGTGTTTTCTGTGTTCATTTCGTGTGTGTGTGTGCGTTTGGGTGTATGGTTGTGTGTGTGTGTGTGTCATGCTGTCTATCGGTGTTTTGGTGGTGGTTGCGTCTTGCATGTGGTTTTGCCTGCTTGACTTTACTACTTTTCCATTGAGAATGAGCATTGTTTAGAACAGGCAGTTGACCCGTAGAAGAAAGTGATACGTGCTATGCAATAACCGGAAGAAAACTAGTGCTAACAAGATTCTGAAAACCAACGTACTCCTGCTTCAATTAAATAGGTTTTGTCTCCCCATAAATGGGGGACGTATTGATTTTGGCAGAGTTGTCTGTTTGTCCGTCCATCTGTCTGTCACCAACTTGTGTCGCATGTATCTCTGAAACTACTGCAGCTAGAGTCGCCAAACTAATCGTTGAGATATTGCTCCTGATATGATAACTTTAAATATGAAAAACTGTGTGTTTCATGTATCTCTAAAACAAGTAGCTCTAGAGTCACCAAACTCCACAGGGATGTTTACTAGTTGTGCACCTGGGGTATTTGAATCGTTTACCCAGACAACTTTGTAGTTATTGCCTTGTTGACTTTAAATTAAACAAACTTTTTGCCAAGCGTATCTCTGAAAGCGTGATTGCTAGAGTCGCCAAACCTCACAGGAATGTTGACCAGCATGAGTTGTTGTGCATTTGGCTCTTTTGAATTGTCTCTCCTTGACTTAAAATATGAGAAACTGTGTGTCGCGTGTATCTCTGAAACCAGTAGGGCTAGAGTCACCCAACTAAACACGAGTGTTCACCAGCATGAGTTGTTGCATATTTTTATATGATCGTCGAAACACTGGAGGGATGTAGGTACATACATGTACAGTAAAACCAGTCTTAGGCGGCCATCAAAAACAGGTCTACTTAAAGGACTTTAAGGTAGTTGGTGCCTAAGTGCGGGTAGGGTGGATCATAGAACTTTGTTGGAAGCTTTTTGCATTATTTTTGAACTGTGTTGGACAGCCGCGTGTTTTTAAGACATGCGTTTTTAATAAATGAATGCCCGCTTAAGGCGACTTCTGGTTTTGACATGTCCATGAAGCGTGATACTGAAATAAGCATTTTAACATTCTCCTAAAATGTTTCAATGTATTGCCGAACTAGTGATGAAATAGCATATCTGTATCTGTAAATTATGCAGATAAGATACATGTATTTCGCAGAAAGCGTACTGTTATGCAATGTACATCTTTGTATGAAAAGAAGACTGAATCCCCCTTCACCTTGGACCTTGGACGGGGACACATCATACAAATGAACAGTTTGTGAATGATAAAATTTTTTAAACAAATGCTCGACAGTAAAATCACAAAGACAAGTAACAAACAACAACTTGAGTGTGCAAGTACGTTTCTTACTATGATGCCCCTATTTATTTCGATGCCAAAATGTGCATAAAATTCTTTGACAATTACGATCAGTCTCTTGTTTTAGGCCGGATGATACAAAGTGCAAATCATGATATGTGATCGGCGGCTTGCTGGAGGGACGTAAATACATATGCATAATATGTGTACTTTCGTCTTTAAAATATGACACTTCAATATGCTTTCCGATGTTCCGATTTAAAACATTGCAATATGTATCCCTTGCCATGCTCGACACAGTCCATGCATTTGGCTTGCATTTATAAATATAATATATTGTAAACTTCCAAAGAAGTTATTTTAAATGATGCATAAATAGTAGCACATAGTCATACGTACACCATCAGTCACTAATGACTTCTTTTGAACACAAAATAAAAAAGAAGCTGACAAAAACGCATGAAAACGATTAAACGTAGCTATTAGGTGACTACACAGGAGGCTGCCTATAGAAAAACAATGTAAATGGAAAAGCAGTAAAGTCAAACAGGCAAAGCCACATGCAAGACGCAACCAACACCAAAACACCGATAGATATCATGACACACACACACAACCACACACACAAACGCACACTCACACACGAGATGAACACAGAAAACACCAACAAACACACAAGAACTAGAGACAAACACTTCACACATGACCAAAATCACAAGCACAAAGACGTCAGGCAAACAAAAGGAAAGGTGACTAAGAGAGTACCGCATTGGCAGGGTCATTAGCAAAAACACCACTGGGGGTTTAAACCGGTTTACGGACGTCCTAACCTCACATTTCTCTCAAAGTCACCCTAGTTTTACAAATAGTGTAAATAAAGCCTATTTAAGCTGCGATGGTTGCTGTGTATCAACTATTTATTTCTATAAACAAAATACACTGTATATTATATGCATAATTATGCCAATCTGTTGGTCCTTTGTCATCTCCTTGTATGAGGATCGTTAACAGTATTGGAATAATACTCCGAAATGCACTAAATGCATGAGGAATAAATTACATTTCTGTTTGGATTCGAATTTGATTCTACTTATTATTGTCCAATAATATTCTTTCTTGGTAGCTTTTGTTGTTTGCACAAAATGGTATATGCAAGAGGACTGGGAATACTATATGCTTTATTAGTCTAATTATAACAGCAGATTTTTTTCTCGGCAGGTAACAGGGTTTGATCTCTGATCGAGTCGTACTTTTTGTGAGACTTGATTTGGACCCAAAATGTTCACACAAAAAGTTATTCTCTACTTTTGTTTGCCTTGCGTCTGTGCTTGTGATTTTGTTCATGTGTGGGGCGTTTGTCTCTGGTTCTTGTGTGTCTTTTGGTGTTTTCTGTGTTCATTTCGTGTGTGTGTGCGTTTGGGTCTGTGGTTGTGTGTGTGTCATGCTGTCTGTCGGTGTTTTGGTGGTGGTTGCGTCTTGTATGTGGCTTTGCCTGCTTGACTTTACTACTTTTCCATTTAACCCTCCCCAACGAGAGGATACTTGTGTAATGCCACAATGAATATTAATGAGATCATTTGTATAATGGCACAGTGTAATTTGGCTCACATCGAAACTATAGAATCTCTTTGTCACCCTTCCTTTTGTTTGCCTTGCGTTTTTGTTCATATGTGGAGTGTTTGTCTCTGGTTCTTGTGTGTCTGTTGGTGTTTCCTGTGTTCATATCGTGTGTGAGTGTGCGTTTGGGTATTTGGTTGTGTGTGTGTTACGTGTGTGTGTCATGCTGTCTATCGGTGTTTTGGTGGTGGTTGCGTCTTCCATCTATATCATACCACAAGCAAGCAGAGCAGACCCTGATCAGATGACTCCTGACCTGGATCTGGAATGTTTGCAAATACGTGAAAAGGCGGTCATATAAGGAAATGATTAAGAACTTACTCCTTTATAAATAAATGACAACATGAATTTAACAAAAATGGCACACGAAAACAAAGACAGACACTGTAGAATCGGGTCTATATTGTAGTGTCTTTGACCAGCCTTAGTCACGGTCGAACCTCACTCAACACGGAACAGACACTCGCTAATTGTGGAACAATGTTTCTCTCAAATCTAGAGGCACTAAACCTTGCATTTAATAAGTGTTGTCAGTTACGCACATCTGCAGGAAAGGCTTTATTCAAGTTGTTGTTGACGCTTCCGCGACATTTCGCCAACCATATTACCTGATGCACTATTGGTTGTTTACATACTACGTCACTTAGACTAACAGCGTCACACTGTGTTATTTGTCAAAAATGCCGAAATGGAAGGCTGAAATCACCTATATTACTTAATTGTTAAAGTCAAATGCATGCTTCAATAGGGGTTTTCAATTTTGAAATATCTCTTAGAATAAGTTCAACCGTTCAAAATGATCAAAACTTCGAACATCTCTTTTAATCATCTCTTTGATCACCTCTTTGAATAATGTTTGTCAAATTGACCATTTATCACATTAATGACTATTTTATTTGATCGGTTTTCACCGTCAGAGTATAAAAGGGGCGAACATCATTCTAAAGGGAGGAGACGAAACAAAATATTTAGGATGAACAGCACGCTTGTGTCCTTTTGAGGCAGAAACATTAATGTATTTGGTAAAGATTAAGCAAACCTTTCATACCAAACAAATTGAAGTAAATACAATGTAGTAATTCAATATTACTTGGAATTTTATTTGAGTATTTTATGATAAATTTCTACTGAATCAACGTAAATAAAACAAAACTGACGTTACAAAAATCATTTCCTTCGATTTCAAGTTATTAAATCCATGGATGCAGATGTAGGCTGCTACGGTTATTTGAAGATCCAGTAAAATTCGGCGTTTTTATAAATGGTATGCAGAGAGAGAAAAAAAGCAGAAATATTTTGAATTGGCAGAACACTGACTGCTGTTTTAACATGTCTCCCAGTTGCTGATCTGGGCTACTGATCTGGATCTCAGAGCCACTAAGCCCACTCTAGACTAAATCATTCAACAATATACCCTTAGCAATTATAGCAGACGCTGATCAGATGACATCTGTAGGATCCGTCTGATCTGGATCTACTCTGCTTGTACATGCGTGAAAAGGGGACTGTTTGTTCTATATGTGGTGTTCCTGTATGACTCAGTTTTGTACTTTTAGAATAAATATACTATACCATAAAAGCAAAACATACCCAGATCATGCGATTCCTGTAGGAGCTGTCTGATCTGGATCTCCTCTGTTTATAACTGCAACAACGGGCGGCTGTTTGTTATTTTTTTTTACTTTTACCTGCTTACACAGGGCCGTACCCAGGAAATTCTTGCTGGAGGGGGGGGGGGGGGCGTAGAGGGGAAGGCACGGGAGGGGTGTCCCCTCCCGGTAGCCGAATATTTTTTGGCTTGCCAAATTGAATGGTGCAATTTCCTGCTATCTGAATCACTCTATCAAGATATAATTTATGTTATAATATAGGAAATCAGTTCCGTTTTCACCTGGGTTTCAGTGTATAGACTTACAGACGGATATGTGTTCATGATTTTTTTCCATTGACAGACAGACGTGATCTTGGTTAAAGTTTGTTTGCCTTTGACACAAAGACAGACAGACATATGACCATGTCTAAAGATTTTTGCCATTGACATACAGACATATGCAAAGTTTTTTTCTGTAAGAATAAATAACTGAAATGCAAATATATAGATTATTTTGTTTTTCTGAACATTACCAAATTATATACAAAAAAAGCAAAATATCCAAATAAATATACACTCAACTAACCATGGCATCACAATGGGTTCTTTTTTCTAAATGTGAAAATAACACTGATCAAAACTACAAACATGAAATGTTACAGTTTAATAAGAGGGCCATGATGGTCCTTAATCGCTCACCTGGCAGGGCTTTTTTCTATATATTTGCAATAAGTTTCAGGGCTTTTTTAGCCGATTTTATAGCCCTTATTCGGCTATATCCCCAATGGCAAAATGAATGTTTTTCACCCATTTATTTTAGCAAAATTCCCAATCTCAAGTCACCAAAAAAATCCATGAAAAACGTTAACAAACCTCGATTTATTCAGTACAACCGATCTGGGGACGAATCATTCATACTTTTTATACGCCCACCTAATAAATGTGGTCGTATATTGTCGTGGGCCTGTCCGTCCGTCCGTTCGTTCGTTCGTTCGTTCGTTTGTTCGTTCGTTCGTTCGTTCGTTCGTCCGTCAACATTTCGTTTGTCCGCTGTTTTCTGGGAAAACTATTTGACAGATATTAATGAAACTTCACACTAATGTTTAATGCATCAAGATCTGAAGCTGAGTTGATTTTGAGGTTCATTTGATTTGTTGTTTCGGAGTTATGGCCCTTTTACTAAACAGATAATGCAAATACATGCAAATTGTTTGTCCGCTGTTTTCTGGGAAAACTATTTGGCAGATATTAATGAAACTTCACATAAATTATCAATGCATCAAGATCTATAGCTGAGTCGATTCTGAGGTTCATTTGATTTGTTGTTTCAGAGTTATGGCCCTTTTACTAAAAATATAATGCAAATACATGCAAATTGTTTGTCCGCTGTTTTCTGGGAAAACTATTTGGCAGATATTAATGAAACTTCACAAAAATATTAAATGCATCAAGATCTGAAGCTGAGTTGATTCTGAGGTTCTTTTAATTATTCATTTCAGAGTTATGGCCCTTGTCCTTAAAAATATGCAAATAGTTTGTCCGCTGTTTTCTGGGAAAACTATTTGAGAGATATTAATGAAACTTTACACAAAGGGTTTAATGCATCAAGATCTGAAGCTGAGATAATTCTAAGATTCATTTGATTTGTCGTTTCAGAATTATGGCCCTTGTATTTAAAAAATAATGCAAATACATGCAAATAGTTTGTCGCTGTTTTCTAGGAATCTATTTGAGAGATATTAATGAAACTTCACACAAATGTTAAATGCATCAAGATATGATACTGAAATTATTCTGAGGATCATTTAATTTATCGTTTCAGAGTTATGACCCTTGTACTTAAAAAATAATGCAAATGCATGCAAATAGTTTGTCCGCTGTTTTTTTGGAAAACTGTTGGAGAGATATTAATGAAACCTCACAAAAATGTTTAATGCATCAAGATTTGATTCTGAGTCGATTTTGAGGTTTATTTGATTTGTTGTTTCTGAGTTATGGCCCTTTTACTTAAAAAATAATGCAAATATATGCATAAAGTTTGTCCGCTGTTTTCTGGCAAAACTATTTGACAGATATTAATGAAACCTAATACACATGTTAAATGCATCAGAACCTGAAGCTAAGTCGATTCTGAGTATCATTTGATTTGTTGTTTTGGAGTTATGGCCCTTGCAATTAAATAAATAATGCAAATCCATGCAAATATGAGGATGGCCATAACCTTTTCATTTGAAATGATATTTACTTCAATTTTTTTATATGGTTAAACCTTAATGTGAATTGTCACATATATTGCGGGGGTTTATATGTTATTTTAATCTAAAGTTATGGTCCTTGAACTTTGTGTGTTCGTTGCTTTGTTTGTCGGTCAACTTTTAGTTTGTCTGTTGTTTTCTGGGAAAAATATTAAAATGATATAAATGAAACTTTACACAAATGTTTTAAGCAGAAAATCCGAAGCTGAGTTTATTTTGAGGTTCATTCAGATTGTCTTTACAGAATTACGCCCGTTGCACTTTACAAACATCTGCAAGTATGAGGATTAGCTGTAACTTTTTTATTTAATAAGATATTCACTTCAATTGTTTTAAAAATAGTATCACCTTAATATGGAAATCAAGATCTGAAGCACAGATTAGAAAATGTCAACACTTATAAGGGTTGTTGAATCAGAGAAAGTTCGCAAGTGGGCGTATTATGTACCGTATGCGGTACTCTTGTTTATCACTCGAATTGTTCGTAGTTATTCTTTCATTACTAGCTATTGATCAATGTCAGTAAAACGCTTATCGGACGAAGTGTATACTGCTTTTTGTAGCAAGATATGCTTAACAACGTCTTGATATGTCACACCCCTTGTCTTAATTTGTCGACAATGTTTGTGAACAACGTAACAATTTGCATTTTGACACGACTGGTTCCTGAATAATTTATTTGCTAAACTCCAGTATATAGCGAAAACCGGAACCAACTCGTGATTACGTAATTCGGGTGTTTTCCGCGGGGGATTCTCCTGATTGGTCTATATCAAAATAGGCCAAGCGTGGATCACAGCGTGACAGGTCTGTCTGTGTCTAAGAGAACTAAAAGATAATCTCTTCCAGGGAGGAAAATATCGGTCACTAAACAGTGCCTTGGTAAAATTTCAAAACGGTAGATTTAACTGAAAACTAAAAAGGGCCCATTCAAAAAATGGTATCTTGGCAGCCAGCTGGGGGGGGGGGGGGGCGGGCCCCCTAGCCCCCCACCTGGGTACGTGCCTGTTACAATTCCAACATGTACTGCATGAAATAGCCTTTCATTCTTATTCCTCCATTATGCATAAATTGACAGGACTAGAAGAAGTTAAGCAGTCTCATCTGAATCCAAACAATTTGCATAGGTGATTATGGTATCACCGCTAGTGTACAAAGAGATAATATTAACATGTACATTGTAATGTTTATTCAAAAGAATTACCAGTTTGCTGTATAATGCAATTAACTACAGCTTTAACCTTTTACTCCATAAGTATTCATGTTAGAAATAATGACATTATTAATATGTATGAGCTTAATTTTGATAATGTAAAAGTTTCAAGGGAATAGTTTGCTTTGACAAAATCTTTAGTATCATATCTGTATCATGTCAAAAGCAAATTGAGCAGACCCTGCTCAGACGGCTCCTATATGAGCATCTGATCTGAATCTACTATGTTTGCAAATGCGTAGAAAGGCGTAAATATGGAGTAAGAGGTTAATTTTGCAAGCTAGTTGCAATTTGTGAGGACTTTTGCAATCATTAAGGATCATTTTGCGATGCAAACTAATTTGTCTTCTTGTCAAGATTCATGCTATTTGACATTGTGTTTGGATTACTGAAGAGAAACATCAGAAATAGTTTTGCAGACAAAATTTATGTAGCCTGCAAATAAATGCATATTGCATTTTCTTCAAAGACCCAGATAAGATTTTTCACCCTTAACTCCATGAATTTTTATGTAAGGAATAACTAGAGGTTTGTTTTTGTCACAAAAACAATTAAACAGCCCAGGTGCACAACAACTCCTGCTGGTGAACATTCCTGTGGAGATTCTAGCCCTAGCGGTTTCAGAGAGATACGCGCGACACAAAGTTTGTCCAAATCTTTTTGGGGAGACAGTTCAAAAATGCCAGGTGCACAATAACTCAAGCTGGTCAACACTCCTGTGAAGTTTGGTGACTCTATCCCTGCTGATTTAAGAGACAAATGAAACATATATTAGCCACTAGGGGCCATAACTCCAAAGTTATCAGGGGAGAAAATAAAAAACAGGTGCACAACAACTCATTCTGCTCAACATTCCTGTGAAGTTTGGTGATTCTATCCCTAGCGGTATCGCAGATACACGAAACACAATATTTGTCTATTTTTAACTCACCAGGGATAATAACTTCAAAGTTATCAGGAGGAGACAATTAAAAATCCCGTCATCCTCTTTCCAATACACCCGTGTAATGTCTGTATCTCCAAAATTATCAGTGGGAACAATTCAAAAAGCCCAGGTGCACAAAAACTCATGCTGGTGAACACTCCTGTGAAGTTCGGTAACTCTAGCCCTACTGATTTCAGTGATACGCGCGACAAAACAATTCTCTTATTTTAATTTATCATATCAGGGGCAATAACTCCTGGCCGTACCCAGGAAATTCTTGCTGGAGGGGGGGGGGCGTAGAGGGGAAGGCACGGGAGGGGTGTCCCCTCCCGGTAGCCGAATATTTTTTGGCTTGCCAAATTGAATGGTGCAATTTCCTGCTATCTGAATCACTCTATCAAGATATAATTTATGTTATAATATAGGAAATCAGTTCCGTTTTCACCTGGGTTTCAGTGTATAGACTTACAGACGGATATGTGTTCATGATTTTTTTCCATTGACAGACAGACGTGATCTTGGTTAAAGTTTGTTTGCCTTTGACACAAAGACAGACAGACATATGACCATGTCTAAAGATTTTTGCCATTGACATACAGACATATGCAAAGTTTTTTTCTGTAAGAATAAATAACTGAAATGCAAATATATAGATTATTTTGTTTTTCTGAACATTACCAAATTATATACAAAAAAAGCAAAATATCCAAATAAATATACACTCAACTAACCATGGCATCACAATGGGTTCTTTTTTCTAAATGTGAAAATAACACTGATCAAAACTACAAACATGAAATGTTACAGTTTAATAAGAGGGCCATGATGGTCCTTAATCGCTCACCTGGCAGGGCTTTTTTCTATATATTTGCAATAAGTTTCAGGGCTTTTTTAGCCGATTTTATAGCCCTTATTCGGCTATATCCCCAATGGCAAAATGAATGTTTTTCACCCATTTATTTTAGCAAAATTCCCAATCTCAAGTCACCAAAAAAATCCATGAAAAACGTTAACAAACCTCGATTTATTCAGTACAACCGATCTGGGGACGAATCATTCATACTTTTTATACGCCCACCTAATAAATGTGGTCGTATATTGTCGTGGGCCTGTCCGTCCGTCCGTTCGTTCGTTCGTTCGTTCGTTTGTTCGTTCGTTCGTTCGTTCGTTCGTCCGTCAACATTTCGTTTGTCCGCTGTTTTCTGGGAAAACTATTTGACAGATATTAATGAAACTTCACACTAATGTTTAATGCATCAAGATCTGAAGCTGAGTTGATTTTGAGGTTCATTTGATTTGTTGTTTCGGAGTTATGGCCCTTTTACTAAACAGATAATGCAAATACATGCAAATTGTTTGTCCGCTGTTTTCTGGGAAAACTATTTGGCAGATATTAATGAAACTTCACATAAATTATCAATGCATCAAGATCTATAGCTGAGTCGATTCTGAGGTTCATTTGATTTGTTGTTTCAGAGTTATGGCCCTTTTACTAAAAATATAATGCAAATACATGCAAATTGTTTGTCCGCTGTTTTCTGGGAAAACTATTTGGCAGATATTAATGAAACTTCACAAAAATATTAAATGCATCAAGATCTGAAGCTGAGTTGATTCTGAGGTTCTTTTAATTATTCATTTCAGAGTTATGGCCCTTGTCCTTAAAAATATGCAAATAGTTTGTCCGCTGTTTTCTGGGAAAACTATTTGAGAGATATTAATGAAACTTTACACAAAGGGTTTAATGCATCAAGATCTGAAGCTGAGATAATTCTAAGATTCATTTGATTTGTCGTTTCAGAATTATGGCCCTTGTATTTAAAAAATAATGCAAATACATGCAAATAGTTTGTCGCTGTTTTCTAGGAATCTATTTGAGAGATATTAATGAAACTTCACACAAATGTTAAATGCATCAAGATATGATACTGAAATTATTCTGAGGATCATTTAATTTATCGTTTCAGAGTTATGACCCTTGTACTTAAAAAATAATGCAAATGCATGCAAATAGTTTGTCCGCTGTTTTTTTGGAAAACTGTTGGAGAGATATTAATGAAACCTCACAAAAATGTTTAATGCATCAAGATTTGATTCTGAGTCGATTTTGAGGTTTATTTGATTTGTTGTTTCTGAGTTATGGCCCTTTTACTTAAAAAATAATGCAAATATATGCATAAAGTTTGTCCGCTGTTTTCTGGCAAAACTATTTGACAGATATTAATGAAACCTAATACACATGTTAAATGCATCAGAACCTGAAGCTAAGTCGATTCTGAGTATCATTTGATTTGTTGTTTTGGAGTTATGGCCCTTGCAATTAAATAAATAATGCAAATCCATGCAAATATGAGGATGGCCATAACCTTTTCATTTGAAATGATATTTACTTCAATTTTTTTATATGGTTAAACCTTAATGTGAATTGTCACATATATTGCGGGGGTTTATATGTTATTTTAATCTAAAGTTATGGTCCTTGAACTTTGTGTGTTCGTTGCTTTGTTTGTCGGTCAACTTTTAGTTTGTCTGTTGTTTTCTGGGAAAAATATTAAAATGATATAAATGAAACTTTACACAAATGTTTTAAGCAGAAAATCCGAAGCTGAGTTTATTTTGAGGTTCATTCAGATTGTCTTTACAGAATTACGCCCGTTGCACTTTACAAACATCTGCAAGTATGAGGATTAGCTGTAACTTTTTTATTTAATAAGATATTCACTTCAATTGTTTTAAAAATAGTATCACCTTAATATGGAAATCAAGATCTGAAGCACAGATTAGAAAATGTCAACACTTATAAGGGTTGTTGAATCAGAGAAAGTTCGCAAGTGGGCGTATTATGTACCGTATGCGGTACTCTTGTTTATCACTCGAATTGTTCGTAGTTATTCTTTCATTACTAGCTATTGATCAATGTCAGTAAAACGCTTATCGGACGAAGTGTATACTGCTTTTTGTAGCAAGATATGCTTAACAACGTCTTGATATGTCACACCCCTTGTCTTAATTTGTCGACAATGTTTGTGAACAACGTAACAATTTGCATTTTGACACGACTGGTTCCTGAATAATTTATTTGCTAAACTCCAGTATATAGCGAAAACCGGAACCAACTCGTGATTACGTAATTCGGGTGTTTTCCGCGGGGGATTCTCCTGATTGGTCTATATCAAAATAGGCCAAGCGTGGATCACAGCGTGACAGGTCTGTCTGTGTCTAAGAGAACTAAAAGATAATCTCTTCCAGGGAGGAAAATATCGGTCACTAAACAGTGCCTTGGTAAAATTTCAAAACGGTAGATTTAACTGAAAACTAAAAAGGGCCCATTCAAAAAATGGTATCTTGGCAGCCAGCTGGGGGGGGGGGGGCGGGCCCCCTAGCCCCCCACCTGGGTACGTGCCTGTTACAATTCCAACATGTACTGCATGAAATAGCCTTTCATTCTTATTCCTCCATTATGCATAAATTGACAGGACTAGAAGAAGTTAAGCAGTCTCATCTGAATCCAAACAATTTGCATAGGTGATTATGGTATCACCGCTAGTGTACAAAGAGATAATATTAACATGTACATTGTAATGTTTATTCAAAAGAATTACCAGTTTGCTGTATAATGCAATTAACTACAGCTTTAACCTTTTACTCCATAAGTATTCATGTTAGAAATAATGACATTATTAATATGTATGAGCTTAATTTTGATAATGTAAAAGTTTCAAGGGAATAGTTTGCTTTGACAAAATCTTTAGTATCATATCTGTATCATGTCAAAAGCAAATTGAGCAGACCCTGCTCAGACGGCTCCTATATGAGCATCTGATCTGAATCTACTATGTTTGCAAATGCGTAGAAAGGCGTAAATATGGAGTAAGAGGTTAATTTTGCAAGCTAGTTGCAATTTGTGAGGACTTTTGCAATCATTAAGGATCATTTTGCGATGCAAACTAATTTGTCTTCTTGTCAAGATTCATGCTATTTGACATTGTGTTTGGATTACTGAAGAGAAACATCAGAAATAGTTTTGCAGACAAAATTTATGTAGCCTGCAAATAAATGCATATTGCATTTTCTTCAAAGACCCAGATAAGATTTTTCACCCTTAACTCCATGAATTTTTATGTAAGGAATAACTAGAGGTTTGTTTTTGTCACAAAAACAATTAAACAGCCCAGGTGCACAACAACTCCTGCTGGTGAACATTCCTGTGGAGATTCTAGCCCTAGCGGTTTCAGAGAGATACGCGCGACACAAAGTTTGTCCAAATCTTTTTGGGGAGACAGTTCAAAAATGCCAGGTGCACAATAACTCAAGCTGGTCAACACTCCTGTGAAGTTTGGTGACTCTATCCCTGCTGATTTAAGAGACAAATGAAACATATATTAGCCACTAGGGGCCATAACTCCAAAGTTATCAGGGGAGAAAATAAAAAACAGGTGCACAACAACTCATTCTGCTCAACATTCCTGTGAAGTTTGGTGATTCTATCCCTAGCGGTATCGCAGATACACGAAACACAATATTTGTCTATTTTTAACTCACCAGGGATAATAACTTCAAAGTTATCAGGAGGAGACAATTAAAAATCCCGTCATCCTCTTTCCAATACACCCGTGTAATGTCTGTATCTCCAAAATTATCAGTGGGAACAATTCAAAAAGCCCAGGTGCACAAAAACTCATGCTGGTGAACACTCCTGTGAAGTTCGGTAACTCTAGCCCTACTGATTTCAGTGATACGCGCGACAAAACAATTCTCTTATTTTAATTTATCATATCAGGGGCAATAACTCCAAAGTTATCACGAGGAGATAATTCAAAAACCTAGGTGCAAAACAACTCAGGTTTGTAAACATTTCTGTGTAAAGGTTGCTAGCTCTAGTCCTAGCGTAGTAAGAGATACACCCGACACAAAGCAAAGTTTGGCTGATTTAAGTCATCAGGAGCAACAACTTCAAAGTTATCAGGGGGAGACAATTTCAGAAGACCCAGGTGCACAACAATTTATGTTGGTCAACATTCCTGTGAAGTTTGATGACGCTAGCCCAAGTGGTTTCTGAGATACGCGTGACAAAGTTTGTCTAAATTTAAGGCATCAGGGTCAATAACTGCAAAGTTATGAGGTGGAGACAATTCAAAAACACCAGGTGCACAACACCATGTGCTGGTCAACATTCCCGTGAAGTTTGATGACGCTAGCCCAAGTGGTTTCAGAGATACGCGTGACATAAAGTTTGTCTAAATTTAAGTCATCAGGATCAATAACTGCAAATTTATCAGGAGGGGACAATTTAAAAACACAAAGTGCACAACAGCACATGCTGGTCAACATTCTTGTGAAGTTTGGTGATTCTTTCCCTACTGGTTCTAAAGCTACGAATGGCACAACATTTCTCAGATTTTAAGTCATTATATTAGGGGCAATAACTCCACATTTATCAGGGAGAGCAATTTAAAAAACTAGATGCACAACACCTTATGTTGTTCAACATTCCCGTGAAGTTTGGTGACCCTAGCCTTAGTGGTTTCAGAGATATGCACGACACTTCGTAAAGTTTGTCTAATTTTAAGTTATCAGGGGCAATAACACAACAATTATCGGGGGGAGACAATTACAAAATGCTGGTGAACATTCCTGTGAAGATGATGACTCTAGCCCTACTGTTTTCAGAAATACGCGTTTCTCTATTTTTTAAGTTATCATATCAGGGGCAATAATTTAACAATTATAAACGGGAGACAATTCCTCAGGAGCACAACAACTCATGTTGGTAAATATTCCTGTGAAGTTTGGTGACTCTAGCTCTACTGGTTTCTGAGATACGCGCGACACAAGTTTGTTACGGACAGACATGACAACTCTGGCAAAAACAATTTGTCTCCCCATAAATGGGGAGGGGGAGATAATGACATGATGAATATTAATAAGTCAGATTAATGTTTATAACAGCACATTGGCACAGTAGTTATTTTGCACATCAGACACTGTACAAGCATAGCTATATGACTAAGAGAGCACATGATCCCTATAGGAACCGTCTGTTATGGGTCTAATCTGTTTGCAAATGCTTAGAAAGGCGTATTTATGGAGTAAATTGTTAATTTAAACACTTTCAAGAATATATCTTATTTATCCATGTCTCTTCAATTCTAAATTGTGGTCAAAACTAATACGGAACTTTAAACCAATTATAGACGCCTTTTGGTGCCTCTCTAAAAGTCACATTCTAAAAGCATTGTGACAATAGAACCTTTGCTCCATACAAGTAATTGCTCTATATATGACAATGGTTTCAAAACTACACAATTCTAAAATTTACATTTTGCTATTAACTTATCTGCATAACAATGGGTAATGAGCGAATGGGTTAACTATTCCTGTGTTCTACCATAGCTACACTAGTCCATCCCGAACTTCAAGGCAAGTGCCAACAATTCCACTATCAGCTGCCAGTTTACCATCTGTCAAGACTAGCCAGACCGCAACAGCAAAAACCTCTACTACAACTACACCAACCTTGACCACCACAACTAGACCTTCAACAACAAATTCACAGGGTAGGTATACCCAATACAGTAAACCCTTTCTAGAATTAAGCATTAAGCTGCTATCTTTCTCCAAGACTGATGTTTATACTAAATTTAACATCCCGTTTAGAGGGAGTTTACTGTAGTCATATGGGACCAGCTAGTTGATTCTGCTGCAATGTAGGTTTCTGTATGTCACGGATTTGGTGAAAATATTTAGTAATCTTAATATACATTCAGAAATATATGTTCTGCACTGTACTAGGACCAAAACTGTTCATAAGGCTTGAACTAATCCAACCACTGAATGTAATTTGCAAAACAGATCTCAATAATTGCTCTCCCAATTTGAACTGAGACTCGATTAATCTTCGGTGTGTTTACCTGGATTGTTCGTAAACAACCTCTGAAACAAAAACAAGCAACACATCCGGTAATAATCATGTTCCCCGAGGATTGTATTCTCATAGCACATTTTTATACCTTCCTAAATACCTTCACCACCCTTCAGAATTTATCCGAATATTACCGACGATACTGTAGAATCAGATCCATATTATAGCAAAAAAACAGAGCAAGCCCTGATCAGATGGTTCATACAGGATCCGTCTGATTTTGGTCTGCTTTGTTTGCAAATGTATAAAAAGGTATTTCTAATGCAACATGCATTCTGATTGGTCCACGTGACAAAATTTGAAACATATAAACCACCGATATACTCTCGGAAAAATGTATATACCGACGGAAACCGAATCACTAGAAAATTTACTACGAAATATCCATACGCGCATTCATAGTAAAATTGAACGAATTGGTCTGAATGAACAAAGACACTAGCTGAATGAAATGTCAAATGTTTTCAATTTGCTTGGTTTTTTTTCAACACACTTTATGGTTGTAGTCAATGTGAGTCTGGCGATTCTACTCAAATATATATCGCAAAGTCCCACAAGTTGATCCTGAGTCCATTTATTTCACATGTTGATCTAATTCACTGTCATTGAACAAACGTTTCTCTTCCTCTATTCTGTTTTGAGGTGTATGTGGCCCCTGTACCCTGTAAATATAAGTTTTAATGTATATAACCATGTAGCTGTGAGATTTATATCCATGCTGAAACTATTTATGTCCATGCTGAAACTATTTAAGAAGGACCTGACAGCACTTAAACATTACCAATCGATCACAGACAATGATCTGAAAACACTAAAAAAACTCAGGTTTCCTCTCTGCCATAAATCACAAATCTTTCTAAAGAAAAGTGGTTTGATATAACCTAGAATTTCGCTCTTCGTGGTATACTTAGAAAACCTAAGATCTCTGACAAAAGTACAATTTATGAGTCATGCAGGAAACATGTCCTGTAAATCTCTGAAAACATACCTGATAAAACTGCACCCGTGATAGAACCATTTCATTCAGTAACCCAAACGTTCAGTCGATTATGAAGAATCATATACACATCCGCTGAGGCTTGTTTCGTCAAAAGTTTTAAAACACAAATCACTGTGTCCGAGAGACCGCAATCATGCACTAGCTGTTGGCCTATGCTGGTGTCAAAACCAGGGAAATAATGAAAAAGTCCAGTCATCACAATGAATCCAGTGTCCGAAGCTATAATGCCGACTCGTCCGACATTCAGAAGCGGCAGTATTCTTCAATTCTTCAAGGACAGTCCCATAATGAGAATTCGCCCCACCCACTCTGGACCACTCGAGGGCTCTTTGCAAATTCCAAACATGCCTGTAGATTTTCGCTCCTGATAATTTCCATTTGCACGTCCACTTGGCCTATCATCAAATACACCAATCAACCAAAGTATCTTGAATATGCAACCAGTTCAACATTGTCCATGTTCACAATTATTGTGGAATTTCGAGCAATGTCGAGGTCAAATTTGCTTCATCTTTTGTAGTTTTGAAAGGGACCTACCGTCAGAAATTCAAAGGACCATGACTTAACGGTTTTCATTTGTGAAAATCAAAGTATCAAATGAAAACACCAGTTCTTGATATTAAATATAAGCACAATTGCTAGGTTCCGGGAGAACTATTTTCTATATGCGTAATGCGGAGATATGCGGTGTTTCATGGCGTCATTTTATGACGGCAGAGAGAAATATCAAAGGACTTAAAGTGTTGTTTGTTTTTTACCATCTGGATCTATGGTTTCATTAGAATAGGGATAACCGTTGCGTATTTGAAGATTTGCAGCAGTATATCGGTGGTTTATTTGTCGCAAATAATCGTTTTACATGCTCCGCTAACGCGTCGCATGTAAACTAAATTTGCGACATATAAACCACCTATATATGGCTGCAAATCTTCAAATACGCAACGGTTATCCCCTAATTATAGGAGGGAAATGGTAAATAGGGGGAACCCTGTTTTACCAATAATTAGCATTGCTGTTTGTCTTGAAAAGTTTGATAATGGACAGACACGCATTAGCTTCATGCGCTCTTGTTATAATATTTCTATGTCTGATTGTGTATCTCCATTTTAAATTCTAAGGATGGTTTACACTCTTATAGCTATGAATGCATTTAATAGTTTTTGAACCAGATTTTCAGAAGAAATAGTGTTGCTACTGCTCCTTTGCAATAACTAGATAGGTATAAGATATAACAACCAACTTAATATACAGGTAGCTTACACGCAGAAAACGGCTTGAGTTGCAGGGGGGAGGGGGTCATGATCACTAAAATGAAAAAATGTTCTGCAGATGATACGTTAAGAATGATGTGAGGGGTGGAGCTGTGGTCTAGTGGAAACGCGCTTGACTACTGATCCGGAGGTCTGGCGGCCAAACTCGGTCCCTCCAGTAAATTTCAGTGACGCTTTTATGTGTCTCCCACCCACACGAAAGTGACCGAAAAGTAGTCAATAGTCCACGTTGACTTGTGACACAGCTTGTCACAATGAGTCCGAAAGAGCATAGCCCGATTTCAGACAGCTAGTCTATCGGAACATGAGTGTGAAAGCACTCGGGGAACCAAGACTAGGAGGCACAACTCACAGTTAAAAGCAGTGGAGACGAATTCACTAGTAACCGTGTACGGCGCTGAGAACGAGGATGCATGGAACGATTAACCAGTGGAGGTGATTATGTGTGATGGGCAAAGCTCTGGCATGAATATTCCACAGGCAGGAGAAAGAGGAAAATAATGACAACTTTAGGATCGCGTTTGATGGGGTCTAGGTCACTGTAACTGATATCAGCAAAACTGTTTCCAAACAATGAATACAGCTAAGAAAGAGATAAGAACGTTCGGGAAATCTTAGGTTTTCTGGGGTTTTTCTTAACCCTAGCAGATATTGAAGTAATATTTGTTACATGTAGGTAGCTTTATGATAACAAGTTACAGATTGTTTGAATTGTGTTAAGCTACGTGGATGTTTTACGGAATTACAGCAGTTGGGCTTAGAAATCTTCAGGAAAGTTTAGGTTTTCTGGACTTTTTTCTATCCCCTAGCAGATATGGAAGTGATATGCAGCTTTCTTATAATGAGATATAGATCAAAGTACAAAAATGAGTCATGCAGGAAATACCACATACAGAACAAACACTCGCCCGAACAGCAACACAAGGAAACAGCAAATATACATGGGTAGAAAAAACAACAAGAGACGCACAAAGACAAAACAAACATACAATAGGAGGAAGATGGAAGTACCGCCTTGGAACGGTCAGTGACAAAAGTCACCGGGGGTTTAAACCGGTTTATGGGCGCCCAACCTCACCCTTATTCCATCCCCATCCTAAAAGACAAACAGTGTAAATAAACGTATCCCCTCTCCGACTAATCTACAACAACCGCGACAGCAAATACAGTGGTAAAGTGCATGTATAACAAAAAAACATTAGTTTGTTGGGGTTAATCTTAAGAGTGTAAAATTGGCAATATCTATGGAATAAAATGTTATATACTTTGAAAAACTACAAATTGTATGAACAGAAGTTCTATTTAGTGGAAAATTGCTGTAGAATGGAAATGAAAATGTTTGGGAAAATCATTTTCTCCGAAGGTCTAAGCAAATAAAGTGTTAATATGAAATTTGTAAAGTAAAATCTGTTTTAGTTTGAAATACTTACCTACTGTGAAATCTATTATTAATACCCATATCATCATATAATGCTCCTAGCATGCACCGAACCATATTGGCTCCCTTAAACAATTAGCAACATGCGGTGTAGGAGGACGGCAATCCCTTTCATAGCAGGTAAGTATTTCTAAGCAAAACAGATTTTACTTTAAAAATCTCATTTTAGTAGCAAAATACATTACCTGTTGTGAAATCTGCTGACTTTGTCGCAAAGGTGGGAAGGTTTACTCACCAATACAACGACAAGACTCGGCTTTTGTAATTCCTCCGAAGAAAGTGCATAATTCCCGGAGTTAGTCTTCTTAGATTGATCAGCTTTTGTATATATAATCCGTAATTACTGGTCGCACCGGAGACCATAAACACGAAAGCCAGGGAGTTAAACACCCGTTGAGAGGCCACAAAAAGACCCAGAGAACGACGATTACTCTGAAGATTCACAAAGAGCGCAGATAAAAGGAAGAAAAAGTGGAACGCAGCCCTGAGAATCTCATCCAACAGGGCATTATTAATGAAGGCCCATATAGTAGATAGGGCTCTGAGCTCATGTCGCTTGATCTTTAAGAAGCCGAAATCTAGATCAGACAGGTCTGAGTAAGCCAACTTAATGGCAGAAGCAATCTTTACGGGCTTTGGCAGGGCAGAGGGTTCGGCCAGGTTCCGAGCGATCCAAATTTTTAGAGAGACTGGATATCATAAAGGATCAGAAGCTACTGAAGAAGGCCGAGGTTTAGGCAAAAAACCTGACTGACAAAGCAAGGAAACTGAACCGCCAGTATTCCAGCGAATAAAGCCTTCTTCTATGGATAAGGGATGAATTTCGCTTCTGCGCATAGCAGCAGCAAATGTGAGGAGAAAGACAGTCTTCAACAAGATGAGAGACAAGTCGCTTGATCTAAAGGCTCATGATGCGCTTTAGTAAACGACCAGAGAACACAAGACAGTTCCTTTTTTTGCAACAAAGAGCGAGAAACCGGTTTCGTAAGCTCAAAGTTCGGATAAATTCAGAAAGAACTGGGTGAGACCCAATGTCTTTAATACCTCTGAAACTAAGGGTATGAGAAAGTATGGCTTTATAACCTCTAACAGTGCTAACAGCTAAATTTTTCACTGAAAAGAGGAAAACTAGAAATTCAGAGATGTCTTGAATAGAGGGGCGGATTGGACCAGTCAGTCTTTGACGACACCAATCCGTAACAATTCTCTTCTTTGCATTGAAAAAAGTGTAAGTGGAGGAACGTCTGGCCTTGGCGACGAGATTGGTAACCGGCTGAGAAAACTTTCTCTTTCGGAGGCCCGTTCTGATAACGGCCAGACGGGAAGATGGAAGATGGCGGGGTCTCAATGGAGAAGTCTGACAGAGAGCTAATCCCGACTGAGCGGGGTCGAACGTTTAGATACGAACAGAAGACCGAGCAAAGCTTTGAAACAGGATACCTTGGGCCACAAGGGGGCAGCCAGGAGGATCCTGCAATCAGGCAGAGCTATCTTACGTAGAACCGCTGGGATCAGCACGAACGGGGGAAAAGCAAACCCGAACAGTCGGTCCCACGGTAAAGACAGAGCATCGACTACCCAAGCCGCTGAGTCCATAATGGGAGACACGTAAAGCGGCAGTTGATGATTGAACCCGATGGCGAACTGATCCACAGTCGGAAAACCGATAATGTAAACACTCCACTCCACAGGTAGAATTTGTCGTCTGTGAGAGAGGTCGTCCGTCAATACATTCAGTCTGCACGGCAGAAATCGGCGAGCAGATCTGTCTGTTGTAACAAAACAAGAGAATGTCTCTCATGTACTTGAAGAAGGAGAGCGAGTGAGCCCCCCCCTGTCTCTTCATGTAAGACACAACTGTCGTATTGTCGGTTTGATGTAACACATAGCGATTGCAAACCTGACGCTCGAAAGACCACATGGCCTTTAGAACAGCAAGGACTTCGAGATTGATGATATTGAGTTGGGACTCGACATCCGACCAAATGCTGGACGTCATCAGACCAGGAGGCTCCAAATAGGCTCCCCAACCCTGATTACTAGCATCAGAGATTAGGAAATGTTCTCAATCCGAAAGAGCAATCGATACACCCTGAAGGAAGCGATCTTTCACCTTCCACCACTGACGAATAGTGTGGAAGATAGGAATAATAGGAAGAACAGGAAGAGAAACGGACAGAGCGTCTGACCGAAGACGCCATAGTGTCAGCAGATAGAACTGAAGTTGGCGTAAGTGAAGCCTGCAGAGAGACACAAAATCCGCTGCTGAGTTGAGAACTTCCAGCAGAGACAGAAGAGAGCGAGCGGACCAGCGGTCATTCTGGCTAAACAGAGAAAGCAGTTGAAGGGTATTCTCTACACATGGAAATTTGCTGACAATGCTGGGGTTCGTGAGGAAATTTAATCCCACGAAGACAAAGTCTTGAGACGGGATCATATCCGATTTTTCAGCATTCAATATGAGGCCTAACTGAGACACAATTTTCCAGCTGTAGCGGAGATTTTGAAGAAGGGTCCGGCGATTGAGAAGATGAAGCAGCCACTCGTCAAAATAGTGGAGAAAAGCCGCTACCGTTCCCCATGAGTTAGAATTCTAGGAGCCGTAGAAAGGCCGAAGGGCAGAGCTCGGAACTAGTAAACGACATCCCTGTGACAATCGCGTAGGAGGCATCTGTCTAACGGATGGATAGGTACAGAGAAAAACATATGTATTTATAGAGTGAGTGAGTTAGATTTTACGTAATTCGAATCAAATAGCTACTGTTTAACAAAACCCGATGTGAAAATGAAGCAGCGGTGTTACAATGGCAGTCAACTGAAGTAGATGTTGTTTAAATAAGACCCAGAATGGACTGAAACGTTTGTTGTATTACAAATGTCATTAGACTGAAATGGCTGTTGTTTGAATAGGACACAGGAGATGAGAGTGAAAGGACTGTTGTATTATTAGGACCATCCAACTAAACGAGGGCCCAGGCGATGGAACTGGAGCACTCGTTGGTTACTATGGCCTTAATAATGAAATGGTTGAGGTTTAAAAAGGACCCAGGGGTAAGACTGCAACAATAGTTGTGACTGAAACGGACGTAATGTTAAACGTTACCCTCATATAAATGAAAATTCATGCCGTTGCAAACAGAGTAGACTGATAGACTGAGTTCAGATGGCCGATCAGGCCTGATCAGATTCTGCTCTGTTTGCTCATGAAAATTTTATATACCTGATTCTACAGTTTCTAGTAGAATTATGATTTCATGTAAACAGGCATGTGCATCCATGTGTTGTTTTAACAGTAATATCTTGAATTTATATTATTTATAAGGGAAATTCTTATGCATTAACTCATGAAATAACAATCATTAAAGCACCATCATACATCAAGAACTATTATAGTACATCAGCAAAGATTGCAGATGGTATGGTGTTTTATTGTGCCGCTCAATATAAATATGTGAGAACTGAGAAGAGGGACGTGGTAAGCTTTGAACAACATACCATATATCGTCATGTTGTTGGTACATGTATACACATGAATACAAATTGTGTCCCTCTTGTTGCAGATTTATTTTGTATTGCTAGCGGATTTTATGCTAAGTTTAACACCTGAAACACAGGCCAATATTGTTAACGCTTTTAACAAAACTTCAAGGTATCTAGACGATATTTTGAATTTGGATAATCCTTTTTTGAAACTGATATCTTGTTTAACGAAGGTAAAGGAACATGTAAAATTTTACTGTGATAAGACTTATGAAAATTCTGGAATAAATCTCTTCTGGTCTATTAAGAACTCTTCAGAAGTCTTAAACAAACTTAAGAACAAAAGGTATCTTGCATCCACTGTAAGCACTTACGATTTTTCTACTCTGTACACAACTCTTCCTCATATTTTAATTAAGGATAAGCTTACTAGCTTGATCCAGAAAGTATTTGCCCGAGAAAAAACATCGTTCTTGGCATGTAATGCTGAAAAAGCTTTCTTTACTGACGAGCAAATGAAATATTACACCAATTGGACTTGCTCAGAAGTTTGCGAAGCACTAACCTTTCTTTTGGATAACATATTTGTACGTTATGGGAATGCTATATACCGTCAGGTAATTGGTATTTCCATGGGTACGAATTGTGCACCACTTGTCGCAGATTTGTTTTTGTACTGCTATGAGAGAGATTTCATGTTGAGTTTGAATCCTCAATCACAAGAAGATGTTATAAAAGCCTTCAATGATACTTGTCGATATTTGGATGATATTTTTAACTTAGATAACCCTTTCTTTAATGCTCTTATTCCTACAATTTATCCTAAAGAACTCAAATTGAATAAAGCTAGCCCGTCCGACAATTATGCAGCGTTTCTTGACCTAGACCTTAAAATTAATAATGGAATGATTTCTTCTAAAATATATGACAAAAGAGATGATTTTGATTTTAATATTGTAAATTTTCCTCATCTTGACGGGGATGTTCCCCGTGCTCCATCTTACGGGGTTTATATATCTCAACTTATTCGTATTGCTAGTGCTTTTTCATCTATTGACGATTTTAGTAGTCGAAATCTCATTTTAACTGAAAAACTGCTTAAACAAGGATATAGATACCATAAACTAAGAAAAACTTTCTCTAAATTTTACTATCGAAATCTCTCGCTTATTGGCAAGTACAAATGTAATCTCAAGGTACTTTTGCGACACGGTATTTCACCTCCTGAATTTTATGGTGATGTGATTTACAAACTTCGTAGAATTATTGGACATACCCATTTTCTCACTTTGTTCATCAAATATATAAAACAATTCATTAAAAAGGGATATGATCCTGTATTATTACAACATACTGCATGTTTGGTTGTGAACCCTTTTACAGTTGGCAATCACGCTGGCCTCTTTGCATGTACGCCGACAAGAAAGGTTTAGTACTCTATGAAGGCGACCTCTTAAATCCAGAAATGGAAGGAGAACGTCGGATATCTGTACTATTTCATTTTTGTCGTATCCTTTATTACTTTTCTACAGTTACTCTGTTTGCAGCTCAATCATTGAGTACACTAGCGATAGGTGGATACAGTATGTTCAATTAAATGTTTTTTTGTTATACATGCACTTTACCACTGTATTTGCTGTCGCGGTTGTTGTAGATTAGTCGAAGAGGGGATACGTTTATTTACACTGTTTGTCTTTTAGGATGGGGATGGAATAAGGGTGAGGTTGGGCGCCCATAAACCGGTTTAAACCCCCGGTGACTTTTGTCACTGACCGTTCCAAGGCGGTACTTCCATCTTCCTCCTATTGTATGTTTGTTTTGTCTTTGTGCGTCTCTTGTTGTTTTTTCTACCCATGAACATTTGCTGTTTCCTTGTGTTGCTGTTCGGGCGAGTGTTTGTTCTGTATGTGGTATTTCCTGCATGACTCATTTTTGTACTTTTACCCAAAAGAACGATCTTTAAATAGAATCAATCTGACATTATGGCTTCCTTTTTAGATTTGAATCTTTCCGTTTTATTTTTCAAAATTATCCTTTTCTAGATGGAGGTGTGCCCCGCTCTTCAACTACAACAACCTTGACCATCACAACTAGACCTTCATCAACAAATGCACAGGGTAGGTATACCCAATACAGTAAACCCTTTCTAGAATTAAGCATTAAGCTGCTATCTTTCTCCAAGACTGATGTTTATACTAAATTTAACATCCTGTTTAGAGGGAGTTAACTGTAGTCATATGGGACCAGCTAGTTGATTCTGCTGCAATGTATGTTTCTGTATATGTCACGGGTTTGGTGAAAATATTTAGTAATCTCAATATACATTCAGAAATATATGTTCTGCACTGTACTAGGGCCAAAACTGTTCATAAGGCTAGTACTAATCCAACCACTGAATGTAATTTGCAAAACAGATCTCAATAATTGCTCTCCCAATTTGAACTGAGACTCGATTAATCTTCGGTGTGTTTACCTGGATTGTTCGTAAACAACCTCTGAGACAAAAACAAGCAACACATCCGGTAATAATCATGTTCCCCGAGGATTGTATTCTCATAGCACATTTTTATATCTTCCTAAATACCTTCACCACCCTTCAGAATTTATCCGAATATTACCGACGATACTGTAGATTCAGATCCATAATATAGCAAAAAAACAGAGCAAACCCTGATCAGATGGTTCCTACAGGATCCGTCTGATTTTGGTCTACTCTGTTTGCAAATGTATAAAAAGGTATTTCTAATGCAACATGCATTCTGATTGGTCCACGTGACAAAATTTGAAGCATATAAACCACCGATATACTGTCGGAAAAATAAATATACTGTCGGAAACCGAATCACTAGAAAATTTACTACGAAATATCCATACGCGCATTCATAGTAAAATTGAACGAATTGGTCTGAATGAACAAAGACACTAGCTGAATGAAATGTCAAATGTTTTCAATTTGCTTGTTTTTTTCAACACACTTTATGGTTGTAGTCAATGTGAGTCTGGCGATTCTACTCAAATATCTATCGCAAAGTCCCACAAGTTGATCATGAGTCCATTTATTTCACATGTTGATCTAATTCACTGTCATTGAACAAACGTTTCTCTTCCTCTATTCTGTTTTGAGGTGTATGTGGCCCCTGTACCCTGTAAATATAAGTTTTAAGCTATATAACCATGTAGCTGTGAGATTTATATCCATGCTGAAACTATTTATATCCATGCTGAAACTATTTAAGAAGGACCTGACAACACTTAAACATTACCAATCGATCACAGACAATGATCTGAAAACACTAAAAAACTCAGGTTTCCTCTCTGCCATAAATCACAAATCTTTCTAAGGAAAAGTGGTTTGATATAACCTAGAATTTCGCTCTTCGTGGTATACTTAGAAATCCTAAGATCTCTGACAAAAGTACAATTTATGAGTCATGCAGGAAACATGTCCTGTAAATCTCTGAAAACATACCTGATAAAACTGCACCCGTGATAGAACCATTTCATTCAGTAACCCAAACGTTCAGTCGATTATGAAGAATCATATACACACCCAGGCCTGTTGGTGAGCGTGTGCTGAACGAAATGATGAAAACAATTTCTGCTGAGGCTTGTTTCGTCAAAAGTTTTAAAACACAAATTACTGTGTCCGAGAGACCGCAATCATGCACTAGCTGTTGGCCTATGCTGGTGTCAAAACCAGGGAAATAATGAAAAAGTCCAGTCATCACAATGAATCCAGTGTCCGAAGCTATAATGCCGACTCGTCCGACATTCAGAAGCGGCAGTATTCTTCAATTCTTCAAGGACAGTCCCATAATGAGAATTCGCCCTACCCACTCTAGACCACTCGAGGGCTCTTTGCAAATTCCAAACATGCCTGTAGATTTTCGCTCCTGATAATTTCCATTTGCACGTCCACTTGGCCTATCATCATTCTCATCAAATTCACCAATCAGCCAAAGTATCTTGAATATGCAACCAGTTCAATATTGTCCATGTTCACAATTATTGTGGAATTTCGAGCAATGTCGAGGTCAAATTTGTTTCATCTTTTGTAGTTTTGAAAGGGACCTACCGTCAGAAATTCAAAGGACCATGACTTAACGGTTTTCATTTGTGAAAATCAAAGTATCAAATGAAAACACCAGTTCTTGATATTAAATATAAGCACAATTGCTAGGTTCAGGGAGAACTATTTTCTATATGCGTAATGCGGAGATATGCGGTGTTTCATGACGTCATTTTATGACGACAGAGAGAAATATCAAAGGACTTAAAGTGTTGTTTGTTTTTTACCATCTGGATCTATGGTTTCATTAGAATAGGGATAACCGTTGCGTATTTGAAGATTTGCAGCAGTATATCGGTGGTTTATTTGTCGCAAATAATCGTTTTACATGCTCCGCTAACGCGTCGCTTGGAAACTAAATTTGCGACATGTAAACCACCTATATACGGCTGCAAATCTTCAAATACGCAACGGTTATCCCCTAATTATAGGAGGGAAATGGTAAATAGGGGGAACCCTGTTTTACCAATAATTAGCATTGCTGTTTGTCTTGAAAAGTTTGACAATAGACAGACACGCATTAGCTTCATGCGCTCTTGTTATAATATTTCTATGTCTGATTGTGTATCTCCATTTTAAATTCTAAGGATGGTTTACACTCTTATAGCTATGAATGCATTTAATAGTTTTTGAACCAGATTTTCAGAAGAAATAGTGTTGCTACTGCTCCTTTGCAATAACTAGATAGGTATAAGATATAACAACCAATTTAATATACAGGTAGCTTACAAGCAGACAACGGCTTGAGTTGCAGGGGGGGGGGGGGGGGGTCAAGATCACTAAATAGAAAATGTTCTGCAGATGAAACGTTAAGAATGATGTGAGGGGTGGAGCTGTGGTCTAGTGGAAACGCGCTTGACTACTGATCCGGAGGTCTGGCGGCCAAACCCGATCCCTCCAGTAAATTTCAGTGACGCTTTTATGTGTCTCCCACCCACACGAAAGTGACCGAAAAGTAGTCAATAGTCCACGTTGACTTGTGACACAGCTTGTCACAATGAGTCCGAAAGAGCATAGCCCGATTTCAGACAGCTAGTCTATCGGAACATGAGTGTGAAAGCACTCGGGGAACCAAGACTAGGAGGCACAACTCACAGTTAAAAACCGTGGAGACGAATTCACTAGTAACCGTGTACGGCGCTGAGTACGAGGATGCATGGAACGATTAACCAGTGGAGGTGATTATATGCGATGGTCAAAGCTCTGGCATGAATATTCCACAGGCAGGAGAAAGAGGAAAATAATGACAACTTTAGGATTGCGTTTGGTGGGGTTATGGGGTCTAGGTCACTGTAACTGATAATAGCAAAACTGTTTCCAAACAATAAATACAGCTAAAAAAGAGATAAGAACGTTCGGGAAATCTTAGGTTTTCTGGGGTTTTTCTTAACCCTAGCAGATACTGAAGTAATATTTGTTACATGTAGGTAGCTTTATGATAACAAGTTACAGATTGTTTGAATTGTGTTAAGCTACGTGGATGTTTTACGGAATTACAGTAGTTGGGCTTAGAAAACTTCAGGAAAGTTTAGGTTTTCTGGACTTTTTTCTATCCCCTAGCAGATATGGAAGTGATATGCAGCTTTCTTATAATGAGATATAGATCAAGTTTGTTGGGGTTAATCTTAAGAGTGTAAAATTGGCAATATCTATGGAATAAAATGTTATATACTTTGAAAAACTACCAATTGTATGAACAGAAGTTCTTTTTAGTGGATAATTGCTGTAGAATGGAAATGAAAATGTTTGGGAAAATTATTTTCTCCGAAGGTCTAAGCAAATAAAGTGTTAATATGAAATTTGTAAAGTAAAATCTGTTTTAGTTTGAAATACTTACCTACTGTGAAATCTATTATTAATACCCATATCATCATATAATGCTCCTAGCATGCACCAAACCATATTGGCTCCCTTAAACAATTAGCAACATGTGGTGTAGGAGGACGGCAATCCCTTTCACAACAGGTAAGTATTTCTAAGCAAAACAGATGTTACTTTAAAACTCTCATTTTAGTAGCAAAATACATTACCTGTTGTGAAATCTGCTGACTTTGTCGCAAAGGTGGGAAGGTTTACTCACCAATACAACGACAAGACTCGGCTTTTGTAATTCCTCCGAAGAAAGTACATAATTCCCGGAGTTAGTCTTCTTAGATTGATCAGCTTTTGTATATATAATCCGTAATTACTGGTCGCACCGGAGACCATAAACACGAAAGCCAGGGAGTTAAACACCCGTTGAGAGGCCACAAGAGGACCCAGAGAACGACGATTACTCTGAAGAGTCACAAGAGAGCGCAGATAAAAGGAAGAAAAAGTGAAACGCAGCCCTGAGAATCTCATCCAACAGGGCATTATTAATGAAGGCCCATATAGTAGATAGGGTTCTGAGCTCATGTCGCCTGATCTTTAAGAAGCCGAAATCTAGATCAGACAGGTCTGAGTAAGCCAACTTAATGGCAGAAGCAATCTTTACGGGCTTTGGCAGGGCAGAGGGTTCGGCCAGGTTCCGAACGATCCAAATCTTTACAGAGACTGGATATTATAATGATCAGAAGCTACTGAAGAAGGCCGAGGTTTAGGCAAAAAACCTGGCTGACAAAGCAAGGAAATTGAACCGCCAGTATTCCAGCGAATAAAGCCTTCTTCTATGGATAAGGGATGAATTTCGCTTCTGCGCTTAGCAGCAGCAAATGTGAGGAGAAAGACAGTCTTCAACAAGATGAGAGTCAAAGTCGCTTGATCTAAAGGCTCATGATGCGCTTTAGCAAACGACCAGAGAACACAAGACAGTTCCTTGTTTTGCAACAAAGAGCGAGAAGCCGGTTTCTTAAACTCAAAGTTCGGATTAATTCAGAAAGAACTGGGTGAGACCCAATTTCTTTAATACCTCTGAAACTAAGGGTATGAGAAAGTATGGCTCTATAACCTCTAACAGTGCTAACAGCTAAATTTTTCACTGAAAAGAGGAAAACTAGAAATTCAGAGATGTCTTGAATAGAGGGACGGATTGGACCAGTCAGTCTTTGACGACACCAATCTGTAACAATTATCTTCTTTGCATTGTAAAAGGTGTAAGTGGAGGAACGTCTGGCCTTGGCGACGAGATTGGTAACCGGCTGAGAAAACTTTCTCTTTCGGAGGCCCGTTCTGATAACGGTCAGACGGGAAGATGGAAGATGGCGGGGTCTCAATAGAGAAGTCTGACAGAGAGCAGATCCCGACTGAGCGGGGTCGAACGTTTAGATACGAACAGAAGACTGATCAAAGCTTTGAAACAGGATATCTTGGGCCACAAGGGGGCAGCCAGAGGATCCTGCAATCAGGCAGAGCTATCTTACGTAGAACCGCTAGGATCAGCACGAATGGGGGAAAAGCATACCCGAACAGTCGGTCCCACGGTAAAGACAGAGCATCGACTACCCAAGCCGCTGAGTCCATAATGGGAGACACGTAAAGCGGCAGTTGATGATTGAACCCGAAGGCGAACTGATCCACATTCGGAAAACCGATAATGTAAACAATCCACTCCACAGGTAGAATTTGCCGTCTGTGAGAGAGGTCGTCCGTCAATACATTCAGTCTGCACGGCAGATAATTGGCGAGCAGATCTGTCTGTTGTAACAAAACAAGAGAATGTCCCTCATGTACTTGAAGAAGGAGAGCGAGTGAGCCCCCCCCCCCTGTCTCTTCATGTAAGACACAACTGTCGTATTGTCGGTTTGATGTAACACATAGCAATTGCAATCCTGACGCTCGAAAGACCACAGTGCCTTTAGAACAGCAAGGACTTCGAGATTGGTGATATGGAGTTGGGACTCGACATCCGACCAAATGCTGGATGTCATCAGACCAGGAGGCTCCAAATAGGCTCCCCAACCCTTATTACTAGCATTAGAGATTAGGAAATGTTCTCAATCCGAAAGAGCAATCGATACACCCTGAAGGAAGCGATCCTTCACCTTCCACCACTGACGAATAGTGTGGAAGATAGGAATAATAGGAAGAACAGGAGAAGACGGACAGAGCGTCTGACCGAAGACGACATGGTGTCAGCAGATATAACTGAAGTTGGCGTAAGTGAAGCCTGCAGAGAGACACAAAATCCGCTGCTGAGTTGAGAACTTCCAGCAGAGACAGAAGAGAGCGAGCGGACCAGCGGTCATTCTGGCTAAACAGAGAAAGCAGTTGCAGGGTATTCTCTACACATGGAAATTTGCTGACAATGCTGGGGTTCGTGAGGAAATTTAATCCCACGAAGACAAAGTCTTGAGACGGGATCATATCCGATTTTTCAGCATTCAATATGAGGCCTAACTGAGACACAATTTTCCAGCTGTAGCGGAGATTTTGAAGAAGGGTCCGGCGATTGAGAAGATGAAGCAGCCACTCGTCAAAATAGTGGAGAAAAGCCGCTACCGTTCCCCATGAGTTAGAATTCTAGGAGCCGTAGAAAGGCCGAAGGGCAGAGCTCGGACCTAGTAAACGACATCCCTGTGACAATCGCGTAGAACGCATCTGTCTGACGGATGGTTAGGTACAGAGAAAAACAGATGTATTTATAGAGTGAGTGAGTTAGATTTTACGCAATTCGAATCAAATAGCTACTGTTTAACAAAACCCGATGTGAAAATGAAGCAGCAGTGTTACAATGGCTGTCAACTGAAGTAGATGTTAATGCCCAGGATGGACTGAAACGTTTGTTGTATTACAAATGCCATTAGACTGAAATGGCTGTTGTTTGAATAGGACACAGGAGATGAGAATGAAAGGACGGTTGTATTATTAGGACCATCCAACTAAACGAGGGTCCAGGCGATGGAACTGGAGCATTCGTTGGTTACTATGGCCTTAATAATGAAATGGCTGAGGTTTAAAAAGGACCCAGGGGTAAGACTGCAACAATAGTTGTGACTGAAACGGACGTAATGTTTAACGTTACCCTCATATAAATGAAAATTCATGCCGTTGCAAACAGAGTAGACTGATAGACTGAGTTCAGATGGCCGATCAGGACTGATCAGATTCTGCTCTGTTTGCTCATGAAAATTTTATATATCTGATTCTACAGTTTCTGGTAGAATTATGATTTCATGTAAACAGGCATGTGCATCCATGTGTTGTTTTAACAGTAATATTTTGAATTTATATTATTTATAAGGGAAATCCTTATGCATTAACTCGTGAAATAACAATCATTAAAGCACCATCATACATCAAGAACTATTATAGTACATCAGCGAAGATTGCAGATGGTATGGTGTTTTATTGTGCCGCTCAATATAAATATGTGAGAACTGAGAAGAGGGACGTGGTAAGCTTTGAACAAACATACCATATATCGTCATGTTGTTGGTACATGTATACACATGAATACAAATTGTGCCCCTCTTGTTGCAGATTTATTTTGTATTGCTAGCGGATTTTATGCTAAGTTTAACACCTGAAACACAGGCCAATATTGTTAACGCTTTTAACAAAACTTCAAGGTATCTAGCCGATATTTTGAATTTAGATAATCCTTTTTTGAAACTGATTTCTTCAACTTACCCAAAAGAACGATCTTTAAATAGAATCAATCTGACATTATGGCTTCCTTTTTAGATTTGAATCTTTCCGTTTTAATTTTCAAAATTATCCTTTTCTAGATGGAGGTGTGCCCCGCTCTACAACTACAACAACCTTGACCACCACAACTAGACCTTCATCAACAAATTCACAGGGTAGGTATACCCAAAACAGTAAACCCTTTCTAGTATTAAGCATTAAGCTGCTATCTTTCTCCAAGACTGATGTTTATACTAAATTTAACATCCTGTTTAGAGGGAGTTTACTGTAGTCATATGGGACCAGCTAGTTGATTCTGCTGCAATGTATGTTTCTGTATATGTCACGGGTTTGGTGAAAATATTTAGTAATCTCAATATACATTCAGAAATATATGTTCTGCAATGTACTAGGGCCAAAACTGTTCATAAGGCTAGTACTAATCCAACCACTGAATGTAATTTGCAAAACAGATCTCAATAATTGCTCTCCCAATTTGAACTGAGACTCGATTAATCTTCGGTGTGTTTACCTGGATTGTTCGTAAACAACCTCTGAGACAAAAACAAGCAACACATCCGGTAATAATCATGTTCCCCGAGGATTGTATTCTCATAGCACATTTTTATATCTTCCTAAATACCTTCACCACCCTTCAGAATTTATCCGAATATTACCGACGATACTGTAGATTCAGATCCATAATATAGCAAAAAAACAGAGCAAACCCTGATCAGATGGTTCCTACAGGATCCGTCTGATTTTGGTCTACTCTGTTTGCAAATGTATAAAAAGGTATTTCTAATGCAACATGCATTCTGATTGGTCCACGTGACAAAATTTGAAGCATATAAACCACCGATATACTGTCGGAAAAATAAATATACTGTCGGAAACCGAATCACTAGAAAATTTACTACGAAATATCCATACGCGCATTCATAGTAAAATTGAACGAATTGGTCTGAATGAACAAAGACACTAGCTGAATGAAATGTCAAATGTTTTCAATTTGCTTGTTTTTTTCAACACACTTTATGGTTGTAGTCAATGTGAGTCTGGCGATTCTACTCAAATATCTATCGCAAAGTCCCACAAGTTGATCATGAGTCCATTTATTTCACATGTTGATCTAATTCACTGTCATTGAACAAACGTTTCTCTTCCTCTATTCTGTTTTGAGGTGTATGTGGCCCCTGTACCCTGTAAATATAAGTTTTAAGCTATATAACCATGTAGCTGTGAGATTTATATCCATGCTGAAACTATTTATATCCATGCTGAAACTATTTAAGAAGGACCTGACAACACTTAAACATTACCAATCGATCACAGACAATGATCTGAAAACACTAAAAAAACTCAGGTTTCCTCTCTGCCATAAATCACAAATCTTTCTAAGGAAAAGTGGTTTGATATAACCTAGAATTTCGCTCTTCGTGGTATACTTAGAAATCCTAAGATCTCTGACAAAAGTACAATTTATGAGTCATGCAGGAAACATGTCCTGTAAATCTCTGAAAACATACCTGATAAAACTGCACCCGTGATAGAACCATTTCATTCAGTAACCCAAACGTTCAGTCGATTATGAAGAATCATATACACACCCAGGCCTGTTGGTGAGCGTGTGCTGAACGAAATGATGAAAACAATTTCTGCTGAGGCTTGATTCGTCAAAAGTTTTAAAACACAAATTACTGTGTCCGAGAGACCGCAATCATGCACTAGTTGTTGGCCTATGCTGGTGTCAAAACCAGGGAAATAATGAAAAAGTCCAGTCATCACAATGAATCCAGTGTCCGAAGCTATAATGCCGACTCGTCCGACATTCAGAAGCGGCAGTATTCTTCAATTCTTCAAGGACAGTCCCATAATGAGAATTCGCCCTACCACCTCTAGACCACTCGAGGGCTCTTTGCAAATTCCAAACATGCCTGTAGATTTTCGCTCCTGATAATTTCCATTTGCACGTCCACTTGGCCTATCATCATTCTCATCAAATTCACCAATCAGCCAAAGTATCTTGAATATGCAACCAGTTCAATATTGTCCATGTTCACAATTATTGTGGAATTTCGAGCAATGTCGAGGTCAAATTTGTTTCATCTTTTGTAGTTTTGAAAGGGACCTACCGTCAGAAATTCAAAGGACCATGACTTAACGGTTTTCATTTGTGAAAATCAAAGTATCAAATGAAAACACCAGTTCTTGATATTAAATATAAGCACAATTGCTAGGTTCAGGGAGAACTATTTTCTATATGCGTAATGCGGAGATATGCGGTGTTTCATGACGTCATTTTATGACGACAGAGAGAAATATCAAAGGACTTAAAGTGTTGTTTGTTTTTTACCATCTGGATCTATGGTTTCATTAGAATAGGGATAACCGTTGCGTATTTGAAGATTTGCAGCAGTATATCGGTGGTTTATTTGTCGCAAATAATCGTTTTACATGCTCCGCTAACGCGTCGCTTGGAAACTAAATTTGCGACATGTAAACCACCTATATACGGCTGCAAATCTTCAAATACGCAACGGTTATCCCCTAATTATAGGAGGGAAATGGTAAATAGGGGGAACCCTGTTTTACCAATAATTAGCATTGCTGTTTGTCTTGAAAAGTTTGACAATAGACAGACACGCATTAGCTTCATGCGCTCTTGTTATAATATTTCTATGTCTGATTGTGTATCTCCATTTTAAATTCTAAGGATGGTTTACACTCTTATAGCTATGAATGCATTTAATAGTTTTTGAACCAGATTTTCAGAAGAAATAGTGTTGCTACTGCTCCTTTGCAATAACTAGATAGGTATAAGATATAACAACCAACTTAATATACAGGTAGCTTACAAGCAGACAACGGCTTGAGTTGCAGGGGGGGGGGTCAAGATCACTAAATAGAAAATGTTCTGCAGATGAAACGTTAAGAATGATGTGAGGGGTGGAGCTGTGGTCTAGTGGAAACGCGCTTGACTACTGATCCGGAGGTCTGGCGGCCAAACCCGATCCCTCCAGTAAATTTCAGTGACGCTTTTATGTGTCTCCCACCCACACGAAAGTGACCGAAAAGTAGTCAATAGTCCACGTTGACTTGTGACACAGCTTGTCACAATGAGTCCGAAAGAGCATAGCCCGATTTCAGACAGCTAGTCTATCGGAACATGAGTGTGAAAGCACTCGGGGAACCAAGACTAGGAGGCACAACTCACAGTTAAAAACCGTGGAGACGAATTCACTAGTAACCGTGTACGGCGCTGAGTACGAGGATGCATGGAACGATTAACCAGTGGAGGTGATTATATGCGATGGTCAAAGCTCTGGCATGAATATTCCACAGGCAGGAGAAAGAGGAAAATAATGACAACTTTAGGATTGCGTTTGGTGGGGTTATGGGGTCTAGGTCACTGTAACTGATAATAGCAAAACTGTTTCCAAACAATAAATACAGCTAAAAAAGAGATAAGAACGTTCGGGAAATCTTAGGTTTTCTGGGGTTTTTCTTAACCCTAGCAGATACTGAAGTAATATTTGTTACATGTAGGTAGCTTTATGATAACAAGTTACAGATTGTTTGAATTGTGTTAAGCTACGTGGATGTTTTACGGAATTACAGTAGTTGGGCTTAGAAAACTTCAGGAAAGTTTAGGTTTTCTGGACTTTTTTCTATCCCCTAGCAGATATGGAAGTGATATGCAGCTTTCTTATAATGAGATATAGATCAAGTTTGTTGGGGTTAATCTTAAGAGTGTAAAATTGGCAATATCTATGGAATAAAATGTTATATACTTTGAAAAACTACCAATTGTATGAACAGAAGTTCTTTTTAGTGGATAATTGCTGTAGAATGGAAATGAAAATGTTTGGGAAAATTATTTTCTCCGAAGGTCTAAGCAAATAAAGTGTTAATATGAAATTTGTAAAGTAAAATCTGTTTTAGTTTGAAATACTTACCTACTGTGAAATCTATTATTAATACCCATATCATCATATAATGCTCCTAGCATGCACCAAACCATATTGGCTCCCTTAAACAATTAGCAACATGTGGTGTAGGAGGACGGCAATCCCTTTCACAACAGGTAAGTATTTCTAAGCAAAACAGATTTTACTTTAAAACTCTCATTTTAGTAGCAAAATACATTACCTGTTGTGAAATCTGCTGACTTTGTCGCAAAGGTGGGAAGGTTTACTCACCAATACAACGACAAGACTCGGCTTTTGTAATTCCTCCGAAGAAAGTACATAATTCCCGGAGTTAGTCTTCTTAGATTGATCAGCTTTTGTATATATAATCCGTAATTACTGGTCGCACCGGAGACCATAAACACGAAAGCCAGGGAGTTAAACACCCGTTGAGAGGCCACAAGAGGACCCAGAGAACGACGATTACTCTGAAGAGTCACAAGAGAGCGCAGATAAAAGGAAGAAAAAGTGAAACGCAGCCCTGAGAATCTCATCCAACAGGGCATTATTAATGAAGGCCCATATAGTAGATAGGGTTCTGAGCTCATGTCGCCTGATCTTTAAGAAGCCGAAATCTAGATCAGACAGGTCTGAGTAAGCCAACTTAATGGCAGAAGCAATCTTTACGGGCTTTGGCAGGGCAGAGGGTTCGGCCAGGTTCCGAACGATCCAAATCTTTACAGAGACTGGATATTATAATGATCAGAAGCTACTGAAGAAGGCCGAGGTTTAGGCAAAAAACCTGGCTGACAAAGCAAGGAAATTGAACCGCCAGTATTCCAGCGAATAAAGCCTTCTTCTATGGATAAGGGATGAATTTCGCTTCTGCGCTTAGCAGCAGCAAATGTGAGGAGAAAGACAGTCTTCAACAAGATGAGAGTCAAAGTCGCTTGATCTAAAGGCTCATGATGCGCTTTAGCAAACGACCAGAGAACACAAGACAGTTCCTTGTTTTGCAACAAAGAGCGAGAAGCCGGTTTCTTAAGCTCAAAGTTCGGATTAATTCAGAAAGAACTGGGTGAGACCCAATTTCTTTAATACCTCTGAAACTAAGGGTATGAGAAAGTATGGCTCTATAACCTCTAACAGTGCTAACAGCTAAATTTTTCACTGAAAAGAGGAAAACTAGAAATTCAGAGATGTCTTGAATAGAGGGACGGATTGGACCAGTCAGTCTTTGACGACACCAATCTGTAACAATTATCTTCTTTGCATTGTAAAAGGTGTAAGTGGAGGAACGTCTGGCCTTGGCGACGAGATTGGTAACCGGCTGAGAAAACTTTCTCTTTCGGAGGCCCGTTCTGATAACGGTCAGACGGGAAGATGGAAGATGGCGGGGTCTCAATAGAGAAGTCTGACAGAGAGCAGATCCCGACTGAGCGGGGTCGAACGTTTAGATACGAACAGAAGACTGATCAAAGCTTTGAAACAGGATATCTTGGGCCACAAGGGGGCAGCCAGAGGATCCTGCAATCAGGCAGAGCTATCTTACGTAGAACCGCTAGGATCAGCACGAATGGGGGAAAAGCATACCCGAACAGTCGGTCCCACGGTAAAGACAGAGCATCGACTACCCAAGCCGCTGAGTCCATAATGGGAGACACGTAAAGCGGCAGTTGATGATTGAACCCGAAGGCGAACTGATCCACATTCGGAAAACCGATAATGTAAACAATCCACTCCACAGGTAGAATTTGCCGTCTGTGAGAGAGGTCGTCCGTCAATACATTCAGTCTGCACGGCAGATAATTGGCGAGCAGATCTGTCTGTTGTAACAAAACAAGAGAATGTCCCTCATGTACTTGAAGAAGGAGAGCGAGTGAGCCCCCCCCCCCTGTCTCTTCATGTAAGACACAACTGTCGTATTGTCGGTTTGATGTAACACATAGCAATTGCAATCCTGACGCTCGAAAGACCACAGTGCCTTTAGAACAGCAAGGACTTCGAGATTGGTGATATGGAGTTGGGACTCAACATCCGACCAAATGCTGGACGTCATCAGACCAGGAGGCTCCAAATAGGCTCCCCAACCCTTATTACTAGCATTAGAGATTAGGAAATGTTCTCAATCCGAAAGAGCAATCGATACACCCTGAAGGAAGCGATCCTTCACCTTCCACCACTGACGAATAGTGTGGAAGATAGGAATAATAGGAAGAACAGGAGAAGACGGACAGAGCGTCTGACCGAAGACGACATGGTGTCAGCAGATATAACTGAAGTTGGCGTAAGTGAAGCCTGCAGAGAGACACAAAATCCGCTGCTGAGTTGAGAACTTCCAGCAGAGACAGAAGAGAGCGAGCGGACCAGCGGTCATTCTGGCTAAACAGAGAAAGCAGTTGCAGGGTATTCTCTACACATGGAAATTTGCTGACAATGCTGGGGTTCGTGAGGAAATTTAATCCCACGAAGACAAAGTCTTGAGACGGGATCATATCCGATTTTTCAGCATTCAATATGAGGCCTAACTGAGACACAATTTTCCAGCTGTAGCGGATATTTTGAAGAAGGGTCCGGCGATTGAGAAGATGAAGCAGCCACTCGTCAAAATAGTGGAGAAAAGCCGCTACCGTTCCCCATGAGTTAGAATTCTAGGAGCCGTAGAAAGGCCGAAGGGCAGAGCTCGGACCTAGTAAACGACATCCCTGTGACAATCGCGTAGAACGCATCTGTCTGACGGATGGTTAGGTACAGAGAAAAACAGATGTATTTATAGAGTGAGTGAGTTAGATTTTACGCAATTCGAATCAAATAGCTACTGTTTAACAAAACCCGATGTGAAAATGAAGCAGCAGTGTTACAATGGCTGTCAACTGAAGTAGATGGTAATGCCCAGGATGGACTGAAACGTTTGTTGTATTACAAATGCCATTAGACTGAAATGGCTGTTGTTTGAATAGGACACAGGAGATGAGAATGAAAGGACTGTTGTATTATTAGGACCATCCAACTAAACGAGGGTCCAGGCGATGGAACTGGAGCATTCGTTGGTTACTATGGCCTTAATAATGAAATGGCTGAGGTTTAAAAAGGACCCAGGGGTAAGACTGCAACAATAGTTGTGACTGAAACGGACGTAATGTTTAACGTTACCCTCATATAAATGAAAATTCATGCCGTTGCAAACAGAGTAGACTGATAGACTGAGTTCAGATGGCCGATCAGGACTGATCAGATTCTGCTCTGTTTGCTCATGAAAATTTTATATATCTGATTCTACAGTTTCTGGTAGAATTATGATTTCATGTAAACAGGCATGTGCATCCATGTGTTGTTTTAACAGTAATATTTTGAATTTATATTATTTATAAGGGAAATCCTTATGCATTAACTCGTGAAATAACAATCATTAAAGCACCATCATACATCAAGAACTATTATAGTACATCAGCGAAGATTGCAGATGGTATGGTGTTTTATTGTGCCGCTCAATATAAATATGTGAGAACTGAGAAGAGGGACGTGGTAAGCTTTGAACAAACATACCATATATCGTCATGTTGTTGGTACATGTATACACATGAATACAAATTGTGCCCCTCTTGTTGCAGATTTATTTTGTATTGCTAGCGGATTTTATGCTAAGTTTAACACCTGAAACACAGGCCAATATTGTTAACGCTTTTAACAAAACTTCAAGGTATCTAGCCGATATTTTGAATTTAGATAATCCTTTTTTGAAACTGATTTCTTCAACTTACCCAAAAGAACGATCTTTAAATAGAATCAATCTGACATTATGGCTTCCTTTTTAGATTTGAATCTTTCCGTTTTAATTTTCAAAATTATCCTTTTCTAGATGGAGGTGTGCCCCGCTCTACAACTACAACAACCTTGACCACCACAACTAGACCTTCATCAACAAATTCACAGGGTAGGTATACCCAAAACAGTAAACCCTTTCTAGTATTAAGCATTAAGCTGCTATCTTTCTCCAAGACTGATGTTTATACTAAATTTAACATCCTGTTTAGAGGGAGTTTACTGTAGTCATATGGGACCAGCTAGTTGATTCTGCTGCAATGTATGTTTCTGTATATGTCACGGGTTTGGTGAAAATATTTAGTAATCTCAATATACATTCAGAAATATATGTTCTGCAATGTACTAGGGCCAAAACTGTTCATAAGGCTAGTACTAATCCAACCACTGAATGTAATTTGCAAAACAGATCTCAATAATTGCTCTCCCAATTTGAACTGAGACTCGATTAATCTTCGGTGTGTTTACCTGGATTGTTCGTAAACAACCTCTGAGACAAAAACAAGCAACACATCCGGTAATAATCATGTTCCCCGAGGATTGTATTCTCATAGCACATTTTTATATCTTCCTAAATACCTTCACCACCCTTCAGAATTTATCCGAATATTACCGACGATACTGTAGATTCAGATCCATAATATAGCAAAAAAACAGAGCAAACCCTGATCAGATGGTTCCTACAGGATCCGTCTGATTTTGGTCTACTCTGTTTGCAAATGTATAAAAAGGTATTTCTAATGCAACATGCATTCTGATTGGTCCACGTGACAAAATTTGAAGCATATAAACCACCGATATACTGTCGGAAAAATAAATATACTGTCGGAAACCGAATCACTAGAAAATTTACTACGAAATATCCATACGCGCATTCATAGTAAAATTGAACGAATTGGTCTGAATGAACAAAGACACTAGCTGAATGAAATGTCAAATGTTTTCAATTTGCTTGTTTTTTTCAACACACTTTATGGTTGTAGTCAATGTGAGTCTGGCGATTCTACTCAAATATCTATCGCAAAGTCCCACAAGTTGATCATGAGTCCATTTATTTCACATGTTGATCTAATTCACTGTCATTGAACAAACGTTTCTCTTCCTCTATTCTGTTTTGAGGTGTATGTGGCCCCTGTACCCTGTAAATATAAGTTTTAAGCTATATAACCATGTAGCTGTGAGATTTATATCCATGCTGAAACTATTTATATCCATGCTGAAACTATTTAAGAAGGACCTGACAACACTTAAACATTACCAATCGATCACAGACAATGATCTGAAAACACTAAAAAAACTCAGGTTTCCTCTCTGCCATAAATCACAAATCTTTCTAAGGAAAAGTGGTTTGATATAACCTAGAATTTCGCTCTTCGTGGTATACTTAGAAATCCTAAGATCTCTGACAAAAGTACAATTTATGAGTCATGCAGGAAACATGTCCTGTAAATCTCTGAAAACATACCTGATAAAACTGCACCCGTGATAGAACCATTTCATTCAGTAACCCAAACGTTCAGTCGATTATGAAGAATCATATACACACCCAGGCCTGTTGGTGAGCGTGTGCTGAACGAAATGATGAAAACAATTTCTGCTGAGGCTTGATTCGTCAAAAGTTTTAAAACACAAATTACTGTGTCCGAGAGACCGCAATCATGCACTAGCTGTTGGCCTATGCTGGTGTCAAAACCAGGGAAATAATGAAAAAGTCCAGTCATCACAATGAATCCAGTGTCCGAAGCTATAATGCCGACTCGTCCGACATTCAGAAGCGGCAGTATTCTTCAATTCTTCAAGGACAGTCCCATAATGAGAATTCGCCCTACCACCTCTAGACCACTCGAGGGCTCTTTGCAAATTCCAAACATGCCTGTAGATTTTCGCTCCTGATAATTTCCATTTGCACGTCCACTTGGCCTATCATCATTCTCATCAAATTCACCAATCAGCCAAAGTATCTTGAATATGCAACCAGTTCAATATTGTCCATGTTCACAATTATTGTGGAATTTCGAGCAATGTCGAGGTCAAATTTGTTTCATCTTTTGTAGTTTTGAAAGGGACCTACCGTCAGAAATTCAAAGGACCATGACTTAACGGTTTTCATTTGTGAAAATCAAAGTATCAAATGAAAACACCAGTTCTTGATATTAAATATAAGCACAATTGCTAGGTTCAGGGAGAACTATTTTCTATATGCGTAATGCGGAGATATGCGGTGTTTCATGACGTCATTTTATGACGACAGAGAGAAATATCAAAGGACTTAAAGTGTTGTTTGTTTTTTACCATCTGGATCTATGGTTTCATTAGAATAGGGATAACCGTTGCGTATTTGAAGATTTGCAGCAGTATATCGGTGGTTTATTTGTCGCAAATAATCGTTTTACATGCTCCGCTAACGCGTCGCTTGGAAACTAAATTTGCGACATGTAAACCACCTATATACGGCTGCAAATCTTCAAATACGCAACGGTTATCCCCTAATTATAGGAGGGAAATGGTAAATAGGGGGAACCCTGTTTTACCAATAATTAGCATTGCTGTTTGTCTTGAAAAGTTTGACAATAGACAGACACGCATTAGCTTCATGCGCTCTTGTTATAATATTTCTATGTCTGATTGTGTATCTCCATTTTAAATTCTAAGGATGGTTTACACTCTTATAGCTATGAATGCATTTAATAGTTTTTGAACCAGATTTTCAGAAGAAATAGTGTTGCTACTGCTCCTTTGCAATAACTAGATAGGTATAAGATATAACAACCAACTTAATATACAGGTAGCTTACAAGCAGACAACGGCTTGAGTTGCAGGGGGGGGGGTCAAGATCACTAAATAGAAAATGTTCTGCAGATGAAACGTTAAGAATGATGTGAGGGGTGGAGCTGTGGTCTAGTGGAAACGCGCTTGACTACTGATCCGGAGGTCTGGCGGCCAAACCCGATCCCTCCAGTAAATTTCAGTGACGCTTTTATGTGTCTCCCACCCACACGAAAGTGACCGAAAAGTAGTCAATAGTCCACGTTGACTTGTGACACAGCTTGTCACAATGAGTCCGAAAGAGCATAGCCCGATTTCAGACAGCTAGTCTATCGGAACATGAGTGTGAAAGCACTCGGGGAACCAAGACTAGGAGGCACAACTCACAGTTAAAAACCGTGGAGACGAATTCACTAGTAACCGTGTACGGCGCTGAGTACGAGGATGCATGGAACGATTAACCAGTGGAGGTGATTATATGCGATGGTCAAAGCTCTGGCATGAATATTCCACAGGCAGGAGAAAGAGGAAAATAATGACAACTTTAGGATTGCGTTTGGTGGGGTTATGGGGTCTAGGTCACTGTAACTGATAATAGCAAAACTGTTTCCAAACAATAGATACAGCTAAAAAAGAGATAAGAACGTTCGGGAAATCTTAGGTTTTCTGGGGTTTTTCTTAACCCTAGCAGATACTGAAGTAATATTTGTTACATGTAGGTAGCTTTATGATAACAAGTTACAGATTGTTTGAATTGTGTTAAGCTACGTGGATGTTTTACGGAATTACAGTAGTTGGGCTTAGAAAACTTCAGGAAAGTTTAGGTTTTCTGGACTTTTTTCTATCCCCTAGCAGATATGGAAGTGATATGCAGCTTTCTTATAATGAGATATAGATCAAGTTTGTTGGGGTTAATCTTAAGAGTGTAAAATTGGCAATATCTATGGAATAAAATGTTATATACTTTGAAAAACTACCAATTGTATGAACAGAAGTTCTTTTTAGTGGATAATTGCTGTAGAATGGAAATGAAAATGTTTGGGAAAATTATTTTCTCCGAAGGTCTAAGCAAATAAAGTGTTAATATGAAATTTGTAAAGTAAAATCTGTTTTAGTTTGAAATACTTACCTACTGTGAAATCTATTATTAATACCCATATCATCATATAATGCTCCTAGCATGCACCAAACCATATTGGCTCCCTTAAACAATTAGCAACATGTGGTGTAGGAGGACGGCAATCCCTTTCACAACAGGTAAGTATTTCTAAGCAAAACAGATTTTACTTTAAAACTCTCATTTTAGTAGCAAAATACATTACCTGTTGTGAAATCTGCTGACTTTGTCGCAAAGGTGGGAAGGTTTACTCACCAATACAACGACAAGACTCGGCTTTTGTAATTCCTCCGAAGAAAGTACATAATTCCCGGAGTTAGTCTTCTTAGATTGATCAGCTTTTGTATATATAATCCGTAATTACTGGTCGCACCGGAGACCATAAACACGAAAGCCAGGGAGTTAAACACCCGTTGAGAGGCCACAAGAGGACCCAGAGAACGACGATTACTCTGAAGAGTCACAAGAGAGCGCAGATAAAAGGAAGAAAAAGTGAAACGCAGCCCTGAGAATCTCATCCAACAGGGCATTATTAATGAAGGCCCATATAGTAGATAGGGTTCTGAGCTCATGTCGCCTGATCTTTAAGAAGCCGAAATCTAGATCAGACAGGTCTGAGTAAGCCAACTTAATGGCAGAAGCAATCTTTACGGGCTTTGGCAGGGCAGAGGGTTCGGCCAGGTTCCGAACGATCCAAATCTTTACAGAGACTGGATATTATAATGATCAGAAGCTACTGAAGAAGGCCGAGGTTTAGGCAAAAAACCTGGCTGACAAAGCAAGGAAATTGAACCGCCAGTATTCCAGCGAATAAAGCCTTCTTCTATGGATAAGGGATGAATTTCGCTTCTGCGCTTAGCAGCAGCAAATGTGAGGAGAAAGACAGTCTTCAACAAGATGAGAGTCAAAGTCGCTTGATCTAAAGGCTCATGATGCGCTTTAGCAAACGACCAGAGAACACAAGACAGTTCCTTGTTTTGCAACAAAGAGCGAGAAGCCGGTTTCTTAAGCTCAAAGTTCGGATTAATTCAGAAAGAACTGGGTGAGACCCAATTTCTTTAATACCTCTGAAACTAAGGGTATGAGAAAGTATGGCTCTATAACCTCTAACAGTGCTAACAGCTAAATTTTTCACTGAAAAGAGGAAAACTAGAAATTCAGAGATGTCTTGAATAGAGGGACGGATTGGACCAGTCAGTCTTTGACGACACCAATCTGTAACAATTATCTTCTTTGCATTGTAAAAGGTGTAAGTGGAGGAACGTCTGGCCTTGGCGACGAGATTGGTAACCGGCTGAGAAAACTTTCTCTTTCGGAGGCCCGTTCTGATAACGGTCAGACGGGAAGATGGAAGATGGCGGGGTCTCAATGGAGAAGTCTGACAGAGAGCAGATCCCGACTGAGCGGGGTCGAACGTTTAGATACGAACAGAAGACTGATCAAAGCTTTGAAACAGGATATCTTGGGCCACAAGGGGGCAGCCAGAGGATCCTGCAATCAGGCAGAGCTATCTTACGTAGAACCGCTAGGATCAGCACGAATGGGGGAAAAGCATACCCGAACAGTCGGTCCCACGGTAAAGACAGAGCATCGACTACCCAAGCCGCTGAGTCCATAATGGGAGACACGTAAAGCGGCAGTTGATGATTGAACCCGAAGGCGAACTGATCCACATTCGGAAAACCGATAATGTAAACAATCCACTCCACAGGTAGAATTTGCCGTCTGTGAGAGAGGTCGTCCGTCAATACATTCAGTCTGCACGGCAGATAATTGGCGAGCAGATCTGTCTGTTGTAACAAAACAAGAGAATGTCCCTCATGTACTTGAAGAAGGAGAGCGAGTGAGCCCCCCCCCCCCCCTGTCTCTTCATGTAAGACACAACTGTCGTATTGTCGGTTTGATGTAACACATAGCAATTGCAATCCTGACGCTCGAAAGACCACAGTGCCTTTAGAACAGCAAGGACTTCGAGATTGGTGATATGGAGTTGGGACTCAACATCCGACCAAATGCTGGACGTCATCAGACCAGGAGGCTCCAAATAGGCTCCCCAACCCTTATTACTAGCATTAGAGATTAGGAAATGTTCTCAATCCGAAAGAGCAATCGATACACCCTGAAGGAAGCGATCCTTCACCTTCCACCACTGACGAATAGTGTGGAAGATAGGAATAATAGGAAGAACAGGAGAAGACGGACAGAGCGTCTGACCGAAGACGACATGGTGTCAGCAGATATAACTGAAGTTGGCGTAAGTGAAGCCTGCAGAGAGACACAAAATCCGCTGCTGAGTTGAGAACTTCCAGCAGAGACAGAAGAGAGCGAGCGGACCAGCGGTCATTCTGGCTAAACAGAGAAAGCAGTTGCAGGGTATTCTCTACACATGGAAATTTGCTGACAATGCTGGGGTTCGTGAGGAAATTTAATCCCACGAAGACAAAGTCTTGAGACGGGATCATATCCGATTTTTCAGCATTCAATATGAGGCCTAACTGAGACACAATTTTCCAGCTGTAGCGGATATTTTGAAGAAGGGTCCGGCGATTGAGAAGATGAAGCAGCCACTCGTCAAAATAGTGGAGAAAAGCCGCTACCGTTCCCCATGAGTTAGAATTCTAGGAGCCGTAGAAAGGCCGAAGGGCAGAGCTCGGACCTAGTAAACGACATCCCTGTGACAATCGCGTAGAACGCATCTGTCTGACGGATGGTTAGGTACAGAGAAAAACAGATGTATTTATAGAGTGAGTGAGTTAGATTTTACGCAATTCGAATCAAATAGCTACTGTTTAACAAAACCCGATGTGAAAATGAAGCAGCAGTGTTACAATGGCTGTCAACTGAAGTAGATGGTAATGCCCAGGATGGACTGAAACGTTTGTTGTATTACAAATGCCATTAGACTGAAATGGCTGTTGTTTGAATAGGACACAGGAGATGAGAATGAAAGGACTGTTGTATTATTAGGACCATCCAACTAAACGAGGGTCCAGGCGATGGAACTGGAGCATTCGTTGGTTACTATGGCCTTAATAATGAAATGGCTGAGGTTTAAAAAGGACCCAGGGGTAAGACTGCAACAATAGTTGTGACTGAAACGGACGTAATGTTTAACGTTACCCTCATATAAATGAAAATTCATGCCGTTGCAAACAGAGTAGACTGATAGACTGAGTTCAGATGGCCGATCAGGACTGATCAGATTCTGCTCTGTTTGCTCATGAAAATTTTATATATCTGATTCTACAGTTTCTGGTAGAATTATGATTTCATGTAAACAGGCATGTGCATCCATGTGTTGTTTTAACAGTAATATTTTGAATTTATATTATTTATAAGGGAAATCCTTATGCATTAACTCGTGAAATAACAATCATTAAAGCACCATCATACATCAAGAACTATTATAGTACATCAGCGAAGATTGCAGATGGTATGGTGTTTTATTGTGCCGCTCAATATAAATATGTGAGAACTGAGAAGAGGGACGTGGTAAGCTTTGAACAAACATACCATATATCGTCATGTTGTTGGTACATGTATACACATGAATACAAATTGTGCCCCTCTTGTTGCAGATTTATTTTGTATTGCTAGCGGATTTTATGCTAAGTTTAACACCTGAAACACAGGCCAATATTGTTAACGCTTTTAACAAAACTTCAAGGTATCTAGCCGATATTTTGAATTTAGATAATCCTTTTTTGAAACTGATTTCTTCAACTTACCCAAAAGAACGATCTTTAAATAGAATCAATCTGACATTATGGCTTCCTTTTTAGATTTGAATCTTTCCGTTTTAATTTTCAAAATTATCCTTTTCTAGATGGAGGTGTGCCCCGCTCTACAACTACAACAACCTTGACCACCACAACTAGACCTTCATCAACAAATTCACAGGGTAGGTATACCCAAAACAGTAAACCCTTTCTAGTATTAAGCATTAAGCTGCTATCTTTCTCCAAGACTGATGTTTATACTAAATTTAACATCCTGTTTAGAGGGAGTTTACTGTAGTCATATGGGACCAGCTAGTTGATTCTGCTGCAATGTATGTTTCTGTATATGTCACGGGTTTGGTGAAAATATTTAGTAATCTCAATATACATTCAGAAATATATGTTCTGCAATGTACTAGGGCCAAAACTGTTCATAAGGCTAGTACTAATCCAACCACTGAATGTAATTTGCAAAACAGATCTCAATAATTGCTCTCCCAATTTGAACTGAGACTCGATTAATCTTCGGTGTGTTTACCTGGATTGTTCGTAAACAACCTCTGAGACAAAAACAAGCAACACATCCGGTAATAATCATGTTCCCCGAGGATTGTATTCTCATAGCACATTTTTATATCTTCCTAAATACCTTCACCACCCTTCAGAATTTATCCGAATATTACCGACGATACTGTAGATTCAGATCCATAATATAGCAAAAAAACAGAGCAAACCCTGATCAGATGGTTCCTACAGGATCCGTCTGATTTTGGTCTACTCTGTTTGCAAATGTATAAAAAGGTATTTCTAATGCAACATGCATTCTGATTGGTCCACGTGACAAAATTTGAAGCATATAAACCACCGATATACTGTCGGAAAAATAAATATACTGTCGGAAACCGAATCACTAGAAAATTTACTACGAAATATCCATACGCGCATTCATAGTAAAATTGAACGAATTGGTCTGAATGAACAAAGACACTAGCTGAATGAAATGTCAAATGTTTTCAATTTGCTTGTTTTTTTCAACACACTTTATGGTTGTAGTCAATGTGAGTCTGGCGATTCTACTCAAATATCTATCGCAAAGTCCCACAAGTTGATCATGAGTCCATTTATTTCACATGTTGATCTAATTCACTGTCATTGAACAAACGTTTCTCTTCCTCTATTCTGTTTTGAGGTGTATGTGGCCCCTGTACCCTGTAAATATAAGTTTTAAGCTATATAACCATGTAGCTGTGAGATTTATATCCATGCTGAAACTATTTATATCCATGCTGAAACTATTTAAGAAGGACCTGACAACACTTAAACATTACCAATCGATCACAGACAATGATCTGAAAACACTAAAAAAACTCAGGTTTCCTCTCTGCCATAAATCACAAATCTTTCTAAGGAAAAGTGGTTTGATATAACCTAGAATTTCGCTCTTCGTGGTATACTTAGAAATCCTAAGATCTCTGACAAAAGTACAATTTATGAGTCATGCAGGAAACATGTCCTGTAAATCTCTGAAAACATACCTGATAAAACTGCACCCGTGATAGAACCATTTCATTCAGTAACCCAAACGTTCAGTCGATTATGAAGAATCATATACACACCCAGGCCTGTTGGTGAGCGTGTGCTGAACGAAATGATGAAAACAATTTCTGCTGAGGCTTGATTCGTCAAAAGTTTTAAAACACAAATTACTGTGTCCGAGAGACCGCAATCATGCACTAGCTGTTGGCCTATGCTGGTGTCAAAACCAGGGAAATAATGAAAAAGTCCAGTCATCACAATGAATCCAGTGTCCGAAGCTATAATGCCGACTCGTCCGACATTCAGAAGCGGCAGTATTCTTCAATTCTTCAAGGACAGTCCCATAATGAGAATTCGCCCTACCACCTCTAGACCACTCGAGGGCTCTTTGCAAATTCCAAACATGCCTGTAGATTTTCGCTCCTGATAATTTCCATTTGCACGTCCACTTGGCCTATCATCATTCTCATCAAATTCACCAATCAGCCAAAGTATCTTGAATATGCAACCAGTTCAATATTGTCCATGTTCACAATTATTGTGGAATTTCGAGCAATGTCGAGGTCAAATTTGTTTCATCTTTTGTAGTTTTGAAAGGGACCTACCGTCAGAAATTCAAAGGACCATGACTTAACGGTTTTCATTTGTGAAAATCAAAGTATCAAATGAAAACACCAGTTCTTGATATTAAATATAAGCACAATTGCTAGGTTCAGGGAGAACTATTTTCTATATGCGTAATGCGGAGATATGCGGTGTTTCATGACGTCATTTTATGACGACAGAGAGAAATATCAAAGGACTTAAAGTGTTGTTTGTTTTTTACCATCTGGATCTATGGTTTCATTAGAATAGGGATAACCGTTGCGTATTTGAAGATTTGCAGCAGTATATCGGTGGTTTATTTGTCGCAAATAATCGTTTTACATGCTCCGCTAACGCGTCGCTTGGAAACTAAATTTGCGACATGTAAACCACCTATATACGGCTGCAAATCTTCAAATACGCAACGGTTATCCCCTAATTATAGGAGGGAAATGGTAAATAGGGGGAACCCTGTTTTACCAATAATTAGCATTGCTGTTTGTCTTGAAAAGTTTGACAATAGACAGACACGCATTAGCTTCATGCGCTCTTGTTATAATATTTCTATGTCTGATTGTGTATCTCCATTTTAAATTCTAAGGATGGTTTACACTCTTATAGCTATGAATGCATTTAATAGTTTTTGAACCAGATTTTCAGAAGAAATAGTGTTGCTACTGCTCCTTTGCAATAACTAGATAGGTATAAGATATAACAACCAACTTAATATACAGGTAGCTTACAAGCAGACAACGGCTTGAGTTGCAGGGGGGGGTCAAGATCACTAAATAGAAAATGTTCTGCAGATGAAACGTTAAGAATGATGTGAGGGGTGGAGCTGTGGTCTAGTGTAAACGCGCTTGACTACTGATCCGGAGGTCTGGCGGCCAAACCCGATCCCTCCAGTAAATTTCAGTGACGCTTTTATGTGTCTCCCACCCACACGAAAGTGACCGAAAAGTAGTCAATAGTCCACGTTGACTTGTGACGCAGCTTGTCACAATGAGTCCGAAAGAGCATAGCCCGATTTCAGACAGCTAGTCTATCGGAACATGAGTGTGAAAGCACTCGGGGAACCAAGACTAGGAGGCACAACTCACAGTTAAAAACCGTGGAGACGAATTCACTAGTAACCGTGTACGGCGCTGAGTACGAGGATGCATGGAACGATTAACCAGTGGAGGTGATTATATGCGATGGTCAAAGCTCTGGCATGAATATTCCACAGGCAGGAGAAAGAGGAAAATAATGACAACTTTAGGATTGCGTTTGGTGGGGTTATGGGGTCTAGGTCACTGTAACTGATAATAGCAAAACTGTTTCCAAACAATAAATACAGCTAAAAAAGAGATAAGAACGTTCGGGAAATCTTAGGTTTTCTGGGGTTTTTCTTAACCCTAGCAGATACTGAAGTAATATTTGTTACATGTAGGTAGCTTTATGATAACAAGTTACAGATTGTTTGAATTGTGTTAAGCTACGTGGATGTTTTACGGAATTACAGTAGTTGGGCTTAGAAAACTTCAGGAAAGTTTAGGTTTTCTGGACTTTTTTCTATCCCCTAGCAGATATGGAAGTGATATGCAGCTTTCTTATAATGAGATATAGATCAAGTTTGTTGGGGTTAATCTTAAGAGTGTAAAATTGGCAATATCTATGGAATAAAATGTTATATACTTTGAAAAACTACCAATTGTATGAACAGAAGTTCTTTTTAGTGGATAATTGCTGTAGAATGGAAATGAAAATGTTTGGGAAAATTATTTTCTCCGAAGGTCTAAGCAAATAAAGTGTTAATATGAAATTTGTAAAGTAAAATCTGTTTTAGTTTGAAATACTTACCTACTGTGAAATCTATTATTAATACCCATATCATCATATAATGCTCCTAGCATGCACCAAACCATATTGGCTCCCTTAAACAATTAGCAACATGTGGTGTAGGAGGACGGCAATCCCTTTCACAACAGGTAAGTATTTCTAAGCAAAACATATGTTACTTTAAAACTCTCATTTTAGTAGCAAAATACATTACCTGTTGTGAAATCTGCTGACTTTGTCGCAAAGGTGGGAAGGTTTACTCACCAATACAACGACAAGACTCGGCTTTTGTAATTCCTCCGAAGAAAGTACATAATTCCCGGAGTTAGTCTTCTTAGATTGATCAGCTTTTGTATATATAATCCGTAATTACTGGTCGCACCGGAGACCATAAACACGAAAGCCAGGGAGTTAAACACCCGTTGAGAGGCCACAAGAGGACCCAGAGAACGACGATTACTCTGAAGAGTCACAAGAGAGCGCAGATAAAAGGAAGAAAAAGTGAAACGCAGCCCTGAGAATCTCATCCAACAGGGCATTATTAATGAAGGCCCATATAGTAGATAGGGTTCTGAGCTCATGTCGCCTGATCTTTAAGAAGCCGAAATCTAGATCAGACAGGTCTGAGTAAGCCAACTTAATGGCAGAAGCAATCTTTACGGGCTTTGGCAGGGCAGAGGGTTCGGCCAGGTTCCGAACGATCCAAATCTTTACAGAGACTGGATATTATAATGATCAGAAGCTACTGAAGAAGGCCGAGGTTTAGGCAAAAAACCTGGCTGACAAAGCAAGGAAATTGAACCGCCAGTATTCCAGCGAATAAAGCCTTCTTCTATGGATAAGGGATGAATTTCGCTTCTGCGCTTAGCAGCAGCAAATGTGAGGAGAAAGACAGTCTTCAACAAGATGAGAGTCAAAGTCGCTTGATCTAAAGGCTCATGATGCGCTTTAGCAAACGACCAGAGAACACAAGACAGTTCCTTGTTTTGCAACAAAGAGCGAGAAGCCGGTTTCTTAAGCTCAAAGTTCGGATTAATTCAGAAAGAACTGGGTGAGACCCAATTTCTTTAATACCTCTGAAACTAAGGGTATGAGAAAGTATGGCTCTATAACCTCTAACAGTGCTAACAGCTAAATTTTTCACTGAAAAGAGGAAAACTAGAAATTCAGAGATGTCTTGAATAGAGGGACGGATTGGACCAGTCAGTCTTTGACGACACCAATCTGTAACAATTATCTTCTTTGCATTGTAAAAGGTGTAAGTGGAGGAACGTCTGGCCTTGGCGACGAGATTGGTAACCGGCTGAGAAAACTTTCTCTTTCGGAGGCCCGTTCTGATAACGGTCAGACGGGAAGATGGAAGATGGCGGGGTCTCAATAGAGAAGTCTGACAGAGAGCAGATCCCGACTGAGCGGGGTCGAACGTTTAGATACGAACAGAAGACTGATCAAAGCTTTGAAACAGGATATCTTGGGCCACAAGGGGGCAGCCAGAGGATCCTGCAATCAGGCAGAGCTATCTTACGTAGAACCGCTAGGATCAGCACGAATGGGGGAAAAGCATACCCGAACAGTCGGTCCCACGGTAAAGACAGAGCATCGACTACCCAAGCCGCTGAGTCCATAATGGGAGACACGTAAAGCGGCAGTTGATGATTGAACCCGAAGGCGAACTGATCCACATTCGGAAAACCGATAATGTAAACAATCCACTCCACAGGTAGAATTTGCCGTCTGTGAGAGAGGTCGTCCGTCAATACATTCAGTCTGCACGGCAGATAATTGGCGAGCAGATCTGTCTGTTGTAACAAAACAAGAGAATGTCCCTCATGTACTTGAAGAAGGAGAGCGAGTGAGCCCCCCCCCCTGTCTCTTCATGTAAGACACAACTGTCGTATTGTCGGTTTGATGTAACACATAGCAATTGCAATCCTGACGCTCGAAAGACCACAGTGCCTTTAGAACAGCAAGGACTTCGAGATTGGTGATATGGAGTTGGGACTCAACATCCGACCAAATGCTGGACGTCATCAGACCAGGAGGCTCCAAATAGGCTCCCCAACCCTTATTACTAGCATTAGAGATTAGGAAATGTTCTCAATCCGAAAGAGCAATCGATACACCCTGAAGGAAGCGATCCTTCACCTTCCACCACTGACGAATAGTGTGGAAGATAGGAATAATAGGAAGAACAGGAGAAGACGGACAGAGCGTCTGACCGAAGACGACATGGTGTCAGCAGATATAACTGAAGTTGGCGTAAGTGAAGCCTGCAGAGAGACACAAAATCCGCTGCTGAGTTGAGAACTTCCAGCAGAGACAGAAGAGAGCGAGCGGACCAGCGGTCATTCTGGCTAAACAGAGAAAGCAGTTGCAGGGTATTCTCTACACATGGAAATTTGCTGACAATGCTGGGGTTCGTGAGGAAATTTAATCCCACGAAGACAAAGTCTTGAGACGGGATCATATCCGATTTTTCAGCATTCAATATGAGGCCTAACTGAGACACAATTTTCCAGCTGTAGCGGATATTTTGAAGAAGGGTCCGGCGATTGAGAAGATGAAGCAGCCACTCGTCAAAATAGTGGAGAAAAGCCGCTACCGTTCCCCATGAGTTAGAATTCTAGGAGCCGTAGAAAGGCCGAAGGGCAGAGCTCGGACCTAGTAAACGACATCCCTGTGACAATCGCGTAGAACGCATCTGTCTGACGGATGGTTAGGTACAGAGAAAAACAGATGTATTTATAGAGTGAGTGAGTTAGATTTTACGCAATTCGAATCAAATAGCTACTGTTTAACAAAACCCGATGTGAAAATGAAGCAGCAGTGTTACAATGGCTGTCAACTGAAGTAGATGGTAATGCCCAGGATGGACTGAAACGTTTGTTGTATTACAAATGCCATTAGACTGAAATGGCTGTTGTTTGAATAGGACACAGGAGATGAGAATGAAAGGACTGTTGTATTATTAGGACCATCCAACTAAACGAGGGTCCAGGCGATGGAACTGGAGCATTCGTTGGTTACTATGGCCTTAATAATGAAATGGCTGAGGTTTAAAAAGGACCCAGGGGTAAGACTGCAACAATAGTTGTGACTGAAACGGACGTAATGTTTAACGTTACCCTCATATAAATGAAAATTCATGCCGTTGCAAACAGAGTAGACTGATAGACTGAGTTCAGATGGCCGATCAGGACTGATCAGATTCTGCTCTGTTTGCTCATGAAAATTTTATATATCTGATTCTACAGTTTCTGGTAGAATTATGATTTCATGTAAACAGGCATGTGCATCCATGTGTTGTTTTAACAGTAATATTTTGAATTTATATTATTTATAAGGGAAATCCTTATGCATTAACTCGTGAAATAACAATCATTAAAGCACCATCATACATCAAGAACTATTATAGTACATCAGCGAAGATTGCAGATGGTATGGTGTTTTATTGTGCCGCTCAATATAAATATGTGAGAACTGAGAAGAGGGACGTGGTAAGCTTTGAACAAACATACCATATATCGTCATGTTGTTGGTACATGTATACACATGAATACAAATTGTGCCCCTCTTGTTGCAGATTTATTTTGTATTGCTAGCGGATTTTATGCTAAGTTTAACACCTGAAACACAGGCCAATATTGTTAACGCTTTTAACAAAACTTCAAGGTATCTAGCCGATATTTTGAATTTAGATAATCCTTTTTTGAAACTGATTTCTTCAACTTACCCAAAAGAACGATCTTTAAATAGAATCAATCTGACATTATGGCTTCCTTTTTAGATTTGAATCTTTCCGTTTTAATTTTCAAAATTATCCTTTTCTAGATGGAGGTGTGCCCCGCTCTACAACTACAACAACCTTGACCACCACAACTAGACCTTCATCAACAAATTCACAGGGTAGGTATACCCAAAACAGTAAACCCTTTCTAGTATTAAGCATTAAGCTGCTATCTTTCTCCAAGACTGATGTTTATACTAAATTTAACATCCTGTTTAGAGGGAGTTTACTGTAGTCATATGGGACCAGCTAGTTGATTCTGCTGCAATGTATGTTTCTGTATATGTCACGGGTTTGGTGAAAATATTTAGTAATCTCAATATACATTCAGAAATATATGTTCTGCAATGTACTAGGGCCAAAACTGTTCATAAGGCTAGTACTAATCCAACCACTGAATGTAATTTGCAAAACAGATCTCAATAATTGCTCTCCCAATTTGAACTGAGACTCGATTAATCTTCGGTGTGTTTACCTGGATTGTTCGTAAACAACCTCTGAGACAAAAACAAGCAACACATCCGGTAATAATCATGTTCCCCGAGGATTGTATTCTCATAGCACATTTTTATATCTTCCTAAATACCTTCACCACCCTTCAGAATTTATCCGAATATTACCGACGATACTGTAGATTCAGATCCATAATATAGCAAAAAAACAGAGCAAACCCTGATCAGATGGTTCCTACAGGATCCGTCTGATTTTGGTCTACTCTGTTTGCAAATGTATAAAAAGGTATTTCTAATGCAACATGCATTCTGATTGGTCCACGTGACAAAATTTGAAGCATATAAACCACCGATATACTGTCGGAAAAATAAATATACTGTCGGAAACCGAATCACTAGAAAATTTACTACGAAATATCCATACGCGCATTCATAGTAAAATTGAACGAATTGGTCTGAATGAACAAAGACACTAGCTGAATGAAATGTCAAATGTTTTCAATTTGCTTGTTTTTTTCAACACACTTTATGGTTGTAGTCAATGTGAGTCTGGCGATTCTACTCAAATATCTATCGCAAAGTCCCACAAGTTGATCATGAGTCCATTTATTTCACATGTTGATCTAATTCACTGTCATTGAACAAACGTTTCTCTTCCTCTATTCTGTTTTGAGGTGTATGTGGCCCCTGTACCCTGTAAATATAAGTTTTAAGCTATATAACCATGTAGCTGTGAGATTTATATCCATGCTGAAACTATTTATATCCATGCTGAAACTATTTAAGAAGGACCTGACAACACTTAAACATTACCAATCGATCACAGACAATGATCTGAAAACACTAAAAAAACTCAGGTTTCCTCTCTGCCATAAATCACAAATCTTTCTAAGGAAAAGTGGTTTGATATAACCTAGAATTTCGCTCTTCGTGGTATACTTAGAAATCCTAAGATCTCTGACAAAAGTACAATTTATGAGTCATGCAGGAAACATGTCCTGTAAATCTCTGAAAACATACCTGATAAAACTGCACCCGTGATAGAACCATTTCATTCAGTAACCCAAACGTTCAGTCGATTATGAAGAATCATATACACACCCAGGCCTGTTGGTGAGCGTGTGCTGAACGAAATGATGAAAACAATTTCTGCTGAGGCTTGATTCGTCAAAAGTTTTAAAACACAAATTACTGTGTCCGAGAGACCGCAATCATGCACTAGCTGTTGGCCTATGCTGGTGTCAAAACCAGGGAAATAATGAAAAAGTCCAGTCATCACAATGAATCCAGTGTCCGAAGCTATAATGCCGACTCGTCCGACATTCAGAAGCGGCAGTATTCTTCAATTCTTCAAGGACAGTCCCATAATGAGAATTCGCCCTACCACCTCTAGACCACTCGAGGGCTCTTTGCAAATTCCAAACATGCCTGTAGATTTTCGCTCCTGATAATTTCCATTTGCACGTCCACTTGGCCTATCATCATTCTCATCAAATTCACCAATCAGCCAAAGTATCTTGAATATGCAACCAGTTCAATATTGTCCATGTTCACAATTATTGTGGAATTTCGAGCAATGTCGAGGTCAAATTTGTTTCATCTTTTGTAGTTTTGAAAGGGACCTACCGTCAGAAATTCAAAGGACCATGACTTAACGGTTTTCATTTGTGAAAATCAAAGTATCAAATGAAAACACCAGTTCTTGATATTAAATATAAGCACAATTGCTAGGTTCAGGGAGAACTATTTTCTATATGCGTAATGCGGAGATATGCGGTGTTTCATGACGTCATTTTATGACGACAGAGAGAAATATCAAAGGACTTAAAGTGTTGTTTGTTTTTTACCATCTGGATCTATGGTTTCATTAGAATAGGGATAACCGTTGCGTATTTGAAGATTTGCAGCAGTATATCGGTGGTTTATTTGTCGCAAATAATCGTTTTACATGCTCCGCTAACGCGTCGCTTGGAAACTAAATTTGCGACATGTAAACCACCTATATACGGCTGCAAATCTTCAAATACGCAACGGTTATCCCCTAATTATAGGAGGGAAATGGTAAATAGGGGGAACCCTGTTTTACCAATAATTAGCATTGCTGTTTGTCTTGAAAAGTTTGACAATAGACAGACACGCATTAGCTTCATGCGCTCTTGTTATAATATTTCTATGTCTGATTGTGTATCTCCATTTTAAATTCTAAGGATGGTTTACACTCTTATAGCTATGAATGCATTTAATAGTTTTTGAACCAGATTTTCAGAAGAAATAGTGTTGCTACTGCTCCTTTGCAATAACTAGATAGGTATAAGATATAACAACCAACTTAATATACAGGTAGCTTACAAGCAGACAACGGCTTGAGTTGCAGGGGGGGGGGTCAAGATCACTAAATAGAAAATGTTCTGCAGATGAAACGTTAAGAATGATGTGAGGGGTGGAGCTGTGGTCTAGTGTAAACGCGCTTGACTACTGATCCGGAGGTCTGGCGGCCAAACCCGATCCCTCCAGTAAATTTCAGTGACGCTTTTATGTGTCTCCCACCCACACGAAAGTGACCGAAAAGTAGTCAATAGTCCACGTTGACTTGTGACACAGCTTGTCACAATGAGTCCGAAAGAGCATAGCCCGATTTCAGACAGCTAGTCTATCGGAACATGAGTGTGAAAGCACTCGGGGAACCAAGACTAGGAGGCACAACTCACAGTTAAAAACCGTGGAGACGAATTCACTAGTAACCGTGTACGGCGCTGAGTACGAGGATGCATGGAACGATTAACCAGTGGAGGTGATTATATGCGATGGTCAAAGCTCTGGCATGAATATTCCACAGGCAGGAGAAAGAGGAAAATAATGACAACTTTAGGATTGCGTTTGGTGGGGTTATGGGGTCTAGGTCACTGTAACTGATAATAGCAAAACTGTTTCCAAACAATAAATACAGCTAAAAAAGAGATAAGAACGTTCGGGAAATCTTAGGTTTTCTGGGGTTTTTCTTAACCCTAGCAGATACTGAAGTAATATTTGTTACATGTAGGTAGCTTTATGATAACAAGTTACAGATTGTTTGAATTGTGTTAAGCTACGTGGATGTTTTACGGAATTACAGTAGTTGGGCTTAGAAAACTTCAGGAAAGTTTAGGTTTTCTGGACTTTTTTCTATCCCCTAGCAGATATGGAAGTGATATGCAGCTTTCTTATAATGAGATATAGATCAAGTTTGTTGGGGTTAATCTTAAGAGTGTAAAATTGGCAATATCTATGGAATAAAATGTTATATACTTTGAAAAACTACCAATTGTATGAACAGAAGTTCTTTTTAGTGGATAATTGCTGTAGAATGGAAATGAAAATGTTTGGGAAAATTATTTTCTCCGAAGGTCTAAGCAAATAAAGTGTTAATATGAAATTTGTAAAGTAAAATCTGTTTTAGTTTGAAATACTTACCTACTGTGAAATCTATTATTAATACCCATATCATCATATAATGCTCCTAGCATGCACCAAACCATATTGGCTCCCTTAAACAATTAGCAACATGTGGTGTAGGAGGACGGCAATCCCTTTCACAACAGGTAAGTATTTCTAAGCAAAACAGATGTTACTTTAAAACTCTCATTTTAGTAGCAAAATACATTACCTGTTGTGAAATCTGCTGACTTTGTCGCAAAGGTGGGAAGGTTTACTCACCAATACAACGACAAGACTCGGCTTTTGTAATTCCTCCGAAGAAAGTACATAATTCCCGGAGTTAGTCTTCTTAGATTGATCAGCTTTTGTATATATAATCCGTAATTACTGGTCGCACCGGAGACCATAAACACGAAAGCCAGGGAGTTAAACACCCGTTGAGAGGCCACAAGAGGACCCAGAGAACGACGATTACTCTGAAGAGTCACAAGAGAGCGCAGATAAAAGGAAGAAAAAGTGAAACGCAGCCCTGAGAATCTCATCCAACAGGGCATTATTAATGAAGGCCCATATAGTAGATAGGGTTCTGAGCTCATGTCGCCTGATCTTTAAGAAGCCGAAATCTAGATCAGACAGGTCTGAGTAAGCCAACTTAATGGCAGAAGCAATCTTTACGGGCTTTGGCAGGGCAGAGGGTTCGGCCAGGTTCCGAACGATCCAAATCTTTACAGAGACTGGATATTATAATGATCAGAAGCTACTGAAGAAGGCCGAGGTTTAGGCAAAAAACCTGGCTGACAAAGCAAGGAAATTGAACCGCCAGTATTCCAGCGAATAAAGCCTTCTTCTATGGATAAGGGATGAATTTCGCTTCTGCGCTTAGCAGCAGCAAATGTGAGGAGAAAGACAGTCTTCAACAAGATGAGAGTCAAAGTCGCTTGATCTAAAGGCTCATGATGCGCTTTAGCAAACGACCAGAGAACACAAGACAGTTCCTTGTTTTGCAACAAAGAGCGAGAAGCCGGTTTCTTAAGCTCAAAGTTCGGATTAATTCAGAAAGAACTGGGTGAGACCCAATTTCTTTAATACCTCTGAAACTAAGGGTATGAGAAAGTATGGCTCTATAACCTCTAACAGTGCTAACAGCTAAATTTTTCACTGAAAAGAGGAAAACTAGAAATTCAGAGATGTCTTGAATAGAGGGACGGATTGGACCAGTCAGTCTTTGACGACACCAATCTGTAACAATTATCTTCTTTGCATTGTAAAAGGTGTAAGTGGAGGAACGTCTGGCCTTGGCGACGAGATTGGTAACCGGCTGAGAAAACTTTCTCTTTCGGAGGCCCGTTCTGATAACGGTCAGACGGGAAGATGGAAGATGGCGGGGTCTCAATGGAGAAGTCTGACAGAGAGCAGATCCCGACTGAGCGGGGTCGAACGTTTAGATACGAACAGAAGACTGATCAAAGCTTTGAAACAGGATATCTTGGGCCACAAGGGGGCAGCCAGAGGATCCTGCAATCAGGCAGAGCTATCTTACGTAGAACCGCTAGGATCAGCACGAATGGGGGAAAAGCATACCCGAACAGTCGGTCCCACGGTAAAGACAGAGCATCGACTACCCAAGCCGCTGAGTCCATAATGGGAGACACGTAAAGCGGCAGTTGATGATTGAACCCGAAGGCGAACTGATCCACATTCGGAAAACCGATAATGTAAACAATCCACTCCACAGGTAGAATTTGCCGTCTGTGAGAGAGGTCGTCCGTCAATACATTCAGTCTGCACGGCAGATAATTGGCGAGCAGATCTGTCTGTTGTAACAAAACAAGAGAATGTCCCTCATGTACTTGAAGAAGGAGAGCGAGTGAGCCCCCCCCCCTGTCTCTTCATGTAAGACACAACTGTCGTATTGTCGGTTTGATGTAACACATAGCAATTGCAATCCTGACGCTCGAAAGACCACAGTGCCTTTAGAACAGCAAGGACTTCGAGATTGGTGATATGGAGTTGGGACTCAACATCCGACCAAATGCTGGACGTCATCAGACCAGGAGGCTCCAAATAGGCTCCCCAACCCTTATTACTAGCATTAGAGATTAGGAAATGTTCTCAATCCGAAAGAGCAATCGATACACCCTGAAGGAAGCGATCCTTCACCTTCCACCACTGACGAATAGTGTGGAAGATAGGAATAATAGGAAGAACAGGAGAAGACGGACAGAGCGTCTGACCGAAGACGACATGGTGTCAGCAGATATAACTGAAGTTGGCGTAAGTGAAGCCTGCAGAGAGACACAAAATCCGCTGCTGAGTTGAGAACTTCCAGCAGAGACAGAAGAGAGCGAGCGGACCAGCGGTCATTCTGGCTAAACAGAGAAAGCAGTTGCAGGGTATTCTCTACACATGGAAATTTGCTGACAATGCTGGGGTTCGTGAGGAAATTTAATCCCACGAAGACAAAGTCTTGAGACGGGATCATATCCGATTTTTCAGCATTCAATATGAGGCCTAACTGAGACACAATTTTCCAGCTGTAGCGGATATTTTGAAGAAGGGTCCGGCGATTGAGAAGATGAAGCAGCCACTCGTCAAAATAGTGGAGAAAAGCCGCTACCGTTCCCCATGAGTTAGAATTCTAGGAGCCGTAGAAAGGCCGAAGGGCAGAGCTCGGACCTAGTAAACGACATCCCTGTGACAATCGCGTAGAACGCATCTGTCTGACGGATGGTTAGGTACAGAGAAAAACAGATGTATTTATAGAGTGAGTGAGTTAGATTTTACGCAATTCGAATCAAATAGCTACTGTTTAACAAAACCCGATGTGAAAATGAAGCAGCAGTGTTACAATGGCTGTCAACTGAAGTAGATGGTAATGCCCAGGATGGACTGAAACGTTTGTTGTATTACAAATGCCATTAGACTGAAATGGCTGTTGTTTGAATAGGACACAGGAGATGAGAATGAAAGGACTGTTGTATTATTAGGACCATCCAACTAAACGAGGGTCCAGGCGATGGAACTGGAGCATTCGTTGGTTACTATGGCCTTAATAATGAAATGGCTGAGGTTTAAAAAGGACCCAGGGGTAAGACTGCAACAATAGTTGTGACTGAAACGGACGTAATGTTTAACGTTACCCTCATATAAATGAAAATTCATGCCGTTGCAAACAGAGTAGACTGATAGACTGAGTTCAGATGGCCGATCAGGACTGATCAGATTCTGCTCTGTTTGCTCATGAAAATTTTATATATCTGATTCTACAGTTTCTGGTAGAATTATGATTTCATGTAAACAGGCATGTGCATCCATGTGTTGTTTTAACAGTAATATTTTGAATTTATATTATTTATAAGGGAAATCCTTATGCATTAACTCGTGAAATAACAATCATTAAAGCACCATCATACATCAAGAACTATTATAGTACATCAGCGAAGATTGCAGATGGTATGGTGTTTTATTGTGCCGCTCAATATAAATATGTGAGAACTGAGAAGAGGGACGTGGTAAGCTTTGAACAAACATACCATATATCGTCATGTTGTTGGTACATGTATACACATGAATACAAATTGTGCCCCTCTTGTTGCAGATTTATTTTGTATTGCTAGCGGATTTTATGCTAAGTTTAACACCTGAAACACAGGCCAATATTGTTAACGCTTTTAACAAAACTTCAAGGTATCTAGCCGATATTTTGAATTTAGATAATCCTTTTTTGAAACTGATTTCTTCAACTTACCCAAAAGAACGATCTTTAAATAGAATCAATCTGACATTATGGCTTCCTTTTTAGATTTGAATCTTTCCGTTTTAATTTTCAAAATTATCCTTTTCTAGATGGAGGTGTGCCCCGCTCTACAACTACAACAACCTTGACCACCACAACTAGACCTTCATCAACAAATTCACAGGGTAGGTATACCCAAAACAGTAAACCCTTTCTAGTATTAAGCATTAAGCTGCTATCTTTCTCCAAGACTGATGTTTATACTAAATTTAACATCCTGTTTAGAGGGAGTTTACTGTAGTCATATGGGACCAGCTAGTTGATTCTGCTGCAATGTATGTTTCTGTATATGTCACGGGTTTGGTGAAAATATTTAGTAATCTCAATATACATTCAGAAATATATGTTCTGCAATGTACTAGGGCCAAAACTGTTCATAAGGCTAGTACTAATCCAACCACTGAATGTAATTTGCAAAACAGATCTCAATAATTGCTCTCCCAATTTGAACTGAGACTCGATTAATCTTCGGTGTGTTTACCTGGATTGTTCGTAAACAACCTCTGAGACAAAAACAAGCAACACATCCGGTAATAATCATGTTCCCCGAGGATTGTATTCTCATAGCACATTTTTATATCTTCCTAAATACCTTCACCACCCTTCAGAATTTATCCGAATATTACCGACGATACTGTAGATTCAGATCCATAATATAGCAAAAAAACAGAGCAAACCCTGATCAGATGGTTCCTACAGGATCCGTCTGATTTTGGTCTACTCTGTTTGCAAATGTATAAAAAGGTATTTCTAATGCAACATGCATTCTGATTGGTCCACGTGACAAAATTTGAAGCATATAAACCACCGATATACTGTCGGAAAAATAAATATACTGTCGGAAACCGAATCACTAGAAAATTTACTACGAAATATCCATACGCGCATTCATAGTAAAATTGAACGAATTGGTCTGAATGAACAAAGACACTAGCTGAATGAAATGTCAAATGTTTTCAATTTGCTTGTTTTTTTCAACACACTTTATGGTTGTAGTCAATGTGAGTCTGGCGATTCTACTCAAATATCTATCGCAAAGTCCCACAAGTTGATCATGAGTCCATTTATTTCACATGTTGATCTAATTCACTGTCATTGAACAAACGTTTCTCTTCCTCTATTCTGTTTTGAGGTGTATGTGGCCCCTGTACCCTGTAAATATAAGTTTTAAGCTATATAACCATGTAGCTGTGAGATTTATATCCATGCTGAAACTATTTATATCCATGCTGAAACTATTTAAGAAGGACCTGACAACACTTAAACATTACCAATCGATCACAGACAATGATCTGAAAACACTAAAAAAACTCAGGTTTCCTCTCTGCCATAAATCACAAATCTTTCTAAGGAAAAGTGGTTTGATATAACCTAGAATTTCGCTCTTCGTGGTATACTTAGAAATCCTAAGATCTCTGACAAAAGTACAATTTATGAGTCATGCAGGAAACATGTCCTGTAAATCTCTGAAAACATACCTGATAAAACTGCACCCGTGATAGAACCATTTCATTCAGTAACCCAAACGTTCAGTCGATTATGAAGAATCATATACACACCCAGGCCTGTTGGTGAGCGTGTGCTGAACGAAATGATGAAAACAATTTCTGCTGAGGCTTGATTCGTCAAAAGTTTTAAAACACAAATTACTGTGTCCGAGAGACCGCAATCATGCACTAGCTGTTGGCCTATGCTGGTGTCAAAACCAGGGAAATAATGAAAAAGTCCAGTCATCACAATGAATCCAGTGTCCGAAGCTATAATGCCGACTCGTCCGACATTCAGAAGCGGCAGTATTCTTCAATTCTTCAAGGACAGTCCCATAATGAGAATTCGCCCTACCCACTCTAGACCACTCGAGGGCTCTTTGCAAATTCCAAACATGCCTGTAGATTTTCGCTCCTGATAATTTCCATTTGCACGTCCACTTGGCCTATCATCATTCTCATCAAATTCACCAATCAGCCAAAGTATCTTGAATATGCAACCAGTTCAATATTGTCCATGTTCACAATTATTGTGGAATTTCGAGCAATGTCGAGGTCAAATTTGTTTCATCTTTTGTAGTTTTGAAAGGGACCTACCGTCAGAAATTCAAAGGACCATGACTTAACGGTTTTCATTTGTGAAAATCAAAGTATCAAATGAAAACACCAGTTCTTGATATTAAATATAAGCACAATTGCTAGGTTCAGGGAGAACTATTTTCTATATGCGTAATGCGGAGATATGCGGTGTTTCATGACGTCATTTTATGACGACAGAGAGAAATATCAAAGGACTTAAAGTGTTGTTTGTTTTTTACCATCTGGATCTATGGTTTCATTAGAATAGGGATAACCGTTGCGTATTTGAAGATTTGCAGCAGTATATCGGTGGTTTATTTGTCGCAAATAATCGTTTTACATGCTCCGCTAACGCGTCGCTTGGAAACTAAATTTGCGACATGTAAACCACCTATATACGGCTGCAAATCTTCAAATACGCAACGGTTATCCCCTAATTATAGGAGGGAAATGGTAAATAGGGGGAACCCTGTTTTACCAATAATTAGCATTGCTGTTTGTCTTGAAAAGTTTGACAATAGACAGACACGCATTAGCTTCATGCGCTCTTGTTATAATATTTCTATGTCTGATTGTGTATCTCCATTTTAAATTCTAAGGATGGTTTACACTCTTATAGCTATGAATGCATTTAATAGTTTTTGAACCAGATTTTCAGAAGAAATAGTGTTGCTACTGCTCCTTTGCAATAACTAGATAGGTATAAGATATAACAACCAACTTAATATACAGGTAGCTTACAAGCAGACAACGGCTTGAGTTGCAGGGGGGGGGGGTCAAGATCACTAAATAGAAAATGTTCTGCAGATGAAACGTTAAGAATGATGTGAGGGGTGGAGCTGTGGTCTAGTGGAAACGCGCTTGACTACTGATCCGGAGGTCTGGCGGCCAAACCCGATCCCTCCAGTAAATTTCAGTGACGCTTTTATGTGTCTCCCACCCACACGAAAGTGACCGAAAAGTAGTCAATAGTCCACGTTGACTTGTGACACAGCTTGTCACAATGAGTCCGAAAGAGCATAGCCCGATTTCAGACAGCTAGTCTATCGGAACATGAGTGTGAAAGCACTCGGGGAACCAAGACTAGGAGGCACAACTCACAGTTAAAAACCGTGGAGACGAATTCACTAGTAACCGTGTACGGCGCTGAGTACGAGGATGCATGGAACGATTAACCAGTGGAGGTGATTATATGCGATGGTCAAAGCTCTGGCATGAATATTCCACAGGCAGGAGAAAGAGGAAAATAATGACAACTTTAGGATTGCGTTTGGTGGGGTTATGGGGTCTAGGTCACTGTAACTGATAATAGCAAAACTGTTTCCAAACAATAAATACAGCTAAAAAAGAGATAAGAACGTTCGGGAAATCTTAGGTTTTCTGGGGTTTTTCTTAACCCTAGCAGATACTGAAGTAATATTTGTTACATGTAGGTAGCTTTATGATAACAAGTTACAGATTGTTTGAATTGTGTTAAGCTACGTGGATGTTTTACGGAATTACAGTAGTTGGGCTTAGAAAACTTCAGGAAAGTTTAGGTTTTCTGGACTTTTTTCTATCCCCTAGCAGATATGGAAGTGATATGCAGCTTTCTTATAATGAGATATAGATCAAGTTTGTTGGGGTTAATCTTAAGAGTGTAAAATTGGCAATATCTATGGAATAAAATGTTATATACTTTGAAAAACTACCAATTGTATGAACAGAAGTTCTTTTTAGTGGATAATTGCTGTAGAATGGAAATGAAAATGTTTGGGAAAATTATTTTCTCCGAAGGTCTAAGCAAATAAAGTGTTAATATGAAATTTGTAAAGTAAAATCTGTTTTAGTTTGAAATACTTACCTACTGTGAAATCTATTATTAATACCCATATCATCATATAATGCTCCTAGCATGCACCAAACCATATTGGCTCCCTTAAACAATTAGCAACATGTGGTGTAGGAGGACGGCAATCCCTTTCACAACAGGTAAGTATTTCTAAGCAAAACAGATTTTACTTTAAAACTCTCATTTTAGTAGCAAAATACATTACCTGTTGTGAAATCTGCTGACTTTGTCGCAAAGGTGGGAAGGTTTACTCACCAATACAACGACAAGACTCGGCTTTTGTAATTCCTCCGAAGAAAGTACATAATTCCCGGAGTTAGTCTTCTTAGATTGATCAGCTTTTGTATATATAATCCGTAATTACTGGTCGCACCGGAGACCATAAACACGAAAGCCAGGGAGTTAAACACCCGTTGAGAGGCCACAAGAGGACCCAGAGAACGACGATTACTCTGAAGAGTCACAAGAGAGCGCAGATAAAAGGAAGAAAAAGTGAAACGCAGCCCTGAGAATCTCATCCAACAGGGCATTATTAATGAAGGCCCATATAGTAGATAGGGTTCTGAGCTCATGTCGCCTGATCTTTAAGAAGCCGAAATCTAGATCAGACAGGTCTGAGTAAGCCAACTTAATGGCAGAAGCAATCTTTACGGGCTTTGGCAGGGCAGAGGGTTCGGCCAGGTTCCGAACGATCCAAATCTTTACAGAGACTGGATATTATAATGATCAGAAGCTACTGAAGAAGGCCGAGGTTTAGGCAAAAAACCTGGCTGACAAAGCAAGGAAATTGAACCGCCAGTATTCCAGCGAATAAAGCCTTCTTCTATGGATAAGGGATGAATTTCGCTTCTGCGCTTAGCAGCAGCAAATGTGAGGAGAAAGACAGTCTTCAACAAGATGAGAGTCAAAGTCGCTTGATCTAAAGGCTCATGATGCGCTTTAGCAAACGACCAGAGAACACAAGACAGTTCCTTGTTTTGCAACAAAGAGCGAGAAGCCGGTTTCTTAAGCTCAAAGTTCGGATTAATTCAGAAAGAACTGGGTGAGACCCAATTTCTTTAATACCTCTGAAACTAAGGGTATGAGAAAGTATGGCTCTATAACCTCTAACAGTGCTAACAGCTAAATTTTTCACTGAAAAGAGGAAAACTAGAAATTCAGAGATGTCTTGAATAGAGGGACGGATTGGACCAGTCAGTCTTTGACGACACCAATCTGTAACAATTATCTTCTTTGCATTGTAAAAGGTGTAAGTGGAGGAACGTCTGGCCTTGGCGACGAGATTGGTAACCGGCTGAGAAAACTTTCTCTTTCGGAGGCCCGTTCTGATAACGGTCAGACGGGAAGATGGAAGATGGCGGGGTCTCAATAGAGAAGTCTGACAGAGAGCAGATCCCGACTGAGCGGGGTCGAACGTTTAGATACGAACAGAAGACTGATCAAAGCTTTGAAACAGGATATCTTGGGCCACAAGGGGGCAGCCAGAGGATCCTGCAATCAGGCAGAGCTATCTTACGTAGAACCGCTAGGATCAGCACGAATGGGGGAAAAGCATACCCGAACAGTCGGTCCCACGGTAAAGACAGAGCATCGACTACCCAAGCCGCTGAGTCCATAATGGGAGACACGTAAAGCGGCAGTTGATGATTGAACCCGAAGGCGAACTGATCCACATTCGGAAAACCGATAATGTAAACAATCCACTCCACAGGTAGAATTTGCCGTCTGTGAGAGAGGTCGTCCGTCAATACATTCAGTCTGCACGGCAGATAATTGGCGAGCAGATCTGTCTGTTGTAACAAAACAAGAGAATGTCCCTCATGTACTTGAAGAAGGAGAGCGAGTGAGCCCCCCCCCCCTGTCTCTTCATGTAAGACACAACTGTCGTATTGTCGGTTTGATGTAACACATAGCAATTGCAATCCTGACGCTCGAAAGACCACAGTGCCTTTAGAACAGCAAGGACTTCGAGATTGGTGATATGGAGTTGGGACTCAACATCCGACCAAATGCTGGACGTCATCAGACCAGGAGGCTCCAAATAGGCTCCCCAACCCTTATTACTAGCATTAGAGATTAGGAAATGTTCTCAATCCGAAAGAGCAATCGATACACCCTGAAGGAAGCGATCCTTCACCTTCCACCACTGACGAATAGTGTGGAAGATAGGAATAATAGGAAGAACAGGAGAAGACGGACAGAGCGTCTGACCGAAGACGACATGGTGTCAGCAGATATAACTGAAGTTGGCGTAAGTGAAGCCTGCAGAGAGACACAAAATCCGCTGCTGAGTTGAGAACTTCCAGCAGAGACAGAAGAGAGCGAGCGGACCAGCGGTCATTCTGGCTAAACAGAGAAAGCAGTTGCAGGGTATTCTCTACACATGGAAATTTGCTGACAATGCTGGGGTTCGTGAGGAAATTTAATCCCACGAAGACAAAGTCTTGAGACGGGATCATATCCGATTTTTCAGCATTCAATATGAGGCCTAACTGAGACACAATTTTCCAGCTGTAGCGGATATTTTGAAGAAGGGTCCGGCGATTGAGAAGATGAAGCAGCCACTCGTCAAAATAGTGGAGAAAAGCCGCTACCGTTCCCCATGAGTTAGAATTCTAGGAGCCGTAGAAAGGCCGAAGGGCAGAGCTCGGACCTAGTAAACGACATCCCTGTGACAATCGCGTAGAACGCATCTGTCTGACGGATGGTTAGGTACAGAGAAAAACAGATGTATTTATAGAGTGAGTGAGTTAGATTTTACGCAATTCGAATCAAATAGCTACTGTTTAACAAAACCCGATGTGAAAATGAAGCAGCAGTGTTACAATGGCTGTCAACTGAAGTAGATGGTAATGCCCAGGATGGACTGAAACGTTTGTTGTATTACAAATGCCATTAGACTGAAATGGCTGTTGTTTGAATAGGACACAGGAGATGAGAATGAAAGGACTGTTGTATTATTAGGACCATCCAACTAAACGAGGGTCCAGGCGATGGAACTGGAGCATTCGTTGGTTACTATGGCCTTAATAATGAAATGGCTGAGGTTTAAAAAGGACCCAGGGGTAAGACTGCAACAATAGTTGTGACTGAAACGGACGTAATGTTTAACGTTACCCTCATATAAATGAAAATTCATGCCGTTGCAAACAGAGTAGACTGATAGACTGAGTTCAGATGGCCGATCAGGACTGATCAGATTCTGCTCTGTTTGCTCATGAAAATTTTATATATCTGATTCTACAGTTTCTGGTAGAATTATGATTTCATGTAAACAGGCATGTGCATCCATGTGTTGTTTTAACAGTAATATTTTGAATTTATATTATTTATAAGGGAAATCCTTATGCATTAACTCGTGAAATAACAATCATTAAAGCACCATCATACATCAAGAACTATTATAGTACATCAGCGAAGATTGCAGATGGTATGGTGTTTTATTGTGCCGCTCAATATAAATATGTGAGAACTGAGAAGAGGGACGTGGTAAGCTTTGAACAAACATACCATATATCGTCATGTTGTTGGTACATGTATACACATGAATACAAATTGTGCCCCTCTTGTTGCAGATTTATTTTGTATTGCTAGCGGATTTTATGCTAAGTTTAACACCTGAAACACAGGCCAATATTGTTAACGCTTTTAACAAAACTTCAAGGTATCTAGCCGATATTTTGAATTTAGATAATCCTTTTTTGAAACTGATTTCTTCAACTTACCCAAAAGAACGATCTTTAAATAGAATCAATCTGACATTATGGCTTCCTTTTTAGATTTGAATCTTTCCGTTTTAATTTTCAAAATTATCCTTTTCTAGATGGAGGTGTGCCCCGCTCTACAACTACAACAACCTTGACCACCACAACTAGACCTTCATCAACAAATTCACAGGGTAGGTATACCCAAAACAGTAAACCCTTTCTAGTATTAAGCATTAAGCTGCTATCTTTCTCCAAGACTGATGTTTATACTAAATTTAACATCCTGTTTAGAGGGAGTTTACTGTAGTCATATGGGACCAGCTAGTTGATTCTGCTGCAATGTATGTTTCTGTATATGTCACGGGTTTGGTGAAAATATTTAGTAATCTCAATATACATTCAGAAATATATGTTCTGCAATGTACTAGGGCCAAAACTGTTCATAAGGCTAGTACTAATCCAACCACTGAATGTAATTTGCAAAACAGATCTCAATAATTGCTCTCCCAATTTGAACTGAGACTCGATTAATCTTCGGTGTGTTTACCTGGATTGTTCGTAAACAACCTCTGAGACAAAAACAAGCAACACATCCGGTAATAATCATGTTCCCCGAGGATTGTATTCTCATAGCACATTTTTATATCTTCCTAAATACCTTCACCACCCTTCAGAATTTATCCGAATATTACCGACGATACTGTAGATTCAGATCCATAATATAGCAAAAAAACAGAGCAAACCCTGATCAGATGGTTCCTACAGGATCCGTCTGATTTTGGTCTACTCTGTTTGCAAATGTATAAAAAGGTATTTCTAATGCAACATGCATTCTGATTGGTCCACGTGACAAAATTTGAAGCATATAAACCACCGATATACTGTCGGAAAAATAAATATACTGTCGGAAACCGAATCACTAGAAAATTTACTACGAAATATCCATACGCGCATTCATAGTAAAATTGAACGAATTGGTCTGAATGAACAAAGACACTAGCTGAATGAAATGTCAAATGTTTTCAATTTGCTTGTTTTTTTCAACACACTTTATGGTTGTAGTCAATGTGAGTCTGGCGATTCTACTCAAATATCTATCGCAAAGTCCCACAAGTTGATCATGAGTCCATTTATTTCACATGTTGATCTAATTCACTGTCATTGAACAAACGTTTCTCTTCCTCTATTCTGTTTTGAGGTGTATGTGGCCCCTGTACCCTGTAAATATAAGTTTTAAGCTATATAACCATGTAGCTGTGAGATTTATATCCATGCTGAAACTATTTATATCCATGCTGAAACTATTTAAGAAGGACCTGACAACACTTAAACATTACCAATCGATCACAGACAATGATCTGAAAACACTAAAAAAACTCAGGTTTCCTCTCTGCCATAAATCACAAATCTTTCTAAGGAAAAGTGGTTTGATATAACCTAGAATTTCGCTCTTCGTGGTATACTTAGAAATCCTAAGATCTCTGACAAAAGTACAATTTATGAGTCATGCAGGAAACATGTCCTGTAAATCTCTGAAAACATACCTGATAAAACTGCACCCGTGATAGAACCATTTCATTCAGTAACCCAAACGTTCAGTCGATTATGAAGAATCATATACACACCCAGGCCTGTTGGTGAGCGTGTGCTGAACGAAATGATGAAAACAATTTCTGCTGAGGCTTGATTCGTCAAAAGTTTTAAAACACAAATTACTGTGTCCGAGAGACCGCAATCATGCACTAGCTGTTGGCCTATGCTGGTGTCAAAACCAGGGAAATAATGAAAAAGTCCAGTCATCACAATGAATCCAGTGTCCGAAGCTATAATGCCGACTCGTCCGACATTCAGAAGCGGCAGTATTCTTCAATTCTTCAAGGACAGTCCCATAATGAGAATTCGCCCTACCACCTCTAGACCACTCGAGGGCTCTTTGCAAATTCCAAACATGCCTGTAGATTTTCGCTCCTGATAATTTCCATTTGCACGTCCACTTGGCCTATCATCATTCTCATCAAATTCACCAATCAGCCAAAGTATCTTGAATATGCAACCAGTTCAATATTGTCCATGTTCACAATTATTGTGGAATTTCGAGCAATGTCGAGGTCAAATTTGTTTCATCTTTTGTAGTTTTGAAAGGGACCTACCGTCAGAAATTCAAAGGACCATGACTTAACGGTTTTCATTTGTGAAAATCAAAGTATCAAATGAAAACACCAGTTCTTGATATTAAATATAAGCACAATTGCTAGGTTCAGGGAGAACTATTTTCTATATGCGTAATGCGGAGATATGCGGTGTTTCATGACGTCATTTTATGACGACAGAGAGAAATATCAAAGGACTTAAAGTGTTGTTTGTTTTTTACCATCTGGATCTATGGTTTCATTAGAATAGGGATAACCGTTGCGTATTTGAAGATTTGCAGCAGTATATCGGTGGTTTATTTGTCGCAAATAATCGTTTTACATGCTCCGCTAACGCGTCGCTTGGAAACTAAATTTGCGACATGTAAACCACCTATATACGGCTGCAAATCTTCAAATACGCAACGGTTATCCCCTAATTATAGGAGGGAAATGGTAAATAGGGGGAACCCTGTTTTACCAATAATTAGCATTGCTGTTTGTCTTGAAAAGTTTGACAATAGACAGACACGCATTAGCTTCATGCGCTCTTGTTATAATATTTCTATGTCTGATTGTGTATCTCCATTTTAAATTCTAAGGATGGTTTACACTCTTATAGCTATGAATGCATTTAATAGTTTTTGAACCAGATTTTCAGAAGAAATAGTGTTGCTACTGCTCCTTTGCAATAACTAGATAGGTATAAGATATAACAACCAACTTAATATACAGGTAGCTTACAAGCAGACAACGGCTTGAGTTGCAGGGGGGGGGGTCAAGATCACTAAATAGAAAATGTTCTGCAGATGAAACGTTAAGAATGATGTGAGGGGTGGAGCTGTGGTCTAGTGGAAACGCGCTTGACTACTGATCCGGAGGTCTGGCGGCCAAACCCGATCCCTCCAGTAAATTTCAGTGACGCTTTTATGTGTCTCCCACCCACACGAAAGTGACCGAAAAGTAGTCAATAGTCCACGTTGACTTGTGACACAGCTTGTCACAATGAGTCCGAAAGAGCATAGCCCGATTTCAGACAGCTAGTCTATCGGAACATGAGTGTGAAAGCACTCGGGGAACCAAGACTAGGAGGCACAACTCACAGTTAAAAACCGTGGAGACGAATTCACTAGTAACCGTGTACGGCGCTGAGTACGAGGATGCATGGAACGATTAACCAGTGGAGGTGATTATATGCGATGGTCAAAGCTCTGGCATGAATATTCCACAGGCAGGAGAAAGAGGAAAATAATGACAACTTTAGGATTGCGTTTGGTGGGGTTATGGGGTCTAGGTCACTGTAACTGATAATAGCAAAACTGTTTCCAAACAATAGATACAGCTAAAAAAGAGATAAGAACGTTCGGGAAATCTTAGGTTTTCTGGGGTTTTTCTTAACCCTAGCAGATACTGAAGTAATATTTGTTACATGTAGGTAGCTTTATGATAACAAGTTACAGATTGTTTGAATTGTGTTAAGCTACGTGGATGTTTTACGGAATTACAGTAGTTGGGCTTAGAAAACTTCAGGAAAGTTTAGGTTTTCTGGACTTTTTTCTATCCCCTAGCAGATATGGAAGTGATATGCAGCTTTCTTATAATGAGATATAGATCAAGTTTGTTGGGGTTAATCTTAAGAGTGTAAAATTGGCAATATCTATGGAATAAAATGTTATATACTTTGAAAAACTACCAATTGTATGAACAGAAGTTCTTTTTAGTGGATAATTGCTGTAGAATGGAAATGAAAATGTTTGGGAAAATTATTTTCTCCGAAGGTCTAAGCAAATAAAGTGTTAATATGAAATTTGTAAAGTAAAATCTGTTTTAGTTTGAAATACTTACCTACTGTGAAATCTATTATTAATACCCATATCATCATATAATGCTCCTAGCATGCACCAAACCATATTGGCTCCCTTAAACAATTAGCAACATGTGGTGTAGGAGGACGGCAATCCCTTTCACAACAGGTAAGTATTTCTAAGCAAAACAGATTTTACTTTAAAACTCTCATTTTAGTAGCAAAATACATTACCTGTTGTGAAATCTGCTGACTTTGTCGCAAAGGTGGGAAGGTTTACTCACCAATACAACGACAAGACTCGGCTTTTGTAATTCCTCCGAAGAAAGTACATAATTCCCGGAGTTAGTCTTCTTAGATTGATCAGCTTTTGTATATATAATCCGTAATTACTGGTCGCACCGGAGACCATAAACACGAAAGCCAGGGAGTTAAACACCCGTTGAGAGGCCACAAGAGGACCCAGAGAACGACGATTACTCTGAAGAGTCACAAGAGAGCGCAGATAAAAGGAAGAAAAAGTGAAACGCAGCCCTGAGAATCTCATCCAACAGGGCATTATTAATGAAGGCCCATATAGTAGATAGGGTTCTGAGCTCATGTCGCCTGATCTTTAAGAAGCCGAAATCTAGATCAGACAGGTCTGAGTAAGCCAACTTAATGGCAGAAGCAATCTTTACGGGCTTTGGCAGGGCAGAGGGTTCGGCCAGGTTCCGAACGATCCAAATCTTTACAGAGACTGGATATTATAATGATCAGAAGCTACTGAAGAAGGCCGAGGTTTAGGCAAAAAACCTGGCTGACAAAGCAAGGAAATTGAACCGCCAGTATTCCAGCGAATAAAGCCTTCTTCTATGGATAAGGGATGAATTTCGCTTCTGCGCTTAGCAGCAGCAAATGTGAGGAGAAAGACAGTCTTCAACAAGATGAGAGTCAAAGTCGCTTGATCTAAAGGCTCATGATGCGCTTTAGCAAACGACCAGAGAACACAAGACAGTTCCTTGTTTTGCAACAAAGAGCGAGAAGCCGGTTTCTTAAGCTCAAAGTTCGGATTAATTCAGAAAGAACTGGGTGAGACCCAATTTCTTTAATACCTCTGAAACTAAGGGTATGAGAAAGTATGGCTCTATAACCTCTAACAGTGCTAACAGCTAAATTTTTCACTGAAAAGAGGAAAACTAGAAATTCAGAGATGTCTTGAATAGAGGGACGGATTGGACCAGTCAGTCTTTGACGACACCAATCTGTAACAATTATCTTCTTTGCATTGTAAAAGGTGTAAGTGGAGGAACGTCTGGCCTTGGCGACGAGATTGGTAACCGGCTGAGAAAACTTTCTCTTTCGGAGGCCCGTTCTGATAACGGTCAGACGGGAAGATGGAAGATGGCGGGGTCTCAATGGAGAAGTCTGACAGAGAGCAGATCCCGACTGAGCGGGGTCGAACGTTTAGATACGAACAGAAGACTGATCAAAGCTTTGAAACAGGATATCTTGGGCCACAAGGGGGCAGCCAGAGGATCCTGCAATCAGGCAGAGCTATCTTACGTAGAACCGCTAGGATCAGCACGAATGGGGGAAAAGCATACCCGAACAGTCGGTCCCACGGTAAAGACAGAGCATCGACTACCCAAGCCGCTGAGTCCATAATGGGAGACACGTAAAGCGGCAGTTGATGATTGAACCCGAAGGCGAACTGATCCACATTCGGAAAACCGATAATGTAAACAATCCACTCCACAGGTAGAATTTGCCGTCTGTGAGAGAGGTCGTCCGTCAATACATTCAGTCTGCACGGCAGATAATTGGCGAGCAGATCTGTCTGTTGTAACAAAACAAGAGAATGTCCCTCATGTACTTGAAGAAGGAGAGCGAGTGAGCCCCCCCCCCCCCCTGTCTCTTCATGTAAGACACAACTGTCGTATTGTCGGTTTGATGTAACACATAGCAATTGCAATCCTGACGCTCGAAAGACCACAGTGCCTTTAGAACAGCAAGGACTTCGAGATTGGTGATATGGAGTTGGGACTCAACATCCGACCAAATGCTGGACGTCATCAGACCAGGAGGCTCCAAATAGGCTCCCCAACCCTTATTACTAGCATTAGAGATTAGGAAATGTTCTCAATCCGAAAGAGCAATCGATACACCCTGAAGGAAGCGATCCTTCACCTTCCACCACTGACGAATAGTGTGGAAGATAGGAATAATAGGAAGAACAGGAGAAGACGGACAGAGCGTCTGACCGAAGACGACATGGTGTCAGCAGATATAACTGAAGTTGGCGTAAGTGAAGCCTGCAGAGAGACACAAAATCCGCTGCTGAGTTGAGAACTTCCAGCAGAGACAGAAGAGAGCGAGCGGACCAGCGGTCATTCTGGCTAAACAGAGAAAGCAGTTGCAGGGTATTCTCTACACATGGAAATTTGCTGACAATGCTGGGGTTCGTGAGGAAATTTAATCCCACGAAGACAAAGTCTTGAGACGGGATCATATCCGATTTTTCAGCATTCAATATGAGGCCTAACTGAGACACAATTTTCCAGCTGTAGCGGATATTTTGAAGAAGGGTCCGGCGATTGAGAAGATGAAGCAGCCACTCGTCAAAATAGTGGAGAAAAGCCGCTACCGTTCCCCATGAGTTAGAATTCTAGGAGCCGTAGAAAGGCCGAAGGGCAGAGCTCGGACCTAGTAAACGACATCCCTGTGACAATCGCGTAGAACGCATCTGTCTGACGGATGGTTAGGTACAGAGAAAAACAGATGTATTTATAGAGTGAGTGAGTTAGATTTTACGCAATTCGAATCAAATAGCTACTGTTTAACAAAACCCGATGTGAAAATGAAGCAGCAGTGTTACAATGGCTGTCAACTGAAGTAGATGGTAATGCCCAGGATGGACTGAAACGTTTGTTGTATTACAAATGCCATTAGACTGAAATGGCTGTTGTTTGAATAGGACACAGGAGATGAGAATGAAAGGACTGTTGTATTATTAGGACCATCCAACTAAACGAGGGTCCAGGCGATGGAACTGGAGCATTCGTTGGTTACTATGGCCTTAATAATGAAATGGCTGAGGTTTAAAAAGGACCCAGGGGTAAGACTGCAACAATAGTTGTGACTGAAACGGACGTAATGTTTAACGTTACCCTCATATAAATGAAAATTCATGCCGTTGCAAACAGAGTAGACTGATAGACTGAGTTCAGATGGCCGATCAGGACTGATCAGATTCTGCTCTGTTTGCTCATGAAAATTTTATATATCTGATTCTACAGTTTCTGGTAGAATTATGATTTCATGTAAACAGGCATGTGCATCCATGTGTTGTTTTAACAGTAATATTTTGAATTTATATTATTTATAAGGGAAATCCTTATGCATTAACTCGTGAAATAACAATCATTAAAGCACCATCATACATCAAGAACTATTATAGTACATCAGCGAAGATTGCAGATGGTATGGTGTTTTATTGTGCCGCTCAATATAAATATGTGAGAACTGAGAAGAGGGACGTGGTAAGCTTTGAACAAACATACCATATATCGTCATGTTGTTGGTACATGTATACACATGAATACAAATTGTGCCCCTCTTGTTGCAGATTTATTTTGTATTGCTAGCGGATTTTATGCTAAGTTTAACACCTGAAACACAGGCCAATATTGTTAACGCTTTTAACAAAACTTCAAGGTATCTAGCCGATATTTTGAATTTAGATAATCCTTTTTTGAAACTGATTTCTTCAACTTACCCAAAAGAACGATCTTTAAATAGAATCAATCTGACATTATGGCTTCCTTTTTAGATTTGAATCTTTCCGTTTTAATTTTCAAAATTATCCTTTTCTAGATGGAGGTGTGCCCCGCTCTACAACTACAACAACCTTGACCACCACAACTAGACCTTCATCAACAAATTCACAGGGTAGGTATACCCAAAACAGTAAACCCTTTCTAGTATTAAGCATTAAGCTGCTATCTTTCTCCAAGACTGATGTTTATACTAAATTTAACATCCTGTTTAGAGGGAGTTTACTGTAGTCATATGGGACCAGCTAGTTGATTCTGCTGCAATGTATGTTTCTGTATATGTCACGGGTTTGGTGAAAATATTTAGTAATCTCAATATACATTCAGAAATATATGTTCTGCAATGTACTAGGGCCAAAACTGTTCATAAGGCTAGTACTAATCCAACCACTGAATGTAATTTGCAAAACAGATCTCAATAATTGCTCTCCCAATTTGAACTGAGACTCGATTAATCTTCGGTGTGTTTACCTGGATTGTTCGTAAACAACCTCTGAGACAAAAACAAGCAACACATCCGGTAATAATCATGTTCCCCGAGGATTGTATTCTCATAGCACATTTTTATATCTTCCTAAATACCTTCACCACCCTTCAGAATTTATCCGAATATTACCGACGATACTGTAGATTCAGATCCATAATATAGCAAAAAAACAGAGCAAACCCTGATCAGATGGTTCCTACAGGATCCGTCTGATTTTGGTCTACTCTGTTTGCAAATGTATAAAAAGGTATTTCTAATGCAACATGCATTCTGATTGGTCCACGTGACAAAATTTGAAGCATATAAACCACCGATATACTGTCGGAAAAATAAATATACTGTCGGAAACCGAATCACTAGAAAATTTACTACGAAATATCCATACGCGCATTCATAGTAAAATTGAACGAATTGGTCTGAATGAACAAAGACACTAGCTGAATGAAATGTCAAATGTTTTCAATTTGCTTGTTTTTTTCAACACACTTTATGGTTGTAGTCAATGTGAGTCTGGCGATTCTACTCAAATATCTATCGCAAAGTCCCACAAGTTGATCATGAGTCCATTTATTTCACATGTTGATCTAATTCACTGTCATTGAACAAACGTTTCTCTTCCTCTATTCTGTTTTGAGGTGTATGTGGCCCCTGTACCCTGTAAATATAAGTTTTAAGCTATATAACCATGTAGCTGTGAGATTTATATCCATGCTGAAACTATTTATATCCATGCTGAAACTATTTAAGAAGGACCTGACAACACTTAAACATTACCAATCGATCACAGACAATGATCTGAAAACACTAAAAAAACTCAGGTTTCCTCTCTGCCATAAATCACAAATCTTTCTAAGGAAAAGTGGTTTGATATAACCTAGAATTTCGCTCTTCGTGGTATACTTAGAAATCCTAAGATCTCTGACAAAAGTACAATTTATGAGTCATGCAGGAAACATGTCCTGTAAATCTCTGAAAACATACCTGATAAAACTGCACCCGTGATAGAACCATTTCATTCAGTAACCCAAACGTTCAGTCGATTATGAAGAATCATATACACACCCAGGCCTGTTGGTGAGCGTGTGCTGAACGAAATGATGAAAACAATTTCTGCTGAGGCTTGATTCGTCAAAAGTTTTAAAACACAAATTACTGTGTCCGAGAGACCGCAATCATGCACTAGCTGTTGGCCTATGCTGGTGTCAAAACCAGGGAAATAATGAAAAAGTCCAGTCATCACAATGAATCCAGTGTCCGAAGCTATAATGCCGACTCGTCCGACATTCAGAAGCGGCAGTATTCTTCAATTCTTCAAGGACAGTCCCATAATGAGAATTCGCCCTACCACCTCTAGACCACTCGAGGGCTCTTTGCAAATTCCAAACATGCCTGTAGATTTTCGCTCCTGATAATTTCCATTTGCACGTCCACTTGGCCTATCATCATTCTCATCAAATTCACCAATCAGCCAAAGTATCTTGAATATGCAACCAGTTCAATATTGTCCATGTTCACAATTATTGTGGAATTTCGAGCAATGTCGAGGTCAAATTTGTTTCATCTTTTGTAGTTTTGAAAGGGACCTACCGTCAGAAATTCAAAGGACCATGACTTAACGGTTTTCATTTGTGAAAATCAAAGTATCAAATGAAAACACCAGTTCTTGATATTAAATATAAGCACAATTGCTAGGTTCAGGGAGAACTATTTTCTATATGCGTAATGCGGAGATATGCGGTGTTTCATGACGTCATTTTATGACGACAGAGAGAAATATCAAAGGACTTAAAGTGTTGTTTGTTTTTTACCATCTGGATCTATGGTTTCATTAGAATAGGGATAACCGTTGCGTATTTGAAGATTTGCAGCAGTATATCGGTGGTTTATTTGTCGCAAATAATCGTTTTACATGCTCCGCTAACGCGTCGCTTGGAAACTAAATTTGCGACATGTAAACCACCTATATACGGCTGCAAATCTTCAAATACGCAACGGTTATCCCCTAATTATAGGAGGGAAATGGTAAATAGGGGGAACCCTGTTTTACCAATAATTAGCATTGCTGTTTGTCTTGAAAAGTTTGACAATAGACAGACACGCATTAGCTTCATGCGCTCTTGTTATAATATTTCTATGTCTGATTGTGTATCTCCATTTTAAATTCTAAGGATGGTTTACACTCTTATAGCTATGAATGCATTTAATAGTTTTTGAACCAGATTTTCAGAAGAAATAGTGTTGCTACTGCTCCTTTGCAATAACTAGATAGGTATAAGATATAACAACCAACTTAATATACAGGTAGCTTACAAGCAGACAACGGCTTGAGTTGCAGGGGGGGGTCAAGATCACTAAATAGAAAATGTTCTGCAGATGAAACGTTAAGAATGATGTGAGGGGTGGAGCTGTGGTCTAGTGTAAACGCGCTTGACTACTGATCCGGAGGTCTGGCGGCCAAACCCGATCCCTCCAGTAAATTTCAGTGACGCTTTTATGTGTCTCCCACCCACACGAAAGTGACCGAAAAGTAGTCAATAGTCCACGTTGACTTGTGACGCAGCTTGTCACAATGAGTCCGAAAGAGCATAGCCCGATTTCAGACAGCTAGTCTATCGGAACATGAGTGTGAAAGCACTCGGGGAACCAAGACTAGGAGGCACAACTCACAGTTAAAAACCGTGGAGACGAATTCACTAGTAACCGTGTACGGCGCTGAGTACGAGGATGCATGGAACGATTAACCAGTGGAGGTGATTATATGCGATGGTCAAAGCTCTGGCATGAATATTCCACAGGCAGGAGAAAGAGGAAAATAATGACAACTTTAGGATTGCGTTTGGTGGGGTTATGGGGTCTAGGTCACTGTAACTGATAATAGCAAAACTGTTTCCAAACAATAAATACAGCTAAAAAAGAGATAAGAACGTTCGGGAAATCTTAGGTTTTCTGGGGTTTTTCTTAACCCTAGCAGATACTGAAGTAATATTTGTTACATGTAGGTAGCTTTATGATAACAAGTTACAGATTGTTTGAATTGTGTTAAGCTACGTGGATGTTTTACGGAATTACAGTAGTTGGGCTTAGAAAACTTCAGGAAAGTTTAGGTTTTCTGGACTTTTTTCTATCCCCTAGCAGATATGGAAGTGATATGCAGCTTTCTTATAATGAGATATAGATCAAGTTTGTTGGGGTTAATCTTAAGAGTGTAAAATTGGCAATATCTATGGAATAAAATGTTATATACTTTGAAAAACTACCAATTGTATGAACAGAAGTTCTTTTTAGTGGATAATTGCTGTAGAATGGAAATGAAAATGTTTGGGAAAATTATTTTCTCCGAAGGTCTAAGCAAATAAAGTGTTAATATGAAATTTGTAAAGTAAAATCTGTTTTAGTTTGAAATACTTACCTACTGTGAAATCTATTATTAATACCCATATCATCATATAATGCTCCTAGCATGCACCAAACCATATTGGCTCCCTTAAACAATTAGCAACATGTGGTGTAGGAGGACGGCAATCCCTTTCACAACAGGTAAGTATTTCTAAGCAAAACATATGTTACTTTAAAACTCTCATTTTAGTAGCAAAATACATTACCTGTTGTGAAATCTGCTGACTTTGTCGCAAAGGTGGGAAGGTTTACTCACCAATACAACGACAAGACTCGGCTTTTGTAATTCCTCCGAAGAAAGTACATAATTCCCGGAGTTAGTCTTCTTAGATTGATCAGCTTTTGTATATATAATCCGTAATTACTGGTCGCACCGGAGACCATAAACACGAAAGCCAGGGAGTTAAACACCCGTTGAGAGGCCACAAGAGGACCCAGAGAACGACGATTACTCTGAAGAGTCACAAGAGAGCGCAGATAAAAGGAAGAAAAAGTGAAACGCAGCCCTGAGAATCTCATCCAACAGGGCATTATTAATGAAGGCCCATATAGTAGATAGGGTTCTGAGCTCATGTCGCCTGATCTTTAAGAAGCCGAAATCTAGATCAGACAGGTCTGAGTAAGCCAACTTAATGGCAGAAGCAATCTTTACGGGCTTTGGCAGGGCAGAGGGTTCGGCCAGGTTCCGAACGATCCAAATCTTTACAGAGACTGGATATTATAATGATCAGAAGCTACTGAAGAAGGCCGAGGTTTAGGCAAAAAACCTGGCTGACAAAGCAAGGAAATTGAACCGCCAGTATTCCAGCGAATAAAGCCTTCTTCTATGGATAAGGGATGAATTTCGCTTCTGCGCTTAGCAGCAGCAAATGTGAGGAGAAAGACAGTCTTCAACAAGATGAGAGTCAAAGTCGCTTGATCTAAAGGCTCATGATGCGCTTTAGCAAACGACCAGAGAACACAAGACAGTTCCTTGTTTTGCAACAAAGAGCGAGAAGCCGGTTTCTTAAGCTCAAAGTTCGGATTAATTCAGAAAGAACTGGGTGAGACCCAATTTCTTTAATACCTCTGAAACTAAGGGTATGAGAAAGTATGGCTCTATAACCTCTAACAGTGCTAACAGCTAAATTTTTCACTGAAAAGAGGAAAACTAGAAATTCAGAGATGTCTTGAATAGAGGGACGGATTGGACCAGTCAGTCTTTGACGACACCAATCTGTAACAATTATCTTCTTTGCATTGTAAAAGGTGTAAGTGGAGGAACGTCTGGCCTTGGCGACGAGATTGGTAACCGGCTGAGAAAACTTTCTCTTTCGGAGGCCCGTTCTGATAACGGTCAGACGGGAAGATGGAAGATGGCGGGGTCTCAATAGAGAAGTCTGACAGAGAGCAGATCCCGACTGAGCGGGGTCGAACGTTTAGATACGAACAGAAGACTGATCAAAGCTTTGAAACAGGATATCTTGGGCCACAAGGGGGCAGCCAGAGGATCCTGCAATCAGGCAGAGCTATCTTACGTAGAACCGCTAGGATCAGCACGAATGGGGGAAAAGCATACCCGAACAGTCGGTCCCACGGTAAAGACAGAGCATCGACTACCCAAGCCGCTGAGTCCATAATGGGAGACACGTAAAGCGGCAGTTGATGATTGAACCCGAAGGCGAACTGATCCACATTCGGAAAACCGATAATGTAAACAATCCACTCCACAGGTAGAATTTGCCGTCTGTGAGAGAGGTCGTCCGTCAATACATTCAGTCTGCACGGCAGATAATTGGCGAGCAGATCTGTCTGTTGTAACAAAACAAGAGAATGTCCCTCATGTACTTGAAGAAGGAGAGCGAGTGAGCCCCCCCCCCTGTCTCTTCATGTAAGACACAACTGTCGTATTGTCGGTTTGATGTAACACATAGCAATTGCAATCCTGACGCTCGAAAGACCACAGTGCCTTTAGAACAGCAAGGACTTCGAGATTGGTGATATGGAGTTGGGACTCAACATCCGACCAAATGCTGGACGTCATCAGACCAGGAGGCTCCAAATAGGCTCCCCAACCCTTATTACTAGCATTAGAGATTAGGAAATGTTCTCAATCCGAAAGAGCAATCGATACACCCTGAAGGAAGCGATCCTTCACCTTCCACCACTGACGAATAGTGTGGAAGATAGGAATAATAGGAAGAACAGGAGAAGACGGACAGAGCGTCTGACCGAAGACGACATGGTGTCAGCAGATATAACTGAAGTTGGCGTAAGTGAAGCCTGCAGAGAGACACAAAATCCGCTGCTGAGTTGAGAACTTCCAGCAGAGACAGAAGAGAGCGAGCGGACCAGCGGTCATTCTGGCTAAACAGAGAAAGCAGTTGCAGGGTATTCTCTACACATGGAAATTTGCTGACAATGCTGGGGTTCGTGAGGAAATTTAATCCCACGAAGACAAAGTCTTGAGACGGGATCATATCCGATTTTTCAGCATTCAATATGAGGCCTAACTGAGACACAATTTTCCAGCTGTAGCGGATATTTTGAAGAAGGGTCCGGCGATTGAGAAGATGAAGCAGCCACTCGTCAAAATAGTGGAGAAAAGCCGCTACCGTTCCCCATGAGTTAGAATTCTAGGAGCCGTAGAAAGGCCGAAGGGCAGAGCTCGGACCTAGTAAACGACATCCCTGTGACAATCGCGTAGAACGCATCTGTCTGACGGATGGTTAGGTACAGAGAAAAACAGATGTATTTATAGAGTGAGTGAGTTAGATTTTACGCAATTCGAATCAAATAGCTACTGTTTAACAAAACCCGATGTGAAAATGAAGCAGCAGTGTTACAATGGCTGTCAACTGAAGTAGATGGTAATGCCCAGGATGGACTGAAACGTTTGTTGTATTACAAATGCCATTAGACTGAAATGGCTGTTGTTTGAATAGGACACAGGAGATGAGAATGAAAGGACTGTTGTATTATTAGGACCATCCAACTAAACGAGGGTCCAGGCGATGGAACTGGAGCATTCGTTGGTTACTATGGCCTTAATAATGAAATGGCTGAGGTTTAAAAAGGACCCAGGGGTAAGACTGCAACAATAGTTGTGACTGAAACGGACGTAATGTTTAACGTTACCCTCATATAAATGAAAATTCATGCCGTTGCAAACAGAGTAGACTGATAGACTGAGTTCAGATGGCCGATCAGGACTGATCAGATTCTGCTCTGTTTGCTCATGAAAATTTTATATATCTGATTCTACAGTTTCTGGTAGAATTATGATTTCATGTAAACAGGCATGTGCATCCATGTGTTGTTTTAACAGTAATATTTTGAATTTATATTATTTATAAGGGAAATCCTTATGCATTAACTCGTGAAATAACAATCATTAAAGCACCATCATACATCAAGAACTATTATAGTACATCAGCGAAGATTGCAGATGGTATGGTGTTTTATTGTGCCGCTCAATATAAATATGTGAGAACTGAGAAGAGGGACGTGGTAAGCTTTGAACAAACATACCATATATCGTCATGTTGTTGGTACATGTATACACATGAATACAAATTGTGCCCCTCTTGTTGCAGATTTATTTTGTATTGCTAGCGGATTTTATGCTAAGTTTAACACCTGAAACACAGGCCAATATTGTTAACGCTTTTAACAAAACTTCAAGGTATCTAGCCGATATTTTGAATTTAGATAATCCTTTTTTGAAACTGATTTCTTCAACTTACCCAAAAGAACGATCTTTAAATAGAATCAATCTGACATTATGGCTTCCTTTTTAGATTTGAATCTTTCCGTTTTAATTTTCAAAATTATCCTTTTCTAGATGGAGGTGTGCCCCGCTCTACAACTACAACAACCTTGACCACCACAACTAGACCTTCATCAACAAATTCACAGGGTAGGTATACCCAAAACAGTAAACCCTTTCTAGTATTAAGCATTAAGCTGCTATCTTTCTCCAAGACTGATGTTTATACTAAATTTAACATCCTGTTTAGAGGGAGTTTACTGTAGTCATATGGGACCAGCTAGTTGATTCTGCTGCAATGTATGTTTCTGTATATGTCACGGGTTTGGTGAAAATATTTAGTAATCTCAATATACATTCAGAAATATATGTTCTGCAATGTACTAGGGCCAAAACTGTTCATAAGGCTAGTACTAATCCAACCACTGAATGTAATTTGCAAAACAGATCTCAATAATTGCTCTCCCAATTTGAACTGAGACTCGATTAATCTTCGGTGTGTTTACCTGGATTGTTCGTAAACAACCTCTGAGACAAAAACAAGCAACACATCCGGTAATAATCATGTTCCCCGAGGATTGTATTCTCATAGCACATTTTTATATCTTCCTAAATACCTTCACCACCCTTCAGAATTTATCCGAATATTACCGACGATACTGTAGATTCAGATCCATAATATAGCAAAAAAACAGAGCAAACCCTGATCAGATGGTTCCTACAGGATCCGTCTGATTTTGGTCTACTCTGTTTGCAAATGTATAAAAAGGTATTTCTAATGCAACATGCATTCTGATTGGTCCACGTGACAAAATTTGAAGCATATAAACCACCGATATACTGTCGGAAAAATAAATATACTGTCGGAAACCGAATCACTAGAAAATTTACTACGAAATATCCATACGCGCATTCATAGTAAAATTGAACGAATTGGTCTGAATGAACAAAGACACTAGCTGAATGAAATGTCAAATGTTTTCAATTTGCTTGTTTTTTTCAACACACTTTATGGTTGTAGTCAATGTGAGTCTGGCGATTCTACTCAAATATCTATCGCAAAGTCCCACAAGTTGATCATGAGTCCATTTATTTCACATGTTGATCTAATTCACTGTCATTGAACAAACGTTTCTCTTCCTCTATTCTGTTTTGAGGTGTATGTGGCCCCTGTACCCTGTAAATATAAGTTTTAAGCTATATAACCATGTAGCTGTGAGATTTATATCCATGCTGAAACTATTTATATCCATGCTGAAACTATTTAAGAAGGACCTGACAACACTTAAACATTACCAATCGATCACAGACAATGATCTGAAAACACTAAAAAAACTCAGGTTTCCTCTCTGCCATAAATCACAAATCTTTCTAAGGAAAAGTGGTTTGATATAACCTAGAATTTCGCTCTTCGTGGTATACTTAGAAATCCTAAGATCTCTGACAAAAGTACAATTTATGAGTCATGCAGGAAACATGTCCTGTAAATCTCTGAAAACATACCTGATAAAACTGCACCCGTGATAGAACCATTTCATTCAGTAACCCAAACGTTCAGTCGATTATGAAGAATCATATACACACCCAGGCCTGTTGGTGAGCGTGTGCTGAACGAAATGATGAAAACAATTTCTGCTGAGGCTTGATTCGTCAAAAGTTTTAAAACACAAATTACTGTGTCCGAGAGACCGCAATCATGCACTAGCTGTTGGCCTATGCTGGTGTCAAAACCAGGGAAATAATGAAAAAGTCCAGTCATCACAATGAATCCAGTGTCCGAAGCTATAATGCCGACTCGTCCGACATTCAGAAGCGGCAGTATTCTTCAATTCTTCAAGGACAGTCCCATAATGAGAATTCGCCCTACCACCTCTAGACCACTCGAGGGCTCTTTGCAAATTCCAAACATGCCTGTAGATTTTCGCTCCTGATAATTTCCATTTGCACGTCCACTTGGCCTATCATCATTCTCATCAAATTCACCAATCAGCCAAAGTATCTTGAATATGCAACCAGTTCAATATTGTCCATGTTCACAATTATTGTGGAATTTCGAGCAATGTCGAGGTCAAATTTGTTTCATCTTTTGTAGTTTTGAAAGGGACCTACCGTCAGAAATTCAAAGGACCATGACTTAACGGTTTTCATTTGTGAAAATCAAAGTATCAAATGAAAACACCAGTTCTTGATATTAAATATAAGCACAATTGCTAGGTTCAGGGAGAACTATTTTCTATATGCGTAATGCGGAGATATGCGGTGTTTCATGACGTCATTTTATGACGACAGAGAGAAATATCAAAGGACTTAAAGTGTTGTTTGTTTTTTACCATCTGGATCTATGGTTTCATTAGAATAGGGATAACCGTTGCGTATTTGAAGATTTGCAGCAGTATATCGGTGGTTTATTTGTCGCAAATAATCGTTTTACATGCTCCGCTAACGCGTCGCTTGGAAACTAAATTTGCGACATGTAAACCACCTATATACGGCTGCAAATCTTCAAATACGCAACGGTTATCCCCTAATTATAGGAGGGAAATGGTAAATAGGGGGAACCCTGTTTTACCAATAATTAGCATTGCTGTTTGTCTTGAAAAGTTTGACAATAGACAGACACGCATTAGCTTCATGCGCTCTTGTTATAATATTTCTATGTCTGATTGTGTATCTCCATTTTAAATTCTAAGGATGGTTTACACTCTTATAGCTATGAATGCATTTAATAGTTTTTGAACCAGATTTTCAGAAGAAATAGTGTTGCTACTGCTCCTTTGCAATAACTAGATAGGTATAAGATATAACAACCAACTTAATATACAGGTAGCTTACAAGCAGACAACGGCTTGAGTTGCAGGGGGGGGGGTCAAGATCACTAAATAGAAAATGTTCTGCAGATGAAACGTTAAGAATGATGTGAGGGGTGGAGCTGTGGTCTAGTGTAAACGCGCTTGACTACTGATCCGGAGGTCTGGCGGCCAAACCCGATCCCTCCAGTAAATTTCAGTGACGCTTTTATGTGTCTCCCACCCACACGAAAGTGACCGAAAAGTAGTCAATAGTCCACGTTGACTTGTGACACAGCTTGTCACAATGAGTCCGAAAGAGCATAGCCCGATTTCAGACAGCTAGTCTATCGGAACATGAGTGTGAAAGCACTCGGGGAACCAAGACTAGGAGGCACAACTCACAGTTAAAAACCGTGGAGACGAATTCACTAGTAACCGTGTACGGCGCTGAGTACGAGGATGCATGGAACGATTAACCAGTGGAGGTGATTATATGCGATGGTCAAAGCTCTGGCATGAATATTCCACAGGCAGGAGAAAGAGGAAAATAATGACAACTTTAGGATTGCGTTTGGTGGGGTTATGGGGTCTAGGTCACTGTAACTGATAATAGCAAAACTGTTTCCAAACAATAAATACAGCTAAAAAAGAGATAAGAACGTTCGGGAAATCTTAGGTTTTCTGGGGTTTTTCTTAACCCTAGCAGATACTGAAGTAATATTTGTTACATGTAGGTAGCTTTATGATAACAAGTTACAGATTGTTTGAATTGTGTTAAGCTACGTGGATGTTTTACGGAATTACAGTAGTTGGGCTTAGAAAACTTCAGGAAAGTTTAGGTTTTCTGGACTTTTTTCTATCCCCTAGCAGATATGGAAGTGATATGCAGCTTTCTTATAATGAGATATAGATCAAGTTTGTTGGGGTTAATCTTAAGAGTGTAAAATTGGCAATATCTATGGAATAAAATGTTATATACTTTGAAAAACTACCAATTGTATGAACAGAAGTTCTTTTTAGTGGATAATTGCTGTAGAATGGAAATGAAAATGTTTGGGAAAATTATTTTCTCCGAAGGTCTAAGCAAATAAAGTGTTAATATGAAATTTGTAAAGTAAAATCTGTTTTAGTTTGAAATACTTACCTACTGTGAAATCTATTATTAATACCCATATCATCATATAATGCTCCTAGCATGCACCAAACCATATTGGCTCCCTTAAACAATTAGCAACATGTGGTGTAGGAGGACGGCAATCCCTTTCACAACAGGTAAGTATTTCTAAGCAAAACAGATGTTACTTTAAAACTCTCATTTTAGTAGCAAAATACATTACCTGTTGTGAAATCTGCTGACTTTGTCGCAAAGGTGGGAAGGTTTACTCACCAATACAACGACAAGACTCGGCTTTTGTAATTCCTCCGAAGAAAGTACATAATTCCCGGAGTTAGTCTTCTTAGATTGATCAGCTTTTGTATATATAATCCGTAATTACTGGTCGCACCGGAGACCATAAACACGAAAGCCAGGGAGTTAAACACCCGTTGAGAGGCCACAAGAGGACCCAGAGAACGACGATTACTCTGAAGAGTCACAAGAGAGCGCAGATAAAAGGAAGAAAAAGTGAAACGCAGCCCTGAGAATCTCATCCAACAGGGCATTATTAATGAAGGCCCATATAGTAGATAGGGTTCTGAGCTCATGTCGCCTGATCTTTAAGAAGCCGAAATCTAGATCAGACAGGTCTGAGTAAGCCAACTTAATGGCAGAAGCAATCTTTACGGGCTTTGGCAGGGCAGAGGGTTCGGCCAGGTTCCGAACGATCCAAATCTTTACAGAGACTGGATATTATAATGATCAGAAGCTACTGAAGAAGGCCGAGGTTTAGGCAAAAAACCTGGCTGACAAAGCAAGGAAATTGAACCGCCAGTATTCCAGCGAATAAAGCCTTCTTCTATGGATAAGGGATGAATTTCGCTTCTGCGCTTAGCAGCAGCAAATGTGAGGAGAAAGACAGTCTTCAACAAGATGAGAGTCAAAGTCGCTTGATCTAAAGGCTCATGATGCGCTTTAGCAAACGACCAGAGAACACAAGACAGTTCCTTGTTTTGCAACAAAGAGCGAGAAGCCGGTTTCTTAAGCTCAAAGTTCGGATTAATTCAGAAAGAACTGGGTGAGACCCAATTTCTTTAATACCTCTGAAACTAAGGGTATGAGAAAGTATGGCTCTATAACCTCTAACAGTGCTAACAGCTAAATTTTTCACTGAAAAGAGGAAAACTAGAAATTCAGAGATGTCTTGAATAGAGGGACGGATTGGACCAGTCAGTCTTTGACGACACCAATCTGTAACAATTATCTTCTTTGCATTGTAAAAGGTGTAAGTGGAGGAACGTCTGGCCTTGGCGACGAGATTGGTAACCGGCTGAGAAAACTTTCTCTTTCGGAGGCCCGTTCTGATAACGGTCAGACGGGAAGATGGAAGATGGCGGGGTCTCAATGGAGAAGTCTGACAGAGAGCAGATCCCGACTGAGCGGGGTCGAACGTTTAGATACGAACAGAAGACTGATCAAAGCTTTGAAACAGGATATCTTGGGCCACAAGGGGGCAGCCAGAGGATCCTGCAATCAGGCAGAGCTATCTTACGTAGAACCGCTAGGATCAGCACGAATGGGGGAAAAGCATACCCGAACAGTCGGTCCCACGGTAAAGACAGAGCATCGACTACCCAAGCCGCTGAGTCCATAATGGGAGACACGTAAAGCGGCAGTTGATGATTGAACCCGAAGGCGAACTGATCCACATTCGGAAAACCGATAATGTAAACAATCCACTCCACAGGTAGAATTTGCCGTCTGTGAGAGAGGTCGTCCGTCAATACATTCAGTCTGCACGGCAGATAATTGGCGAGCAGATCTGTCTGTTGTAACAAAACAAGAGAATGTCCCTCATGTACTTGAAGAAGGAGAGCGAGTGAGCCCCCCCCCCTGTCTCTTCATGTAAGACACAACTGTCGTATTGTCGGTTTGATGTAACACATAGCAATTGCAATCCTGACGCTCGAAAGACCACAGTGCCTTTAGAACAGCAAGGACTTCGAGATTGGTGATATGGAGTTGGGACTCAACATCCGACCAAATGCTGGACGTCATCAGACCAGGAGGCTCCAAATAGGCTCCCCAACCCTTATTACTAGCATTAGAGATTAGGAAATGTTCTCAATCCGAAAGAGCAATCGATACACCCTGAAGGAAGCGATCCTTCACCTTCCACCACTGACGAATAGTGTGGAAGATAGGAATAATAGGAAGAACAGGAGAAGACGGACAGAGCGTCTGACCGAAGACGACATGGTGTCAGCAGATATAACTGAAGTTGGCGTAAGTGAAGCCTGCAGAGAGACACAAAATCCGCTGCTGAGTTGAGAACTTCCAGCAGAGACAGAAGAGAGCGAGCGGACCAGCGGTCATTCTGGCTAAACAGAGAAAGCAGTTGCAGGGTATTCTCTACACATGGAAATTTGCTGACAATGCTGGGGTTCGTGAGGAAATTTAATCCCACGAAGACAAAGTCTTGAGACGGGATCATATCCGATTTTTCAGCATTCAATATGAGGCCTAACTGAGACACAATTTTCCAGCTGTAGCGGATATTTTGAAGAAGGGTCCGGCGATTGAGAAGATGAAGCAGCCACTCGTCAAAATAGTGGAGAAAAGCCGCTACCGTTCCCCATGAGTTAGAATTCTAGGAGCCGTAGAAAGGCCGAAGGGCAGAGCTCGGACCTAGTAAACGACATCCCTGTGACAATCGCGTAGAACGCATCTGTCTGACGGATGGTTAGGTACAGAGAAAAACAGATGTATTTATAGAGTGAGTGAGTTAGATTTTACGCAATTCGAATCAAATAGCTACTGTTTAACAAAACCCGATGTGAAAATGAAGCAGCAGTGTTACAATGGCTGTCAACTGAAGTAGATGGTAATGCCCAGGATGGACTGAAACGTTTGTTGTATTACAAATGCCATTAGACTGAAATGGCTGTTGTTTGAATAGGACACAGGAGATGAGAATGAAAGGACTGTTGTATTATTAGGACCATCCAACTAAACGAGGGTCCAGGCGATGGAACTGGAGCATTCGTTGGTTACTATGGCCTTAATAATGAAATGGCTGAGGTTTAAAAAGGACCCAGGGGTAAGACTGCAACAATAGTTGTGACTGAAACGGACGTAATGTTTAACGTTACCCTCATATAAATGAAAATTCATGCCGTTGCAAACAGAGTAGACTGATAGACTGAGTTCAGATGGCCGATCAGGACTGATCAGATTCTGCTCTGTTTGCTCATGAAAATTTTATATATCTGATTCTACAGTTTCTGGTAGAATTATGATTTCATGTAAACAGGCATGTGCATCCATGTGTTGTTTTAACAGTAATATTTTGAATTTATATTATTTATAAGGGAAATCCTTATGCATTAACTCGTGAAATAACAATCATTAAAGCACCATCATACATCAAGAACTATTATAGTACATCAGCGAAGATTGCAGATGGTATGGTGTTTTATTGTGCCGCTCAATATAAATATGTGAGAACTGAGAAGAGGGACGTGGTAAGCTTTGAACAAACATACCATATATCGTCATGTTGTTGGTACATGTATACACATGAATACAAATTGTGCCCCTCTTGTTGCAGATTTATTTTGTATTGCTAGCGGATTTTATGCTAAGTTTAACACCTGAAACACAGGCCAATATTGTTAACGCTTTTAACAAAACTTCAAGGTATCTAGCCGATATTTTGAATTTAGATAATCCTTTTTTGAAACTGATTTCTTCAACTTACCCAAAAGAACGATCTTTAAATAGAATCAATCTGACATTATGGCTTCCTTTTTAGATTTGAATCTTTCCGTTTTAATTTTCAAAATTATCCTTTTCTAGATGGAGGTGTGCCCCGCTCTACAACTACAACAACCTTGACCACCACAACTAGACCTTCATCAACAAATTCACAGGGTAGGTATACCCAAAACAGTAAACCCTTTCTAGTATTAAGCATTAAGCTGCTATCTTTCTCCAAGACTGATGTTTATACTAAATTTAACATCCTGTTTAGAGGGAGTTTACTGTAGTCATATGGGACCAGCTAGTTGATTCTGCTGCAATGTATGTTTCTGTATATGTCACGGGTTTGGTGAAAATATTTAGTAATCTCAATATACATTCAGAAATATATGTTCTGCAATGTACTAGGGCCAAAACTGTTCATAAGGCTAGTACTAATCCAACCACTGAATGTAATTTGCAAAACAGATCTCAATAATTGCTCTCCCAATTTGAACTGAGACTCGATTAATCTTCGGTGTGTTTACCTGGATTGTTCGTAAACAACCTCTGAGACAAAAACAAGCAACACATCCGGTAATAATCATGTTCCCCGAGGATTGTATTCTCATAGCACATTTTTATATCTTCCTAAATACCTTCACCACCCTTCAGAATTTATCCGAATATTACCGACGATACTGTAGATTCAGATCCATAATATAGCAAAAAAACAGAGCAAACCCTGATCAGATGGTTCCTACAGGATCCGTCTGATTTTGGTCTACTCTGTTTGCAAATGTATAAAAAGGTATTTCTAATGCAACATGCATTCTGATTGGTCCACGTGACAAAATTTGAAGCATATAAACCACCGATATACTGTCGGAAAAATAAATATACTGTCGGAAACCGAATCACTAGAAAATTTACTACGAAATATCCATACGCGCATTCATAGTAAAATTGAACGAATTGGTCTGAATGAACAAAGACACTAGCTGAATGAAATGTCAAATGTTTTCAATTTGCTTGTTTTTTTCAACACACTTTATGGTTGTAGTCAATGTGAGTCTGGCGATTCTACTCAAATATCTATCGCAAAGTCCCACAAGTTGATCATGAGTCCATTTATTTCACATGTTGATCTAATTCACTGTCATTGAACAAACGTTTCTCTTCCTCTATTCTGTTTTGAGGTGTATGTGGCCCCTGTACCCTGTAAATATAAGTTTTAAGCTATATAACCATGTAGCTGTGAGATTTATATCCATGCTGAAACTATTTATATCCATGCTGAAACTATTTAAGAAGGACCTGACAACACTTAAACATTACCAATCGATCACAGACAATGATCTGAAAACACTAAAAAAACTCAGGTTTCCTCTCTGCCATAAATCACAAATCTTTCTAAGGAAAAGTGGTTTGATATAACCTAGAATTTCGCTCTTCGTGGTATACTTAGAAATCCTAAGATCTCTGA